>JAVSIQ010000061.1:0-436991 GCA_038502775.1 Hippodamia convergens | reverse complement strand
ACACCCTGTGACGGGTTTTTCAAAATTCTGAAAATGTACAATATTTCCAAATCTTCTCCTTCGAAAATGTGAAAACGGTTTGTGCTTACGATATCTAGGTAGAAATAAAAAAAAAATAATACCGAATACTCTCAAACCTCCCTTTTTTCTTCAGTTTCTTCTCGATATTTTAGAGAGTATTTTAATGAATGCAACGAATTGAGCACGATTGTTCGAGACATCCTGTACTGTGTATCCCAAATTGCTTGATTTTGACTGTTTTAGGTACTTCTGGACTAGATATGTAAAAACTTCGTAAGGTGTCCTGGGCTTGATTTTTGTGAAAACACCATTAGTGAAAACCGTTTCATGATATCTTTTTTTTTATTTCGATTTCGAAAATGTGCCATGACTTTTTCATTCACGAAATATCTGAAAAATATTAAAACTTTCTAGAGGCGCTCTTTCTCGGAAATAAAAAACTTTTTCTAGTGAAAAAAAAACACTTTTCTATATTAAATACGAACGCATTTTTTTTTCATTTTATTTCATAAAAAAAATACAGAGATGAAAAAAATTTGAAATAATGTCTTAGTTCTAGTGAAAAAGATATTTTAGAAAATGAAAAGTTATGGCACATCTTCTGAATCGAAAAAATTTCAAAATGTTGTTATATCTTCAAAACAAATGAAGATATCGTGAAACGGTTTTCACTACTGGTGTTTTTACGGAAATCGAGCCCAGGACTCTTTATCAACGTTTTTATCTATCTAGTCTAGAAGTACCAGAAACAGTCAAAATCAAGCAATTTGGATACCCTGTACACTCAAAAGAACCATCCCGCATGGATAAATTTGGTCACTATAAAAACACAACGATGAAACTTTTCCAGAGGAAACTCCATAAAACTGCGTTTTCCCTCCACACAATCAGAAAGACATCCCTCTTCTCCGAAAGAAAAAAAAACAATCCAAACTCCTCAAAGAAAATTCAATCACCAAGATGGAAACTAGCCTTTCTTACGGAAATCAAGAGAAGAGCATCGCGGAAAATTCCACTGAAGAAATGCCCCGGAACAATGACAGTCTCCAGTGGAAACTCGGGAAACGACAAAGCCTCCGCTTTTTCCACCGACAATTTGAATTTTCCTCGTCCCGATCCCGGGAAAATAGGCGCGAGGAGTTGAATCTTGCATTTCCCGGAAAGCGTAATTTTCGCGTTTCTCCTCATTATCATTCGTCCCGATTTTTTGCGGCATCTGGCGATTTATCGTGGAAATGGCTGATTTATTAATCATCAACGGGGTCCTGGGGGAAGGATTCGAACGAGGGAAAGAATGGTAGATTTCATCAAGGATGTCTTAGGATAGTAAATTAAGCTGACTCTACTAATGATACCAGGGAGAAGGCCCAGGTAATGATAGAATTAGGTGTCAGAGAGTCTGGTGCTCTCTGAGTAACTACATCTCATCTGCGAACCTTCCTAGTGATGTAATGGTCAAGAAAGTAAGTACTGAGAAAAACTTCAGTACGATGCTATGCGAAAAAGAGGAAGGGGAGCAGGAATACACCGACCAAAATTTCAAAGAAAATGCTGTTAGATGGTATACAAATGGTTCTAAAACAATATGGAAGCTGGCGCTGGGGTTCACGGGGTCAAAACTAAGTGTGCACTATCATTAGGCTTCTGTGTGAGTGTTCTGCAAGCAGAAATATCAGCAATCGAAAGATGTCTAGATATGAATCTAGAGAGGAACTATCAGAATTGCGACATAGCTATTCACTCAGAAAGTCAAGCTGCTATTAAAGCACTGAACTCCTATGTCATCGACTCAAAGTCATCATGGGAATACCAGAGCAAACTAAATGAGGTAGGCAAGAAGAATGAGGTCTCTTTAATCTGGGTTTTCCTGGTCATTCGACAATCACAGGTAGCAAAGAGGCCAATAAACTTGCCAGAGAAGGTGCTCGGAAACCACTCACTGGCCGAGAACCTTTCTGTGGTATAGCGAAACGTACATATAAGAAGGAATTTCTGGAAAAGGAGAAAACTGAAAGAGAAACACTCTGGCAGAATCTCCCAGGGTTGGATTACTCCAAGAAGTTCCTTCGGAATTTTGAAACTGCAAGATCCAAAAGATATTTGGATCTCAGTAAGAACCACCTCCTCACTGGCTTTCTCACAGGGCATTGTCGCCTCAGAAAGTACTTGATGAGAATGGGCGTATCGGACACTGACGAGTGTAGATTCTATGGGGAGGAGGAAGAGACTCCTATTCACCTAGTCACAGAATGCTTTGGCATTGTAAGCCAAAGGAAACAATGCTTTGGTCAAGAGAGCTGTAGGAGTGAGGAATTAGCCTCACTGAAGCCTTCCGAGATATTGGATTTCATAAGATCTCTGGACTGGAAGGCGAGCTGTAAAGCTTTGTCAATGGGCACAATAGACCATAAGGTCGCAGTGGACTGTTACGCCTTTTAAACTATCAACTATCAACTAGGATAGTAGATAAAGGTGACTCTACTAATGATACCAGTGCATTTATTGTGGTATTGAAGCTGAGAACCAATGAGGAATGTTCACAGGTATACAAAATCGATCGAAACTTCGTTACAGTATAACCTATATCAGCACCCCAGAGGTAAAGTGTGTTGAGTCACAATATCAAAATCAGACAAAACAGCGATTTTTCAGTTCCATTATTGATTCAAAGAATGTTTACTGCCTTCATTTGGCGACTTGATATACCTAGGGAGTCGAAAATGTGTTCCACTAGCTAGAATTCACCAATGTGAATCCAATATTGTAGATAGTTTCGTGTCTGAAAAAATGTGACTTAACACACTTCACCTCTGAGGTGTGATATGTAAATGAAATCACCAGTTTTTGTTTCAGTCGGAAATACCTAGTAGTTCGGATTTCACAATACAGTGAATTCAATTCCTCGCGACGATGGACAGCCGCTATGTGACGTCATACTACATTCGCGTATCGCACTCTGAGTGAGTGAAAGGCCCTTATATTGGGCCCGGCTACGTACTGAACCTCGCTAGTGGTTGTATGTAATGTGACGTCTCGGAAACTAAGCCAATACCTTATGTTTATAACTCGATATCTCGGGCGCTATTCGACGTATCCAAATAATTTTTGGACACAATATTTTCATTTTCTACGGAGAATAGGAATATGTAGAAATTGAAAAATGTGAACATTCCTCATTCAGCCCATCAAAATCGCAAAATGCTAGTCCAACTTCGCACACACGTTTTTCTCCTATCGCACACGAATTCAATGCCCATAAAACGGCAACAACATGAACAACGCCCATTAAATCGAACCGGCAATAACAATGACCGGCGGAAACGGCTGTAAACCCCGTTTTCCCACGCTTCCGGGCGCCCCACCGCCCACTTTTCGCGCCCGGGCGTACGTGCGAACGCCTGTTGAACCAACCTGTGCAAGAGTGCCTCTTCAGTACGCGCAGTTTGTTGCCGATCTGTCTGGCCGTAGAGGTCCCTCCAACGATGAGGGAGTGACGGGGGTGTGATCCCTATCTCCCTCAGTGCAAGGTCGATCGCTTGAGCTAGCACGGGCCACCATCCTCTCCCTGCAAGAAAAAACAACATAATGATAAACTGCTCCACATGAGTTAGGGATATCGACTTAAATTTCAAAAAAATATATCAGCACCTCAGAGGTTAAGTGAGTTAAGTCACATTTTTTCAAACACGAACTATCTACAATATTGCATTCACATTAGTAAATTCTAGCTAGTGGAACACATTTTTGACTCCCTTGGTATATCAAGTAGACAAATAATGGCAGTATACATTCTTAAAACAATAATCGAACTGAAAAATCTCTCTTTTGTCTAATTTTGAAATTGTGACTTAACACACTTCACCTCTGGGGTGCTGATATGTAGTATAACCAGTTCATTACAATGAATCCTCGAATTCCTCCTCCTATTATAACTCAGCGCACCGTAAAACTTCTCACGGTGAAACCACATTAAAAAAGGGTCAATTTCGATACTCTAAATCGACATGTTAACATAGGGTTTCCAGAGAGATGTTGTGAAATAGTTATTTCTCTATTTCAGTATCGTAACGAGATCATTACAATACTAAAAGTAGTGCTGTAATGAAACTCATAACAGCATTTTTTTTTAATTATATTTTTCGTTTTGTGGTTGTCAGTACTGACCTCCGATCCTCTCAATTTTCGAATCAAATCAATTCAAATTCCGCAATCTGTCGAATTTCGTTAGTGACACCAACTGCCAAGATACAATACAACAGTCACTAATCTGAATTTTTATTTGAATTTCAAGAGTTTTCCACAAAACTTTACTGATATAGAGAAAATATCGTCTAATACTCGTTGCAGAAGGCAATTCCAATACTCATGCTTTCGAAAACTCGCTCCTTCGTCGCTCGTTTTCGAATTTCGCATTCGTGTTTGGAATAGTAGCTCATTCTGCAACTTGTTTTTAGAATATACTATTATGATATGAGTGTAAAAGTGAATGGGTGGAGCGAATTGAACAATTTCACACGAACAAAATAAAATCACTTTTAACACAAATACCATACAATGTTTTTTGTACAACTACCCTATTTTGATAATGAAATGGGCAAATTTGCAATGACGATAAACTTCAAAATGCATTATAATATGCAAATAATCAAAAGTTTGTTGTGAATGGCAAACGTGGCCAACGTTATATATGAAAATGACGCTGTCTTTTGAATTTCGTTCCTGTCCAATTTTCGGTTTTCAACTGCTTAATATGTTTGTCGATTATTAATAAAAGTGACGATTTGGTTGTTCCTCTGGATATTGAAGAGTCTGCAAGAAGAGCAAATCTGGAACTCCTACCTAGAAAATCTGTTCAGCAGTACGATATTGCATATAACAATTTCCTGACTTGTTTGTAAATTGAAAAAGTAGAAGGGATACTTAGAAGAAAAATCAAAAATAGGGAGTTCATCAACTTTGTAGAGCAAATTTTCAATGGTGTGGATGTTAGAAATATTTTAAGGTAATAGCATATTTAAAGCGAAAAAGTGAAGGATATCTTCCCAAAAATCGAAATTCTCACTCGTGAACAAGTTGAAAAGTTTATAAAGGATGCACCAGATGATAAATAACTGATGGTTAAGGTTGCAACTATTTTCGGATTATTTGGAGCCTGTTGGCGTCAAGAATTGTGTAATTTATCAGTGGAAGACATCGAAATAACAAATCAATCATTAGTTATACAACTTCCAAATACAAAAAACGAAAGTCAGTCGTTCTTTCAGTATTATTGATAAGTATGTAGACTATATTCACAAGTACTTTGAAATGCGCCCTTCTGTCATCAAACATCGTCGTTTTTCCTGAAATACATGAATAATAAATGCACTGCCAATCCATTTGGTATTAATACATTTGGGAAAATCCCATCTATTGTTGACGAATTCCTCAAACTGCCAGAACCAAAGCAATATACAGGACACTGTTTTCGACGAGATCCTCCGCTTCATTGCTAGCAGAATCAGGAGCAAATATTACGGATATACAAAATCATGGTGGATAGAAGTCTACGACGGTAGCCGGAGGCTATATTGATCATTCCATTGCAAATAGAAATGTCATTGCTGAAAAAATTCTCCCAACCTCAACAGATTCTGGATCATCATCATCCAATATTGTAGTTCCGGTTTCTACAAGTACTGATGGTGCTGAGGATTCTAATAATGTGTTGCAAAGCTCCCTTACGTCACAGGGCATTAATGTTAGTAATTGTTCTAGTTTTACGATCAATATTAATGTTCATAAGTAATGATTGTTAAATATTGAATATGCAATTGCTGAATTTTTCTCATCTGATTTCATCATAAGGAAATGAAGTGCTAAAAATTTTTTTCACACTAATTTTGAAAATATTTTTAACACGCTTCCACGTAAACAACCAATTTTTACATTGTTTGCTGTCATTAAAAGTGTCACTTTAATGGCAGTTGTACAAAAAAAATTGTTGCGTCTGATTATGTTTTGTTGGTTCAGCTCAACACTTTTCGGAAATTTAGAGTCCAATGACTGAAAAAAATTGTGCTATACATGTACTAAATGCTGTTCAAATTTTTCACATCACTCTCGTTTTTTTCCCTGAAAAAAGAATGAATGAAAAATATTTTCACGAAAATCGTTCGGATTTTTTGGTAAATTACGCTAATTTAAAAAGGTTTTGTTGCGGTATGAGGTCCGTATAGAATAAAAACAAAATTCCAACGGCACAAAGCATCAGAAACGTAGCCCCAATCAACACAACAATAACTTTCTCCGCGCCAAATCGCGAAATACACATTGTTCCAACCGCGAAGCGTCGAGATTCGTAATTGAACTTATTCGCAACAAAACGAGTAATTTCCCGAACACGTACGCGCCCTGGAACGCAATTATCCGACGGAAACAAAACGCGAAACACTTCTCGATTTAACCGTTCCAATTATACGAGCGCGAAACCCATTTCTGGCGAAAAGGCGATGTTTGGAGCTTTGCTTTTCGGATTTCGGCCTTTCGGTGGCGGCGTAAATCGCGAAAATTGGAAATGAGAGGGGTTTACGAGCTCGACCGTGAGAGGAGGGCCAAATTCGGCATTTCTGGAGGGTTGTCCTGATTGAATATTGAATCTAGGCGAACGCACGCTGCTTGGTTGTCCAACGCATGGCGATAACAACATTTCAAAGCCCCCAGGCCTCGCTCATTGGCACCGCATTCCAAATCATGGATTATCTACCGGGTCCAGTCATATAACTGCTATAAAATCCGAACCGTTCACCCCGAACTCGGTCAAAATTTAACATTCTTCTTTTCTTCTTCAACATGTTATTTCTCAACAATAACAATTGAGGTGATTTTTATATGAGATGAAGACATTCTTAAGTTTGGACGTGGAAAAAATTCTTCTGATCCGTGTAGTTACTGCCCTATTAGTTTATTGAGCGTCCTTTTCAAAATTTTAGAGAGACTGATTCTATTTAGAATAGAATCAACTGTAGAAGAATCATTACAGAATTGTCAGAGGGGTTTTAGGAAAAAAAAAGGAATTGTTATGATCAGGTTTTGAGCTGCACCACATTTATTGAATCAGGGTTCAATAAAAACTTTAAAACAGGGACAGCATTTGTGGATTAATCAGCTGCATATGATACAGTATGAAAAGATGGATTGATTTATAATCTCTATAATCATTTAAAATGTGGAAAAATGGTGAGACTATTAGAAAATATGTCAGATGACAGAAGGTTCTGAGTTTTTGTCGATAATAATAGTAGTAATTTCGAAACTTTGCTAATGGTCTTTCACAAGGTTCAGTTTTAGCACCTCTTCTATTCAATTTATATTTGTGTGACATTCCAACTACTTCTTCGGAAAAATTTATTTATGCTGATTGCTCTGGTTTTCCATCATTCTTATTTTCAAACAATAGAAAGTACCCTTTCCGCAGATTTGGATATATTGAAAAATTATTTTTTAAAGTGGCGTTTGTGCCCGAATGAAAATAAAACCAAGGTTTCGTGTTTTCATTCGAATAAAATATAGAAAATCGAGTGAAAACATAATTTCAATCTCAGACACCTGGGAATCAATCTTGATTCCTCTCTAAATTTCAACGCCCATTTAGATGATCTGCGTTTGAAGCTTAAGACTCGAAACAATATTCTTCACAAACTAGCTGGTTCCTCATGGGCGCTAATGCAACAATACTTTATACGGCAGAGCTAGCTCTGGTTTTTTCTGCTGCTGAATATTGTTGCCCTGTTTGGTTGAACACTGTTCATGTAAAAAAAAATTGATGCCGAACAAAATTTTTCTATGAGGATTATAACTGGTACTATCAAGTCTACACCTACTCTTTGGTTACCAGTCCTCTCATATAATGTCCCTCCCCGTATTCGCAGAGAGACAACAGCTTTTAATTTTTGGAAAAAAATCAATTCCTTTCCAAATACATTTCCCATACTCACTTAAATTCTAGATAATGAGGTCCCCATCAGATTGAAGTCGCATAAACCTTTTTGGTCAAATTTCCTGATTGATATGAATAGGAGCGACAAAGAAATTTGGCAATCTGAATGAAATGTATTCAATTTTTTCAATAAAGATCTTATTTTTGATCCTTCCATCACGGTTCCTGGTTTTAACCTTCCTAGGAGAATATGGTCTGTTCTAAATCGCATTAGAACAGGCCATGGATGATGCAACAGCATGCTCTTCCGCGAGCTTTAGTTGTGAGTGTGGGAAAAATGAGGAGACTATAGAACATCTGATAAATAGTTGTCCCATTTTTAAATTTCAAGATGGTTTCGATGCTATACATAAAGTAACAAATGCATTTCTGAAATCGGTGGTTAATTTCAAAATAATTCAATTCATTCTAAATAATTGTTTTTTTTTCTGCTCTTTCTTTTTTCATTTCAGATTAATAATTTTGAAGAAAATGTTTATCTCAGCCCATCGACGGTAAGGTTTTTTCACCTAAGGTTTACTCGTTTCCCTCATTCAATCATACTGAAGACCTGTATGGTTTTCGTGTGTTGCACCAATCTCAGCAAGGTACCTTTTTGTTTAAATATGTATTGTATTATTTTAGATCTCTGAATCAAAAGAATATATAGTTTGGACGATGTATTTGAAACGTTATGGGGTAATTGCTTGTATTTGGAAGGAAAATCCAATATCGAAATTCGTGGACTCTTGCCATTACTACAATTTAATGAGAAATTTGTTCATCGAGCTATCCAAGAATATATTGAGACTGATGGTATTAAAAAACGCTTTGGTGGTGGAAAACACTGTACTGCAATGGCGCCAGCAGTCGTCGAAAAGATCATCACAAGAGCTCGGCTAGGATTTCAAAGTGAGCCACTGCAGTGTTCGTGACATGTTTATGAAAAAACTTAAGTTCCAGCCCTGACCAGACCGGGCCTGGTTTGGGACATAATAGTCCCAGTACCTCATAAAGGGTCAAAACCAACAGTCAACGAATCTGAGTGTAACGAACTGAAGAATCAATTAACTCGGAGTGGGGTGGCATTGATTGTGAATCTTCGCCAACGACAATATCAAAATATGTCGCGATGTTCAATTAGCGACAAAATCCTCGTCTTCTGTGCTCGCGCTCTGGAGCCCCTTTTAATTGCCCAATAATTTCGTTTCGAAACGTTCGTGGCAAATCGATGCTGGGGGAGCATTGCTCCTTTTATGTATTGTTCCGAGGCCATTTCAACGGTGAAAACAATATTCTTGGACTTTTCCTCTACAACAGCCACTAGCAAATCGTTTCGATTGTACAGCGGAAGCAAAAAAACGAGTTTTTTTTTTTGAACAATTTGTATCGAAGTTTCGTATTTTCCATATTCTCCAGGATGTATAAAATAGGAGATAGTCTCCGTTGAAAACGGAATTTAAGGTTTATACAATAGATATTTTGAAAGCGTTGGAGTTAGTTGTTACGTACGAGTATCTTCAAGATCTATGCATCAACCTGATCTGATAAAAAAAGTACTCGGTCTCTAATGATGAAGCTTCAGAGAAAATAATATAAGTCTTCTAATACTATGATGATTCTGTTTACCATTGCGACTGGTCCGGACTTGTAGTTAGATTACCTTACCCTCTCGATTTTATAATTTGGGGCGATTAGTATAAGTCCTGTATTTTCTTTGGTTCAAAGAGGATGGGTCATTTTTTCCTAGATTTTTCAGTAAGATATTTTCTTTCAAAAAAATAATATGTTTCATCTTGATATATTTTTTCGGAATTTATATAACTTTTAAAATTATAATAGTCCCACAAAAATGAACAAATAAACTTGATTTACCAAAAACCACCAATTTTTACTTATAGTCCTTTCCCCAAGCACTCTAAATATAATAATTCCGATAATTGAGAAATAGTTTTTTGCAAAACCTTTTTTGAGAAACAAAATCAAATTTATGTCTCCTTATGAAGGTATACTGTTACAATTAAAAAATATGATACATGGATTAGAAACATCTTCCAAGAAGAAATAAATAATAAAACAAAATTGACTTCTGATACGAAGGTGGAATCATTTTGTATTTTTTCAAACAATGACGGAGCAGGAGCAATAAATGATTGACAGAGAAAAAATAACCAGCCCAAGGTCCAGGCCTTCAGCTAACGTTCAACAGAGGTCACTGCAATCGAAACTTCAAAGAATTTGGGCGAAAAAACTGTAACATGCATGGCCCTCTTGCATAAAGATGTGGTAAATCATGGGAATGATTGATTTTTCAATTCACATAGTTGAAAATGAACGTAAATACAATATTGCGGAGGGGATCAGAAAATTGATATCCGATCCTCAATGACTTAGACGTCTGGAGAAATAATTACTTTAGGACTGTGCGAAATAAAATATTGTCCAAACCTTTTTATCAGTCATTATGGATAGTCGTACGAACAAAGCTTCACTTTGGGATCTCAGCAGAAAAGTCGTGAGATGAAAAATTTTTGCTGAAATCCAAAAATTGAGTATTTGGTCAATGGTCGGGCACGAATAATTTAGAGAAGGAGTAAAAATGTTTAACTTCAACAAACCTGATTGGCACTATCCAAAAAGTTAAGGTTGGAAACTACCCACCAGAGGTGAAAAGCAAATTGGTTTCCTAAGGGAGCATTCAGTAGACCTGGGGACGACGGATTCATGAGGTTCTCCAGGTTGCTCGGAGGAAGGAAGGAGTGCATCTGGGGATCCCGGGCGGGAAAGCACATCCTTAGATAACTCGGGTGACGGTTGAAGTCCGTCGAGGAAACGGTTAAGTCCTAATTTTGTTAATTGGGAAATATTAGGTAGTTCCGAGAAACTAAACAGATAACGGTTGAAGTCCGTTGTGGGAAAAAGGGTAAAGTTTTATTTTCGTGGTTGACGAAATATTAGGTAGTTTCGAGAAATGAAAAATCGAAGTAGTAGATATTGAAAAAGGGGAATTTTCTTTGTTATTCAGTTAGAATTTTCGAGTCGGGAAGCGCGATCGGAAATTACGGTAGTTGTTGCGAAACGGGAGTGAAGCGTTTCGTTAGTGGTTATTTCAGAGAACTTGGATTATATTTCTACGAGGAAAGTCGAAAAGTCAGAACTTATCAATTTTTATTGATGAGTATAGTTTGAGTCCAGAGGTCTTGCCATCTCTCACCTCTCATCACCTCACATGTTATTTTCTTATTATTATGTTAATTTGGATTTTGGGTGATTAGGTAACCCAGTGAAAACTGAACTTCAAATTTTTTGTTCAGTATGAAATTGTGTTAGACAGTCTAAGGTACAGACGTATGGATTCATTAGGTTTTTTATCATCTTTTAGTTCTGTTGGTTTTTTGGGAAATAGATTTTCATGTATGTTACTTCACTATTTTCAATTATCCCTAAAAACTGAAAATTCTCTACGAAAAAAATAACACTGAGTCCTACTCTTTTACAGAAGACCTTATCCACATTCTCTCCGAGGTGAACAGAGCCAAATTTTGTTGTTAGATTGACGTGAAGCCGCTCTCATCGTCAACCTCCTCAACATCTCGACAACCCCGTATGAACAAAGTCACTTTATAATACAAAAAAGGCAAAGACTATATAAGGGTGTCTATCAAAAAGTTTTTTTCCCTCAGCGACTACGAGAGATGGGTAACAACACCGTTGTGCCTGAGACAACTTGAAACAACGTTCCCACGACAAAGTTGACGCTAACTTCTACGTCGCGACGCTCTGAGAAAGAAATATCAGCATAATCCATTCGACTTTATTACTTTTTCTGTGCCGCTTGCCACCGATTTCTCGAAAAGTTTGATTTGTAGGCGGCTTTGCCAGGAAATTTGCCGAGATATATTTTACGCAGGGTGAGCAAACAGCCGAATAAGCCGTAAAAGAGGAACGTACAGTATGATTCACTTATCTTGGTAACCCCAATTTTCTCGAAAACGTCCTAATATTTTTTCATTCAGTGAATAGCGTTTTGGAGGCATAGATATATAATTTTGCGTCTTGAATTCAAATAGGATACTTTTCTAAAAAATGTGCCCCTTTTGAATAAGACGAAATATATGTCTACAGGAAGATAGATCTCCATGCCATAAAGCTGCCATTGTGGAGAGATATTTGAAACAAGAATCTTAATATATAAAACAGAGTAGGCCATTTTGTTGGTAACAAAATTTATAACTCAAGATTGGATGAACTGTTTGTTATGAAAGTTTTTTTTTTGGATTCTTCTACGACGGGGTTAACATAATATACATTAGAACTCTGAAAAATTTCATGAAATGAAAAAAAAATAGGAAATAATTTTTCTTCTTGCGAGTAACGCCAGTAGGTTTCGCTACGGTTAATAGCGTTTTCGTGAAAGTATCACACTTGATATCAATTCGGTTAACTACATTTTCTAATAATATTAACGCATCCGAGTCCATGTGTTATTACACCTATGTTTCCTTCGAACACTACTTAAAGTTTTATAACGAAATGTTTTGAACAAATAAATGTAAACAATTACTGAGTATTTTGAGTTGCCTAAACGGATGTTTTGGGGGCGTATTGATTTTTTTGTCTGGTGACTTCCGATAACCATTACCGGTAATTCCAAAATCGACGGCTGCCGATGAAATAAATGCTTGCCTAAAATCATCAACTTCAAATTTGGCTGGGTAATAAATCTCTCAATTCAGTTGATTGCGGTTCGAATAGTACCAATAGATATTTGCAGCCCACAAAAATTCGAAAAACACCTACACCACAAAAAATGTCGAAAATGATTTTTTGTAACTGCAAAAAAAGATGCAATGCGTCATGCACCTGCAGAAAACTGAGTATTTTTTGTAACGCAACATGTGGGGAATGTGCAGGTGATAACTGCCAAAATAGTTGTCCAATCTGTGGCAAAGATGAAGAAATAATTGGCAGTGGCGACAGCAACTCAGAATCAGAATAATTTTTCGACACAAAAAGTATAAATTTCACGTGAATAAAGTGATGAATAAATGAAATGTTTAAATGATACTTTCATTCTGTTATTTTGAACAGATAGGGGTTGCTTTTAGGGGTTGAAAAAAAATTACTAGAACTAACATTGATACAGAATACTGTTATAAAATTGATTGAAATTAATTAATTATATTGATGAAGACCCATTTTTACACATTTTATGCTGAAAGGGGGTAGTTTATACGGTCTTGAAGTATATGAAGAACTTCATTAAACTTCATAAAATGCTACTGAGGCCCAAAAATTACTTTGATTTAGGTTAGAACAAGTTTCTTTCATTTTGAATAAAGGGGTTGTTGTACATAGGGTAGGAGTAGAAGACAAGTATAGCTCATATCCAAAATTTTATCAAAATCGAAGCATCTTGATAGAATACGGAGTTAATGCCTAATTTTCGCCGTCATTGACTGGTCTAATTGTACAGGACAATTTTATGTCCACTTTCAAGGTATTATACCATAATAGCTTATTATAATATCGAAGTTGCTTTTTTTATAGATTGAGGCAGTAAGAAGTCTGCCGGTCAGCTAGTTCGAAAATAAATGGATAGGAACCAATGGACCCATCAGATATCGTCAGACCTAACGAAAATGGATTACTTTTCGAGGGGTACCCTGAAAAATAAGGTATCCCAAACTGATGCTAAGAAATTGTACTGATTGAAAATGAGGATAAGAAAGAAGATCCTTATATTTTGACCGAAGTATCTCATAACGAAATAGGGGAATGATCTATCTCTATATCTCTACATCTCTATATCTATCTCGGACCACTAATATGTTCACACAACATGTCGACTGTTTCTCAATGTCCCTCAGACAAGTACGTAATATTTTGAAGAAAGAATGTAAATGATTTTGATCAATTTAGTTTTGTGAGTGGGCTCTTTTTGATGTGATTATTTGTTTGACCCAAATTGTTAATTTCCTATTTTTGTACAATATTTTAATTCATATGTGATGTACTTATAATTTTTATCATTAAGTTATGTTATGTGTGGATACTTTAGTGGGTTTCATACCTGTCTATATCTCATATCATATCAAATAAATAAATAAATCTCATGTATTTTGCACCTCCCGGACAGTAAGCTTCAGGCGAACGAGAAAATTTAAATGGGCTTGGGAAGATTCCGTAAATTGGTAGAATTGAATCTCGGACTTGCAGGTGTATTTTCAGTTGGGATTAACCGTCGGAGCAAACTGCGGAGTTTGTACTTCATTTAGGCACCTTCCCCAAATCTGTCGGGGTATTCTAATTATTCTTCCTCGGAGAAGTGTTCGTAGCCTATTTGGTCGATTAAGTTCGTTGCTCTTGTAATGTTGACGAAGCGAATTTTTAAGGACCACCTCTGCGACAAATAGGGCTATTCACACAAGAGAAACAATACAAAACGACATTTGTCATATGACATTCTTTTCGTACTGAATTCAGTTGAGACTTGTTCTGGAAATCTCAAATTTATTCTACAACTGAAGGTGTTCTCAATAATAATTATCTTTATCAGAATTATGCATGCATATGTTATCCACTTTCAACGTTTTTCTTCAATACAGTTGTTTTTTTCCAGCAGGATTAAAAAAAGATGATATTATCAGATTTTGAATTTATTGGCTCCATTCTGAAATTAGTTGTTCTCGATCAATTCTAGTGATCAATAGTTTTTCTTTCGTTTGATTTTCTACTCTCGATTGTTATGCAACGCGAAACACGCAATTTGACCCAAGAGGAATGTGCCCAAGCGGTAGTTTTGCGAGAAGAAGGGTGGACATACACAAGAATTGCAGAAAGGTTTGGGGTTTCCCATACAAGTGTGTCCAGAATGTTGCAGCGATTCAGGGAGACAGGTATGAATGTCCAAAGACCAGGACAGGGTAGACCACGAGTAACAACTGCCATTCAAGAACGTTAGACAACGGTTTGCAACCGCTCGGCTCCTTCAAAATCAGCTTGAGCAAACTCATGGGGTGCAAATTAGCACTCAGACAATAAGAAATCGCCTCAGAGAATACGATTTAAGGCCTCGTGTCGCGGCAAGAGGCCCAGCTCTTACTCCAGCCCATCGAAGGGCGCGTTTGGATTTTGCGAGAGAGCATATCCATTGGAAAGAGGCCGATTGGAAAGAGTTCTCCTCACAGATGAGTCTTGATTCTGCCTCTGCCATTGTGATCGACGTTCCCTTGTGTACAGACGTCCACATGAAAGATATGCTCAGTGCAATTTCCTGAATACTACTGGTTTCGGGGGAGGATCGATTATGGTATGGGGTGGAATATCTTTGACTGCTCGCACAGACCTAGTGGTCGTTGAAAATGGAGCTATGAATGCTGATAAGTATATAAGGAACATTCTTGAAGAGCATGTAGTGCCATATTCCCCATACATTGGTGAAAATTTCATTTTTATGGACGATAATGCCAGACCCCATCGTGCGCGCATCGTTCAGGAGTACCTTGAAGAGGTTGAAGTCTCTCGAATCGAATGGCCAGCAAGAAGTCCAGATCTCAATCCCATTGAGCAGGTTTGGCACAACCTCAATAGAAGGCTCAGAAGTTCAGAAAATCATCTAGCTACTCTTAATGACTTGGGAATCCAACTCGGAGAAATCTGGGAAGGATTAGATCAGAACATTTCAAGATCACTCATTTTGAGTACGAACCGTCGTTGCCGAGCTGTAATTAACGCGAGGGGTGGAAATACCAAGTTTTAAATCACTTATCAGCATTTCAGTATTTTGAAAATTGTTCATTTCTCTTCTTTCACATAAGATTCGGTGAAATCCTGAATCTTTCTCCCATTTAATGTGTCTTGTTTCGTTCAAAACCTTCCCGAGAGAACATAAAAATAAGTTATAAAGTCAACGTAGAGTTAACTTTCATTAAAATTGAGATTTTCAGAATGTGCGTAAATTTTTTTGCGCAGTCTATGTAGATCCCCAGCCTATCATGATGAATTTGCGATGACGGACAATGGTGCTATACAAGGCACGAATGTGATATTACCGATTGTCATTCTGGCGTATAGGAAATAGGAAGCCGAACGCACTAATTGATTATCGGCATCCAAGTGTAACGAATTGTTAATTGAAATTTGCACGTCGCAAAGGCCCATTAGTGATTTATGGTGTGTATAATTTAAAATGCAGCTAGAGGCCGCAGATTATTACTGCCTGGATTCATGGACTATTCAGGCTTCATATTGTGGAGAATGGTTGTAGCTTCAGTGTTATCTAGAGCACACAATATCATGGATATTGCATTTATGTATTGTGGTTTCGCAAACTTGGATCTTTTCTTACTTAAACTATACAGTGTGCGACGTTTAACTTGAGGCTGTAAATGATCACCAACACTATGTACTTCAAGAAAAAAATTCAAATACACCGCAAGAAGAAACCGAATTCCTTTCTTAATTATTTGTTGAGGTTTGGAATCAATTTTGTAAATACTTCAAAGTAGTCAGTTAAATCTTTTTTTACCAAATTATTAATGGCTTTTATGTACAGAGTGGGCAAAATTGGTGATACCTTCTACAACTTTTTAACCGAAAGAGTCGTCTTTTCAAGAGAAACTGATGATCCATCAACTGCATTCCTCTATCTTCTCTTTTTTTCGAAACTGAAATTTGGTCGATTCCAACTTTGGTCGTTACCTCTGTTTGTGTTTGTGCTAGAATGTTGAAATGAAAAAATATTATAAGGATCACATTTGTAGAGAATTTTACGATCTACAACTCACGTGCGAAGTTTCTCTGATAAAACTCTCCGTTTTCCAGAAAAAACCCATGAAACCTAAAATTTTCACCTCTGACCCTGAGTAACCTTTGTCGCTCATATAGGATTGATGGGGATATTTAAAACTTTATTCGTAATGGTTAACCCTTACTGCTCCCTGTCAACCACAAGAGTTGGGGATATCGTATTCAATCGTTTTGAAAAGTATGTAATCTTCTGTTGAATCATTTAAGACTCAATAACAACTTGAATCGATCCAATACAAATCATTATGAGACATTTCGTCAATCTGGTCGCCTTTTTCTGAAGTTTGGTTCTTTGCATATGCTTCATGAATGTTCTTATTTTGAAATGGAGTTAGTTTATCAACGGCTTCGATTTGAAACGAGTTTTCTGGAAATGCCAAGACGTGAACTAACAAACGCTGAGGCTAATAGGGCTATCGGAATGCTACAGGGTGGCCTTACTCAAGTTGTTGTAGTGGAAAGGCTCCAAGTTAGCCAAATTGTGATATCTCGACTTCGGTATAGGTTCAAGGAGGCAGGTTCAGTGTTGGAAAGACCAAGGCTTGGTGGGCGATGAAAAACATCACCTGCTCAGGATCGTTTCATCACCGTTTCGGCGAGAAGAAAGCCTACATCTACGTGTAGAATGCTACGGAATACTCTTGAAAATGCAGATAGGGTCCAAGTTTCCATCGAAACCATCAGACGACGTTCGAGGGAGGTTCTAGACGTCCATTAAGAGGAGTTCCATTAACACGTGACCATAAGCGTCAAAGACTGGAATGGGCAAGGCAACATATCAATTGGAACGATCAATGGCGTAGTGTCCTTTTCACGGATGAATCCAGATATGGGCGTTTTCCAGATTCTCGAAGAGTAAATCTATTTATTTCAACTACCACTCACAGCTACAGCCAGCTTTAGCAAGCAAAGTTGTACACCTTAATAATTTAGATTTTCCGCATCCTCCCTCGATGACAATAATTCTTAACGTACTAAATAATATAATTTCTACACAGTCTTGAGCTTAAATTTCCTCTATAATTAATCTCAACGCGAATCTGAAAGTCCACCTCTTTTTAGCCTGGCCGCCATTTTCCGCCTGTTTGTTCCAAACAAAGTTGCCTAATGACTCGAATTCCTTGTGAACGGAGTATGTGTAATTAATTTAATTACCCGCAAATAGGGGACGCCGCCAAAGCGAAGGATTTTTTTTAAGCTCGGGGTCAACATGAATGGACCTCAACGAACTGGCTCCCGAAAAGGATTCTTTTGAGCGAGGTCTGTGCTGATTATAATGAGTTTGAAAATGGGCGAACAACCAGTGATGTGTGTGAAGTTGGACCTCAGCATTTTTTGGTTTTGGAAATTGTATATTTCATTAAGACTGCATATAATTATTTTTCTCTATTTCAGTATCGTAATGAGTTCATTACAGTACTGAAAGTAGTGCTGTAATGAAACTCATTACAGCATTGTTTTCAGTTATATTTTTCGTTTTATGGTTGTCAGTACTGACCTCCAATCGAATCAAGTTTCGAATCAAATCAATTCAAATTCCGTGATCTGTCAAATTTCGTATGTCACACCAACTGCCAAGATACAGAACAAAAGTCACTAATCTGAATTTTCATTTAACTTCCGAGAATATTTCACAAAAATTGACTGAAATAGAGAAAATACCGTCTAATACTCGTTGCAGAAGGCAATTCCAACACTCATGCTATCGAAAACTCGCTCCTTCGTCGCTCGTTTTCGAACTTCGCATTCGTGTTGCAATAGGAGCTCATTCTGCAACTTGTTTTAGAATATACTATTGTACAACTGCTATTAAACACACTTTTAATGACATCAAAAAATGTTAAAATTGATTGCTTACGTGAAAGCGTTTTAAAAATATTCTTAACATTAGTGTTAAAATAGTATATTCTAATACAAGTTGCAGAATGAGCTTCTATTCCAACACGAATGCGAAGTTCGAAAACGAGCGACGAAGGAGCGAGTTTTCGATAGCATGAGTGTTGGAATTGCCTTCTGCAACGAGTATTAGACGGTATTTTCTCTTTTTCAGTCAATTTTTTGAAATACTCTCGAAATTCAAATGAAAATCCAGATTAGTGACTTTTGTATTGTATCTTGGCAGTTGGTGTGACATACGAAATTTGACAGATAACGGAATTTGAATTGATTTGATTCGAAACTTGATTCGATCGGAGGTCAATACTGACACCAATAAAACGAAAAATATAACTGAAAACAATGCTGTAATGAGTTTCATTACAGCACTACTTTTAGTACTGTAATGAACTCATTACGATACTGAAATAGAGAATAGTATATTCTAAAACAAGTTGCAGAATGAGCTCCTATTCCAACACGAATGCGAAGTTCGAAAACGAGCGACGAAGGAGCGAGTTTTCGATAGCATGAGTGTTGGAATTGCCTTCTGCAACGAGTATTAGACGATATTTTCTCTATTTCAGTAAAGTTTTGTGGAATACTCTCGAAATTCAAATGAAAATTCAGATTAGTGACTTTTATATTTCATCTTGACAGTTGGTGTGACATACGAAATTTGACAGATCACGGAATTTGAATTGATTTGATTCGAAACTTGATTCGATTGGAAGTCAGTACAGGCAACCATAAAACTAAAAATATAACTGAAAACAATGCTGTAATGAGTTTCATTACAGCACTACTTTTAGTACTGTAATGAAGTCATTACGATACTGAAATAGAGAAATATTTTTAACACTCCATTTTCTTAATATGAAATCTGATGAGAAAAATTCAGCAATTGCAAATTTTTATTATCAATATTAAACAATCATGACTTATGAACATTAATGTTAATCGTAAAACTAGAACAATTACTAACATTAATGCCCTGTGACGTAAGGGAGCTTCGCAACACATTATTAGAATCCTCAGCACCATCAGAACTTGTAGAAACCAGTACAAGTACAATTTTGGATGATGATGATCCAAAATCTGTTGAGGTTGGGAGAATTTTTTCAGCAATGACATTTCTATATGCAATGGAATGATCAACATAGCCCTCGGCTACCTTCTTAGACTTCCACTCACCATGTTTTTTTATATCCGTAATATTTGCTCCTGATTCTGCTAGCAATGAAGCGGAGGATCTTCGAAAACAGTGTCCTGTATATTGCTTTGGTTCTGGCTGTTTGAGGAATTCGGCAACAATAGATGGAATTTTTCCGAATGTATTAATACCAACTGGATTGGTGGTGCATTTATTATTCATGTATTTCAGGAAAAAACGACGATGTTTGATGACAAAAGGGCGCAGTGCAAAGTACTTATGAAAATAGTCTTCATACTCCCCAATAATACTGAAAGAACGACTGACTTTCGTTTTTGGATTTGGAAGTTGTATGACCAATGATTTATTTGTTATATCGATGTCCTCCACTGATAAATTACACAATTTTTCAAGCCGACAAGCTCCAAATAATCCGAAAATAGTTGCAACCTTAACCATCAAGTATTTCTCATCTGGTTCCTCCTTTATAAACTTTTCAACTTGTTCACGGGTGAGAATTTTCGATTTTTTGGGACGATATCCTTCACTTTTCGATTTCAAATGTGCTATCACCTTAAAATATTCACTTACATCCACACCATTTTCAACAAGGGAGCTCGACTTTATCATTGAGTTCACAAAGTTGATGAACTCCAAATTTTTTATTTTTTTTCCAAGTATGCCAGGAAAACTGTTTTACTGAAGTTCCCTTCCACTTTTTTCAATTTACACCAGGCCAGGAAATTGTTATATCCAATATCATACTGCTGAACAGATCTTTTGGGTAGGAGTTCCAGATTTGCTCTTCTTGCAGACTCTTCAATATCCAGAGGAACAATCAAATCGTCTCTTTTATTAATAATTGGACTTTCCACAAACATATTAAGCAGTTGAAAACCCAAGACGAAAATTGCACAGGAACGAAATTCAAATGACAGCGATTTTCTCATTTGATAGTAATCATAACGTTGGCAACGTTTGCCATTCACAACAACCTTTTGATCATTTGAATATTGAAATGCATTTTGAAGTTTATTGTCATTGCAAATTCGCCCATTTGATTATCAAAATAGGGCAGTTGTACGAGAAACATTGTATGGTATTTGTGATAAAAGTGATTTTATTTTGTTCGTGAAATTGTTCAATTCGCACCGCTCATTTCAAAAACTTTTTCACTCACGGAATAAAACGTCAATTCTAGCACTCTAATCATAAATAACTATTCACGTAGAAAAGATATGGATCCAATACTGAACCTTGCGATACTCCTGATTTCCTCAATTAACGTCCTAATGACTATCCAGAGATTTCCTGAGTGAAAACCGTCCAATATGCCTACGAAATCAAAAAAAAGAAAAACCATATGTTCAATCCGATGCCTCCTGACCCCCAAAGCAGATTATGACTTCGTCTTGGGTTTGAGAATTGAAAAACGGCCCGGTAAGGCGAGTATCTCGATCCTGCCTCCCTTGGAAAATTAATTTCCCCGGGCTGCATCCTGGAAAAGCGCCAGGGGAAGGATTTCCTCATTGTGCAGTCGCTTTCAATCTGGGGGGTCTGAACGATAACGCTTTTTTACGTGAAAAAGGCCCGAATATTTCCTTATTGAAACGTCTGCCGAATTTCCGGATAGTAGGTATATCATTATAATATACTCCCCGTCAATAAATTCCGGACAGGCAGAATTTTTGTCAAATTCAAAACCCTGTATCTTTTTTCATGGTTCTCCGATTTTGTTGAAATTTTCACCAGGTATAGTATTGGGTCTTGTTATATTAACCTGAAATTCACTTTGCGAAAATACCTGTAGTCCATCCGTTATACAGGGTGAAACAAAACCTTGTTTTATATCCTTCATTTCTAAACACCCTGTGGTGAATTTGAGGTGGAAAATTTGATATCATTAAGTTTTAATTTGTAGTGTGGCCCTTTCTTAACGAAATGTTTTTTGATATACGTCAGTATCTGCTTTAAAAAAAAGATACACATTTTCAAAGAAAGTGTTGCATTTTTTCAATTTTTATAACAATTCAAGTTGCACGGGTTGTAACAGAATACTTATAAGACTCGAATATTAAACGATTCCAGCCAGAAGGCCGGATTTAAATCCAATTGAACATGTATGGGATATGCTAGGTAGACATGTTCGAAATCGGCGCCCCAACACCTTGCCCGATTTACGAACAGCCCTTCTTGAAGAACGGGAAAATATTCCCCCAGAAGCAATTCGGAAATGCATTGAAATTATACCACGTCGTATGGTAGACGTGATGAGAAAGCGAGGTGGAAATACACGCTATTAATTTTCAGATGTTTGTTTATGTTTACTAGTCGATAAGGTATTGTAATGTTTTAAATTGTTATAAAAATTGAAATATGCAACACTTTCTTTGAAAATGTGTCTCTTTTTTTTAAGCATGTCATTGTATGACATCTCAGATCTATTTTTTTCAACTACACTTGTACACGTAATAATTCAACTCAATTTCATAGTCCCCGCTGTTTCAGAGTCAAATTGGGCTCATACAACTTGACGTGTATTACAAAATATTCTACTTGCAGAGTCTTTGGCTTATCTATATTTCAACTGGAGATTCCTGAGGTTAAAAGCAACACTTTTGTCGCTACCATCTCTTCCGAAACAGCTCTATTGAAAAGATCTGAGCTGGTGAAAATCAATGAAAAATGTAAATTTCAAACTTATTTCTTAAATCATTTTATCGAATGAATATAAATTTTCATCGATGTGGCGAATCTGGTGAAAACGTTTCAGAATATATAAGCCATGACAAGTTACTTCACGCAAGTTGTGGTTCAGTATTCAACTATTCAATAAAAAACAAAAAAGCCAAACTGCTCTTATATTTATAAAACAAGTAAGGCTATTACACTCCAGTACATTTCGATTGACCGCAATAAATTAAACAATCAAACTCCTAAGCTACCTCTTTGTGCAGAATTTTTTTGTTGACCACATATCCGTTTGAAATTCCACTCCAAAAAGAACGCTACTGAAGCCAAAGCAACTCCAATACTCCACATCCACAATGGCGCCACGATGTGGCCAAAATTCAAACGGCGAGTTGCTCTCAGATTTCTCTCCTTAGTCGCGTGTACTTTGCTATACTTGGAAGCTGTCTTCTCGACAATTCCAGATTCAAGCAAGTACTGAAGGTTTAGATTGAAAAGGGGAAACATCGGATGACCCCTATTGAAGATAGCCACGATTCCAGTCGAGAGAATTGGATTTGGTAGTTGTTTCACCAAATGGTAGCCAGTTGTTTCGTCCACAAGAGAGTCTGCAGCCTGTTGGACAACCCTAGCTAGCTGCAAAGCAGCTTGGTCTCCCTCGAAAGCTGTTCGATTTAAACAATTCTCACCTCTGCAAAACACCAAATGGTCTTTTAAGTAATCTCGGACGTCTGGGCGTGTACTCAATATATAATTCTTAGCCACATATTCGGTGCAAGCGATGTTCATTCCACTCGAAAATATATCCTCAATGGTTTCAACACCCTTCTGGTAATTTAAACCGTTCAACAGGAACGTGAACTGGCTTTTAAACATGAAGTTCATGAGTAACGAGAACCAGAGGATGTTCACCTTGAGAACGTTGTGGAAGATAAACCTAGTTCTTAAGGAACAAAATTGCTCCAGGAACCAACAAACCAGCAAACTTGGAGCTACAAAAACATCTCTTATAGAAACGTCGTCCAGGACTAATTCTCCAAGAACCCAAACAATGGTAACGATGAGGATCATGGAGAACCAAGAGATCCAAACTTGCACATTGAACACGCTGAAGAAGTACTTCCACCTCCGTATAGCGCGAGGTGCTGGTACAAACCAAGCGAGGACGTCTCTGTAGTAAGGGTAGGTGCACTGGAAGAAGTCCAACGTATCTTGAGCTCCAAAAATAAAGTTCTGAGCTTTGGAGGCGAATAACAGAGACTCGTTGGTATTTTCATCAAGAGGAAGTTAATCTAGATGGACCTCAAGTCATACAAACCAGGAGATCTCCAAAGCAGATGTGGTTCAGTACTTATTTATTCAATAAAAAACGAAAAAAGGCAAACTACTCTTATATTTATTGAACAAGTAAGGTTATTACACTCTAGTGCATTTCGATTGACCACAATAAATGAAACAATCAAACTCCTAATCTATCTCTTTCTGTAGAAACTTTTTGTTGACCGCAGATCCACTCCAAAACTAACGCTACTGAAGCCAACGCAACTCCAATACTCCACATCCACAGTGGCGCCACGATGTGGCCAAAATTCAAACGACGCGTGGCTCTCAGAGTCATCTCTTTAGTGGCGTGTACCTTGCTGTACTTGGAAGCTACCTTCTCCACAATTCCAGACTCAAGCAAGTACTGAAGGTTCAGATTGAAAAGGGGAAACATCGGATGGCCCCTATTGAAGATAGCCACGATTCCAGTCGAGAGAATTGGATTTGGTAGTTGTTTCACCAAATGGTAGCCAGTTGTTTCGTCCACAAGAGAGTCTACAGCCTGTTGGACAACCCTAGCTAGCTGCAAAGCAGCTTGGTCCCCCTCGAAAGCCGTTCGATTTAAACAATTCTCACCTCTGCAAAACACCAAATGGTCTTTTAGGTAATCCCGGACGTCTGGACGTGTACTCAATATATAATTCTTAGCCACATATTCGGCGCAAGCGATGTTCATTCCACTCGAGAAGATGTCCTCAATGGTTTCAACACCCTTCTGGTAATTCAAACCGTTCAACAGGAACGTGAACTGGCTTTTAAACATGAAGTTCATGAGTAACGAGAACCAGAGGATGTTCACCTTGAGAACGTTGTGGAATACAAACCTTGTTCTTAAAGAACAAAATTGCTCCAGGAACCAACAAACCAGCAAACTTGGAGCTACAAAAACATCTCTTATAGAAACGTCGTCCAGGACTAATTCTCCAAGAACCCAGACAGTAGTAACGATGAGAAGGATGGAGAACCAAGAGATCCAAACTTGCATACTGAAAACGGTGAAGAAGTACTTCCATCTCCGTATGGCGCGAGGTGCTGGTACAAACCAAGCGAGGACGTCTCTGTAGTAAGGGTAGGTGCACTGGAAGAAGTCCAACGTATCTTGAGCTCCAAAAAGGACGTTTTGAGCTTTGGAGGCGAATAAGATAGACTCGTTGGTATTTTCATCAAGAGGAAGTAAATCTAGATGGACCTCAAGTCATACAAACCAGAAGATCTCCAAAGCAGATGTGGTCCAGTACTTATTTTTTCAATAAAAAACGAAAAAAGGCAAACTGCTTTTATATTTATTGAACAAGTAAGGTTATTACACTCCAGTGCATTTCGATTGACCACGATAAATGAAACAATCAAACTCCTAAGCTACCTCTTTCTGTAGAAACTTTTTGTTGACCACAGATCCACTCCAAAACGAACGCTACTGAAGCCAACGCAACTCCAATACTCCACATCCACAGTGGAGCCACGATGTGGCCAAAATTCAAACGACGCGTGGCTCTCAGAGTCATCTCTTTAGTAGCGTGTACCTTGCTGTATTTGGAAGCCACCTTCTCCACAATTCCAGACTCAAGCAAGTACTGAAGGTTTAGATTGAAAAGGGGAAACATCGGATGACCCCTATTGAAAATAGCCACGATTCCAGTCGAGAGAATTGGATTTGGTAGTTGTTTCACCAAATGATAGCCGGTTGTTTCGTCCACAAGAGAGTCTGCAGCCTGTTGGACAACCCTAGCAAGCTGCAAAGCTGCTTGGTCCCCCTCGAAAGCTGTTCGATTTAAACAATTCTCACCTCTGCAAAACACCAAATGGTCTTTTAGGTAATCTCGGACGTCTGGGCGTGTACTCAATATATAATTCTTAGCCACGTATTCAGTGCAAGCGATATTCATTCCACTCGAGAAGATGTCCTCAATGGTTTCAACACCCTTCTGGTAATTCAAACCGTTCAACAGGAACGTGAACTGGCTTTTAAACATGAAGTTCATGAGTAACGAGAACCAGAGGATGTTCACCTTGAGAACGTTGTGGAATACAAACCTAGTTCTCAAAGAACAAAATTGTTCCAGGAACCAACAAACCAGCAAACTTGGAGCTACAAAAACATCTCTTATAGAAACGTCGTCCAGGACTAATTCTCCAATAACCCAAACAGTGGTAACGATGAGAAGGATGGAGAACCAAGAGATCCAAACTTTCATACTGAACACGCTGAAGAAGTACTTCCACCTCCGTATGGCACGAGGTGCTGGTACAAACCAAGCGAGGACGTCTCTGTAGTATGGGTAGGTGCACTGGAAGAAGTCCAACGTATCTTGAGCTCCAAAAAGGACGTTTTGTGCTTTAGAGGCAAATAAGATAGACTCGTTGGTAGTTTCATCAAGAGGAAGAAACTCTAGATGAACGTCGAAAGCATCTGCAACCATTTGGAACAACTCAATTTCAATGCCTTTCTCCTCGCATATGTGACAAATGGAGTATACCTCTGTTGGTACGTACATCAGGTGCAAGGTTGAGTTTGACCACTTCTTCGGGAGTTTTTCTGGAAAAGGCTCATCTGTCATAACTGCCACACCGTTTTTGCAGTGTCCAACTGACACCCATTCGTTTTCCATACTTTCGTATGGGAAGTATGTGAAAATTCCACCTTGGTTTAGGTCTAGGATTACCACGTTTCGTATGAATTCTGAAGATAAGGTTTCGGTAGAAATCACGCTGATATTTGACGCCAATAGGACGTATTTCGCAGTAGGGTTCCAGGTATTAGTGCGATTGAGAAAGCCTAAAGTACTGCTGAGCATTTCATCTTCTTCCAAGAGGTACATGGAGGTTCTTGTAGAACCTACGTCCTCGAAGATGAGTTCAGAAAAGGGGTTGAGGTGAATCACAGGTAAGCTGTAGGTCCCATTCCCCACCACAATTATCGAAGAATCGCTTTTGGTGTAGTTTTGCAAGATCATCGTTAGGCACTGTATGACGTTGAAGCCTATACGTGGTTCCAACACTGGGAATTCCATGGCAGTGTACTCTATTTCGTTATTGAGGATTGCACAACGGTTAACTTCCATAATTATATCGAATGATTTATGTTTATCCATAGAGGAAACTTGTTTACGTTGAATGAGAGGCACAAGCTGATGATATAATTCGATGTTTGTGTTTATTCTGAGTATTTGAAATGTGTAACAACAAGTAATTGTGAGATTTAATTGGGAGTATGAGTGAATTAAGGCCATGCAAAATCATGATTGGAAAATAATTTAAATTTAATACAGCATAATTTTTGGTCATTAATAAATGAACAAATGCAGAAAGGAAAGAGACAAAATGTATATATAACATGAAAATGGCATAAAATAAACTCCGACATGATAGCAAAATCGCAAAACAGAAAATCAACATAAAATAAAATGTTACAATAATCATCGATATAAATTCCGATTTCCAATGTGTTTTTTTACTGGAAAATAATTTTTGGAAATCTATGTTATCGAGAAAATATTTTCTTATAGTTCACACGAGTTCAGTTTTTCTTTTTAAAGCTTGGGATAATTTCCGCAAATTATTAATTCTGGAGAATTTCTTTTTTGTCATGGTAGAGATATTAGAATTTTCAGTTGTGAAATTGTTACATATTCTTTTAATTATTCTTTCGAAAGCATTAAAAATTATTATACAAATTATTTTTTTCTGCATTCCTGAGAATTTTTTACGTTGATTTCACTAATACTCACATTGAGAACTTTAAACCAATTGTTGCTCTCGCATTACAGATGATAATTCAAGAACTTAACTCGTATGAACTATAAGAAAATATTTTCTCGATAACAGAGGTTTCCAAAAGTTTTATTTGACCGCTAATTATTTTCCAGTAAAATAACGCATTCAGAATGAGATTTAAAATTGAAGACAAAATTGTTTTTCCTGAATATCTCGAAAGAAATAGTCATTTTGGGATAAAAGTCGTAGACGTATGCTCCTATTATTTTTTTACGAAGATTTCGAAAATGCTTCGAAAAAATGGGCTTTCAATTTGAAAAAAACAGTTTCTTGATGTTTTATCACTTCTCAATTTGACAAAGAATTTGTGACCTCCTTTATCATATTCTGAAAATCACGCTATCGCGAAAGAATCATCAGCCTTTCTTTTCGGAGATTCTTAAAAATGAGAATTTTTAATGAAAAAACCTAGAAGTTGTCTGTATTCAAACAGAGTTCAATTTTGAGATTTTTTTTTTCGTATTTCTTCATATAAAGGGAATTTCTTGGGAGAATTCAAACTTTTGGAATCGGAAAGACTCAAAATTCAATGGAGAATCTATTTGTGCAATAAAATATGGGTCCGGAAAAACCGGAAGTCATGAAATCTTCAGAAAAATATACGAATAGTCGTCTTCTTACTTGAAGCTCACGTTTATAATTTCAATCCTGAATCTTGTGTCTTCCCTAAAAATATTCTATAGAGCCATATTCGTGAATAACCCTGTATAATATATACTTCTTTGCCGCGTTGTTCACCAGTAACAATTTTTGCCTTTATAACGTGATTGCACAGAATAGATTATTACCGCAATTTTCTAAAATTTTAGTTCATTCTGTTGTGAATTTGACTGCTACTTCAGATTGACCTTTTATTGAGCCATGACAATAGTAAATTTTGTATTCTCCTGCAAGAAATTATATCATCATTGATTTTTCAACATCTCTATTGAGAGGCGAGTTTATTGCTCTATCTTTCATTCCTTCATAATTTCCATTGGCTGAGCTATTACCAAATACTTCATCATTGAAATTCTTTCAATACTATTTTGAGTCAGTCAATTTGCAAACTCGCTTTGTTCTATATCAACGCACATAATTCTTCAGTTCAAAGTCTCAACAATAGTCCATTTTCAAGTGAACATGTGAGTCAATAATAATTTTCAACGTAGTGGATCCACCCTGTAAAAAGGTCATACTAATGAGGCACGTTAAAAGCATCAGAATTCGAATCCAGGAATATGCAACTAAACAAGCTGAAATTCTCACCCCAACGTTAATCCGAAATCAGAATAGATTGGTCATTTATCCAGTAGACTGTTATGTAAACATATTAAAGTTAATTTGTTTGGATTGTAATCACCGTTATTTGCCCATGAAAATCGAGCAGTGGACAGCGTTCGATTGTTGGTTTAGATAAACGATATGTTGCAATATCATTATTTGATCGTTGTTGGGGAGTACATGAATCGGAAAATCATGCAATAATCATTTCATCAACTCTTTATGAGATGTACAGGGTGTAGCAAAATTCGAGAACTATAACAGCTAAAAGAAAACAAAACACACAATCTCCTGCACTTTATAGACACCCTGTTTACCCCTGAAATCATTACCAATATACCAAAAATTCCGATTTGCTCGAATTCTGATCGCTGTCTTTTTCCTAAGATGATAAATTACTCGAACCAAGAGCAGAATCTGTACTCACTGCTGGAGATGATGGCCACTGACTTCCATTCCATGCCTTCTACCAAGGCTGTGAAAGCCTTGGACGTCGAAGATATAGAGGGGCTGAGAGTCAGAGTGCCAGTGGCGTCACCAAAATCATTCGACATCTGAAAAAAAAAATTTGAAGCTATGGCACTTTTCAACATAGACAACAAACAGGAACTGTATGGTTAATGAATTACTTTCTGCAGCTTCTGTATTGATGGAACCTTTGTTTTAGAACGTCATTATTTACTAAACAGCTGCTGTATATCTTTTGCACGACAAAATTGTACAGAAACAGACCAAGGTGGATAATTTCTGAAACCAGGTAGACTCAAATGAAAGATGTAAACAATAAAAAGGTCCAAGAGTTCAAAACGAAAGAGTCTCAAATTTAATGAGATTAAACTGTTCCCTGTGTGGCCTCCGTAAAGGCAAAGAACTTTTTGTTTTTGTATTGATTCTTTTTCTTAAAAATTTGCAGGATGAAATATGGGTGCTTAAACTATCTTTTATGGACATACAAGGCGGAGAAATATTTTATGGAAGCTATTTGAGGAGATTGTTCACAGTTTCGTCGCTGCCATCAAGCTAGAGAGTATCAAGCAGCCCAGTTTCTGCCTTATTAGTCTTCATCAAAGCAAACATTGGCTTCATCTCAGTATTTGCTGGGATTGAAACTGCTCCACATGAGTAAGGGATATTGATGTGATTTCAAGTTGCAGGAAATAAAATTAATTTAAGCCTGTAGGTCTGCAGCGTATACAGAATAGTTGAGAAAAATTGAGTAAAGTAACGAAATGTTATTCCCAGAGAATTCGAGCATTTCAAGATTATCAATACAATACATGGCCTCCACGGGCATCAATAACAGCTTGACATCTACCTTGCATACTACACACGAGGTTATTGAACATATCTTGAGGAATTTGGTTCCATAAACGGGGCAGAAGATCCCTCAGATCATTTAAAGATTCTGGGGTAGGTTGATGATTATCTAATCTTCTTTGGAGCATATCTCATGCATGTTCTATACAATTCAAATCTGGTGAATGCGGAGGTATTGGTAAATGCAGAATACCAAGCTCTTCGAGCGCATTCTCAACTATGGCTGCACATTGCGGTTTAGCGTTATCGTCTAGATATTGAAAAAGTTCACCAAGAGCAGCGTGAAAATTCGGCAACACATTGTCAATGACATGCTCCCTATAGTGTGAGGCGGTCATATTCCCAGGTCAAATGTGTAGATCTGTGCGCCCTTTGAAACATATCCTGGCCCATACCATAACACCTACCCCCTCGGAATGGATGAACTTCATGGACATAGCGACAATAACGGGGTATGCGTGGGATTGTCAATACCCTTATTCTTCGAGAATCTGAAAATCGTCCATATCTGGATTCATCAGTGAAAAGGACACTACGCCATTGATCGTTCCAATTGATATGTTGCTTTGCCCATTCCAGTCTTTGACGCTTATGGTCACGTGTTAATGGAACTCCTCTTAATGAACGTCTAGAACCTAGATTCACCTCTCTCAAACGTCGTCTGATGGTTTGGAAGGAAACTTGGACACCATCTGCATTTTGAAGAGTATTCCGTAGCACTCTACACGTAGATGTAGGCTTTCTTCTCGCCGAAATAATGATGAAACGATCCTGAGTAGGTGTTGTTTTTCGTCGCCCACCAAGCCTTGGTCTTTCCAACACGGAAATTGTCTCCCTGAACTCATTCCAAAGTCGAGATATCACACTTCGGCTGACTTGGAGCCTTTCCGCTAAAACAACTTGAGTTAGGTCACCCTGTAGCATTCCTATAGCCCTATTAGCCCGAGCGTTTGTTAATTCACGTCTTGGTATTTTCAGGAAACTCGTTACAAATCGAAGCCGTTGATGAACTGATTCCATTTCAAAATAAGAACATTCATGAAGCATATGCAAAGAACCAAACTTCAGAAAAAAGGCAACCAGATTGACGAAATGTCTCATACTTATTTTTATTGGATCGATTCAAGTTGTTATTGTGTCTCGAATGATTTAACAGCGATTTTCTCGAAGATAACATACTTTCCAAAACGATTGAATACGATATCCCTAACTCTTGTGGAGCAGAATAAATTAAAGGATCTGCCGTCACTGGCAATTGCACAACTTACCTCTGGGCAGTTCCAAGTTACGACGCTGGCGTTATAAAGAGAGGCAGCGAAGCGAACTGGAGCACAGTCCTCCGGCTCAAAAAAACCGAAGACAAGCCTATCTTTGGACATCACTTGGTGAAGATCTTGAGCTCTATGTTGCCACGTATCTGAAAGAAAAAAATATCTTGAAAGTTTTTCTGATGAAGAATAGACACGAAGAGACTTGTTAAGCTATTGCATAGCTTTTATCTCAGGCTTTGAGCGCGGTGACCGAATGTAGAAATTCCGTAACGAAAAAACCTAACACAGCCGTGTATCGTCGATTGAGTTTGGCAGTGCTTGCGACTAGACGGATGCGTGCAGCCACTCTAGCAGTGCAAAATGGAGTATGCAATCTCGGTGGTCCCATTGAATTACGAACGACAAATTTTTCATTAACATCGGATAGAAAATGTATAGCCAAACGCAAACATTTTCCATTAATTTCAGCTCTTGCTCTAACTATACATAAGTCGCATAAGACTTATTTGAAAAATTGTATTTTACGACAAAAAATGATAATTCTGCATTTAAGTTTTATCAAAATCGAAGGCAAGCTGCATCGACTGCATCTTTGTTGAAAGAATTCAGAAGACTGTCTTCAAATAGTGTTCAGAAGATAGCTCAGAGTGTCTTAGATTTCATTAGTAATAGAACTGACATTTCAATAATGACTTTCAATTGCCAAAGTTTACATAGTCACAAATACGATTTACAAGATTCAGTTACGAGACAAACCAATGTGTTACTTCTTACTGAAACATGCATGACGCGTGATAATCCGATTGAAATACCTAATTTTAATCGAATTATTCAATTCAAACGAGATACTGTTCCAAAAGGTGGGGTAGCTATTTACCAAAATAGTCATAATGTTACTAATATTATGACTCCTAATATTGAAATAAATATTGAAGACGTTAGCGATGTTAATGTTAGACGCTCAATTGTTGGAGATATTTGTGCATGCTTATGCAAACTTAGAAATGGCCTACACATAGTCATGGTAGCAATTTACATTTCTCCGAATCCAAAATTGGACGAGGTAGAGCATTTTATTCATCGCACATTACTGAAGTACACTGAAGAAGGGTCGAAAATACTTGGTACGAATGGAAATAAATTTCCACTCATCTTGGCTGGCGATTTCAACATTAACTTCGCTGATAAAAAATCAGAGCGGTTGGCCACTTTTCTTTCGGAAAAATTGAATTTAAAAATGAATAATGATCCACAACAAAGTATGGGACCACCATTGACGCGGTATTTTTCAGATATTTAGAAGACATCAAGTCTCAAACTTACGTTTCTTATTTCAGTCACCATGAACCTATAGTTTCAATGATAAACATTCCTGAATAACCTACATGTATTATAAGATAAATGAATATTTTAAATCAACAATATTATCTTCTTATTTTTAAATAGATGCTATGCAATAGCTTTACTGAGGCAGTCCTCGAGTGTCACACATGCTCTTTTTTTATTTTTACTGAGGTTGGAAGACTTCTTGTTTTTATGTTTCCCGTTCCTGGCTTGCTATATAACCAAGGATTTTTCCTTTCAGAACTAACTTTTCGTACTTTCAGATTCTTATCCTGACTAAGACTGGGTGAAAATGATAAATCCAAGTTCATCAAACGGTCAACCTTCTGCAATAAAGAACGCTTCATTACGTTGTGTAATGTTCGAATGGATGTACTCAAGCCATCAATATCGCTGTATCACCCCATAAAAATTGCCATTTTCATCGCCGAAGGGTAATTCCAACTGCAATTTTATACCTTTCAACTCGATTGATCTGATGTGGGGCTGGAAGGATGCTCAACAGGTGCCTTTAATCCAGATCGCTTTCAGCTGATACAGGAGATGACCTTTTGTCTCTTTCGGCAGAAAGCGACCGAGCTATCCGAGATTTGGCGATTCAGCCGAGCATTCGAACCTTTTTAGTGTCTTTCAAAATTCGAGAATACCTCTTCGATGACTTAAAGACAGATGTAGACAGTTGGATGAAGATCGAAAGGAACTCCACACAAGTAAAATCATACTTTTGTCAGATATCTGACTTGATTCCGAAATTTTAGTCAACACTGAATGAAAATGTACTCTTGTGTATTCAGGTTTCTTATGCCCACTTGCACCGTCAAATATAAGTCTGACTTACGTCCCACTTAGATTTGAAGTTAGGTTTGAGACGTCGTTTCTCTTGCACCGCAGTTTAAGTGCCTCATTTTTATGACTATTTTGAGCCTCGAATATTCATGGCTTAAGCAAGACTTTAGCCAGTCTCAAATATTCATAACGTCAAAAACGAACTTCAGTTTTGACCTGTTGTTTTTGATTGCGTGAATTTAATAATTATTACGGATAGAACATTGAATGAAATTGATGATCTATATGAGGGTGATTTCGACATATTATATATCATTGATTATGGGTTTTCTAGAAGTCTAGAATTTAGTAGAGCTGATCACTACCATGATATGGACGAATTCGCATTTTTCGGCGATTTCGGTTGACCAAAAAAATTACTCTGAAACTGCCGAGATTAATTAAGGATGATTCAGAATTGCCAAGTGATATGTAAGTACATGTCTTATATATGATGATGTCAAACCTCAAAGAAGGGAGTTTAAGCCTTGATGATTGTAGGAATCAGAGTGTATCACTGAGTCAACTCCTTACGTGCCTGCGATTCTAAGCAATAGCAGGACATTTATTGGCTGTAGTCGATTTGATGAAAATCCACGAACAACAGTATCAAGAATAGTTGGTTGAGTTTTAGTATTCATAAAAATGCCTCAGACAGAAGCTGAATTACGTTCCACCCTAACCCAATTTTACCAAATTGCTGGATTTCCTCGTGTTATTGGAGCAATTGATTGTACCCATGTAATTATTAATTCTGCAGGTACTATTTACTCTTGTGACTGTGAAAAGTATCACTTTGGTGATATTCTATTCTTATGTCATTCAAGTTACAAATGAAGAATCGTTGAAATCGAATCATTTGCTCTAAATAAAAAAAAATAGGTTGTACTGTGCCTGTTGGTCAGCGGCCTAAAATACCTATTTGTCGTTCTGTGAATCAAAATACTGAAAAGGAAAACGCATAGACAAAATATCTTGTTTGTATATGAATTCGCGTGTTCTTCTTACTTCGCTGTGCTTAGTACCGACACGAAACCATATGGTCATATCGCATTTCTATGTCAAAACAAACAAATTCCCTGATTAATACAGTGTTGACAGATTTGGCATTGCTTAGCGCTTGCTTAACAAAGTCGTTTCTATTAGATATGCGGTGCAAGATCTGATCCGTTAAGCCGGGAAAAGCCTGACTCAAATTTTAAGGGCGCCTTAGATAGATAGATAAGTCTGTCTTAACCAGAAAACGGTGGAAGTAGGCTCAAATCAATAGATAAATGAATAGATAAAACCGATAAAAGAAATAGGAAAGATGAATGTTATCTAACAGCATTTCCTTAGCTTATAAAAGTTGAAAACGCCAAAATTTTTGCAACTGTGAAGCCAAGGTACTTCATGAAAAAAAAAATATTTGGTCTGTGGACTCTGTGAAGGCAAAAAAATTCTTTGTTTTTCCTAAAATAACTTGTCATCACATCCGCAAAAAATTGGGCGTTTCGATCACTCGAAGAAACTTGATTCAGAGGCACTACTTCAATCTCAAAGAGTCAAAGAGGATGTATGCATTTCCTTCCAGATAAAGACAATATAGTTTTCTCAAGGTCGGAGATTATTTCGAATGTCAGAAGTAACTATTCCAGGCTGAACATGGAAGATATTGAAATTTATAAACATGAAAACAACCAGAACATAAAAGAAGAAACCTTTTTTGGCATAGCGCCTGTTTGCTGATCTGAGAAAAAACAAGGATCAAGCCGATACGAAGAGGAAGCGATGGGCCAATCAACATAGCGCGCGTAAACTCACCACTCCCGCCATTAACCACGGTGTAGGAAAAACTTCGGTTCAAACACGTCAGTGTCAGAAATTCAGCATTCGAGGGACAATCTTAGACCAAGAATCCTCGAAGATGCCTACCACAGAGTTAGGCGAAACGCTAGGTGAAATAATCCCGGAAGACCCTTTCAATATCCATAAACTTACTTTTTTTATCCCATCTGTTGAACGAAGTTGCAATACAATGAATGAGTCACCGCAAATTTCAATTTTCAGCGTTTCGTTCGAGAGGTGCAGTTGTCAGTATCTCCCCAACTAGGTCACCAGCTCAACAGCCCCCAGTTCTTCATAAAACAAATAACCGTTATTGCCCAGTCCCATTTTCCGGAGTGCAATGCGCCAATCGAAGGAATAAATCCGGACCTTTCTTACGAGACGTTACGAGAAACGTTACTGCCCTGGGTTGCTATTCTCGGCCATTCGCTGTTTATGCGATCCTTCGCATGAGCCTCCGCTGCTTTATACTATTTGACGGTATTTCAGGTGGAAAAGGGTCGAAAACAGATATTCATAAGATTGACGAATCTATACAAAATCACAATAAATCTAGGGGCAGGGTAGTGCCCTCAGACCTCATCCGTAGCTACGCCTATGATAAGATCGCAGCGCCACGCCTACTCCACTCCGTACAGCTCTATGGTCAGCTGATTGACTGCTCGCGTCAAACTAGCCTCCTCTATATATTAATCAGCTAACAGATTAACTCATGTTCATTAATTGATTCAAATTAATCGTCCCCTTCTGTAATCCAGCTCTGCCTATGAATAGACCTCCTCTTGTGCAAATCTTGTAAATTAGAATTTTCAAAAAGTCACCTCGCTGCTCATCTCGTTAATTTCTTGGAGTAACTAATCATCATAAGGTGAGTGAATTCTCAGAATCCTTAATTATTGCATATTCCATGTTATTTTCCTGCTTTTTATGAAGTTTGAAAATTTGTCCACGTTTCAGATCATGAAAATATTGGTAATCCTCTCTCACTTTATTCTAATAAGATCTCTATTGCGTTGAACTAATGCATTTGAATTCTCTAAGATATATATTTTGGTATATTTTTGCAGTTCTCATAGATTTTTCAGATATCTCTCGACTCCTCACATGCAAGTGATTACTTGCTCCAAGAATGAAGATTCTCTGTGCTAATAAATACTGATTAGTTATATTCTCATGTGCATCTCTTTATCTCAATCAATTCATCTCATTTCTCAACTATTCATTTCTCATAACACTTGCTAATTATTGGTCTCGAGTTTCAGATGAATGAAAATCCTCAAACGCAAAGGTGAATAATGGAATCAGTCTTCTCTCCCATTGAAACCAAGTGAACTTCTCTGAAGTATTTGAAGGATCAAGTAGCTCAAACATTGAACCCGATTGACAGTCCCAGTCCCTGCGGTCTACTCAAATATTGATAAAACCATTCAATTGGTATGATCTCCTCATTATAAATAGGAAATTCTCAATTTCATTCATCTGAAGTACGTAAGCGAGTAAGATCTCAAGCCTTCTGCTTTCTCGAAACCAAAGAGTTGGTGGTTTTAATTCATAAATAGTACTCTCATTTTGTAATCCTCATAATTTTAGCCTCTATTTTTCTGATGAACACCAATACTGCTTACTTAAAGCAGTTTGTCACTGTAAATGTCGTCTCAATTGATTAATTAGCATTTTCTTCCTAGACCAACGTTATAGATTATAATTATTGGTTTCTCAATCAAGATATTCTCACATTTGTAATAATCTCAATGAAGAACAGACTTAGACTACTAAGCTTTCAATACACGTATTGCATCATCACTCTAAACATTGTTTTTAATTTTGAATTAATGAGACTATGTGCCATTTTCGGAACTTACTCGCAATTCATTGTAATCATGCGTTTCTCCGATGTAGCGAAATGTCTAGAATAGCATTCCTGGCTTGCTTCTGTTTGCGCCCCCGCTAGTCGACAATAAATGAAGGGCGATAAATTTCGATCAGTACCCTCCGGAGGACGAAGTCCCCCCAGAACTGCCTGAAACAAGGAATCCGGAGGGTGATTTACTCCACCGGAGCTAGGAATAGGATTGATTTCAATTCTAGATACATCGCCCGGAAAATGCTGTGAGGGGACATTTGACATAATTTTTTTTGCTCGAGCGGGAGCGTTTTTGATTTGAAGAGAGTACATTTCATTCTGGCGAAAAATGGATTTGAAAGTTTCTTTCTTCATCATTTAGTTAAGGACGAAGAACTCTCGGTAGCTCTTTAAAAAATTAAGTTAACAAGAGAATTAAATGATTTCGTATTATGATTGTTTTATGAGGCAAAACCTTTATGAAATTACTGCAATCAAGTACAGGGTGATTGTTGATATTTTACTCAATAGCTTTGTCAGTTTGAATGGGCAAATCTGAAGTATTTTTCATGGGCATTCAGAATTCAGTACTAAAAAATTCATAAAGGTATCGAAAACCTGAAAATTTTTAATGAACTATTGTTTTTTAAATGGTACACCCTGTGTTTTATTTTTCTAATCGGTAGAGCTTTTTCTTCTGATTTCAAATATATATACTTTATTGAGGTTTATTCCGGCAGTTTTTGCAAAATAAAGATAGTTTCTTCTGAATCTAGGGCAGTTTCTTCTTTCTTTATACAGGGTGGCCGGACGATTGACGTCAAAAAAAACAAAACAGGTCCCTCATGTCATGGGGTATTCGAATCACCCCCATGTATGTTATCCGATTTTTCACGGTTTCCGAGTTATGAATTTTTTATGAAATTTGAGAATTTTCAACTTGAACATCTTCAAAATTATTTTTTTCTAAAAGTATAAGACTTTTCTGATATTTTTTTGTTGTAGATAGATCGCCAGGAATTGTACTTTTATACATAAAATAACCAGCATCGTAACTCTGATAAAAATTATGAAAATGTTGTTCTCAAGTGAGAAAGTTAAGTATTTTGGATCATGATCTAAATTTTCAAATTTAAATTAAAAATGTAAACAGGTTACTTCATGGTTTTTTAGTAGGCTTAAAAACTGCTCTCAACACTCAGCTTTCAGAATCTTTGATAAAAAATGGTACTCAACGGTCTACTTTTGCTAGAATTAGCCTTCAAAGTCAGCGAGGTAGAAAAAATCAAAGAAGTAGACGTTTACTCAAAAATTATTTTTTGCCATTTTAAGATTTTTCTGATCAAGCTATGATAGAAAATGCTGAAAATCAATGAAAATTAGCTTTATAAGAAAAGTTTTAGATAAGAAAAAGAAAAAGGTATGGCAATAAATCACACATCATGTAGAAAAAAAGAAATTTATTTATAAAATTTACAATAGGTTTTATGCGACTGAAAGAAAATTTTTTGCGAAGGTGTAGAATGTGTATTGAGGCTTGAGGTAGCCACTTTGAAAACCTATTGTAAATTTTATAAATAAATTTCTTTTTATCTACATGATGTGTGATTTATTGCCATACCTTTTTCTTTTTCTTATCTAAAACTTTTCTTATGAAGCTAATTTTCATTGATTTTTAGCATTTTATATCATAGCTTGAGCAGAAAAATCTTAAAACGGCAAAAAAAATTTTTTTAGTGAACGTCTAGTTCTTTGATTTTTTTACACTTCGCTGAAGGCTAATTTTTGCAAAAGTAGACCGTTGAGTACCATTTTTTATTAAAGATTCTGAAAGCTGAGTGTTGAGCGCAGTTTTTAAGCTTACTAAAAAACCATGAAGTAACCTGTTTACATTTTTAATTTAAATTTGAAAATTTAGATCATGATCCAAAATACGTAACTTTCTCACTTGAGACCAACATTTTCATAATTTTTATCAGAGTTTCGATGCTGGTTATTTCATGTATAAAAGTACAATTCCTGGCGATCTATCTACAACAAAAAAATATCAGAATAGTCTTGTACTTTTAGAAAAAAATAATTTTGAAGATGTTCAAGTTGAAAATTCTCAAATTTCATAAAAAATTCATAACTCGGAAACCGTGAAAAATCGGATAACATACATGGGGGTGATTCGAATACCCCATGACATGAGGGACCTGTTTTGTTTTTTTTGACGTCAATCGTCCGGCCACCCTGTATATCAAAGGAAACGTGAATAAAAAAACAACTGATTTTTATTTTATTTATATATTTAACTAAAAGTTAAATTAAGTGTTCAAATGACCCTCATATACGCCTTGACACAGTCCATATCTTTCAATTTATTTTTCAAGGGTTTTTCTTACCATTTATGGAATATATTGAGGTTTTCAATCATTTCTCCCTCCATTCTGAAATTAATCTCCTTAATATTTTGCGGAGGGGCCAAATACACTTTATATTTCGAATATCCCCATGAAAAAGTGTCCAAGAAGGTTGAGTAGGGACTACCATGAGGCCATAGAATAGAACTTCGATATGAAGAAATCACATCATTCTCGAGTGGCCTTACACAGCTGACTGACACTTCCAAAATAAACCTCAATAAAGTATATATTTTTTAAATCAGAAGAAAAAGCTCTACCGATTAGAAAAATAAAATACAGGTTGTACCATTCAAAAAACAATAGTTCACAACGAATTTTCAGGTTTTCGATGTCTTCATGAATTTCTTTCTACTGAATTCTGAATGCCCATGAAAAGACTTTAAATTAGCCCATTGACACGTTTCTGTACGACCAATATTAACTGAGATAGCTATTGAGTAAAATATAAACGATCACCCTGTACAATGAAATGAGTGGTGAACGAAATGAAAATTCCAAATCAATTTTTCTCAAAACCAATGCAACTAGGCAATGTCAAACAAGAGCACTTCTTTTCAAGAAAAAATATCAAAGTATATGAATCTGATGTAAAACTTGTAAAATAATGAAAGGTGCTCCCCAGAATGAGACGCTTATGATTAAGATGGGGAAAATTCACTCAAACCATTTGATGCGTATTCTTGATAGTAACCAATGTATGAAATTTCAACACTTTAGGTAACGATGCATTTTTGTTAAATATTATTTTGGTCGAAAGCGTCTAAAATAATGTCTAGAACATCCACTAGAAGTTTGTTGGTCTAATTATGTTACACCCTGTATGTTTTCGATGATTGTGGTCTATTAGGAATTATTTCACCTAACGTTTGGCCTGCATCTGCGGTAGGCATGTTCAGAGAATTTTTGTTGTGAGATTGTAACTCGAAAGCTGAATTTCTGACAGTGACAGAATATTTGATCACCACCATCAGACTAAGAATCCTCTGAAGATGCCTACTGCAGATGCAGGCGAAACGTCATATTATGTATTGTGCTTGAAAGTATCTAATCAATATTTTGCATCATTCGATGCATCTGGTGATTGACAGGATGGCCATGAGGCCATCCTCAGAATATCTAGAGAGAGCGCAGGTAATGAGAGAATTAGGTGTCAAAGAGTCTGGAGCTATCTGAGCAACTACATCTCTCATCTGCGAACCTTCCTAGTGATGTAATGGTCAAGAAAGTAAGTACTGAGAAAAACTTCAGTACGATGCTATGCAAAAAAGAAGAATGGGAGCGGGAATACACCGACCAAAATTTCAAAGAAAATACTGTTAAATGGTATACAGATTGTGCTAAAACTAACACGGGAGTTGGTGCTGGGGTTCACGGGGCCAAAGCCAAGTGTGCACTATCGTTAGGCTCCTGTGTGAGTTTTCTGCAAGCAGAAATATTAGCAATCGAAAGATGTCTAGACATTAATCTAGAGAGAAACTATCAGAATTGCGACATGGCTATTCACTCAGATAGTCAAGCTGCTATTAAAGCACTGAACTCCTATGTCATCGACTCAAAGTCGACATGGGAATGCCGCATCAAACTCAATAAGGTAGGCAAGAAAAAAAAAGTCTCTTTGATCTGGGTTCCTGGTCATTCGGGAATCACAGGTAACGAAAAGGCCAACAAACTTGCCAGAGAGAGTGCTCGGAAACCACTCACTGGCCCAGAACCTTTTTGTGGTATAGGAAAAGGTACCTGTAAGAAAGAGTTTCCGGAGAAGGAGAAAACTGAAAGAGAAACACTCTGGCAGAATCTCCTAGGGTTGGATCACTCCAAAAAGTTCCTTCGGAATTTTGAAACTGCAAGATCCAAAAAATATTTGGATCTCAGTAAGAACCAACTACACCTCCTCACTGGCTTTCTTACAGGGCATTGTCGCCTCAGAAAGCACTTGCTGAGAATGGGCGTATCGGACACTGACGAGTGTAGATTCTATGGAGAGGAGGAAGAAACTCCTATTCACCTAGTCACAGAATGCTTTGGCATTGTAAGCCAAAGGAAACAATGCTATGGTCAAGAGACCTATAGGAGTGAAGCCTTCCGAGATATTGGATTTCATAAGATCTCTGGTACTGGAAGGCGAGCTGTAAAGCTTTGTCAGGGGGCACAATAGACCATAAGGTAGCAGCGAACTGTAACCCCTTTTAAACTATCAACAATATTTCGATTTATTTCATTTCATGATAAATAATCACTCTTTATACTCTCAGTTCAACAAATCCCGAGTAGTTCAATTTATGTCATTTTCCTGTTCAATCATCTGAAGAATTCCTTCACGTATCCCAACAAATTCTTTTCGCCATCCACATAACGCGACGTAATTCCATCTTTTGATCGATTTTCCTTCAATTCACCTCTACCTATATAGGGCTACGTCACTGACACCTGATACGAAAGGCAAACAGGAAGAACTATCTCATCGAATATGATTCTTTTCCCCATATATCATTATACTTGCTAGCGACGATTCCAAGAAGGCCTCAGCTAATTGCACAACCCGATACTATGAGGCGGAAAATCAATTTCCAATTACTTGCAGTTTTTTTCGCAGAGAAATTTATCTTATTCATTTTTGTGACAATCTTTTTGACCGACTTTTTTCAATTTTTTAACGACTTAAAAAAAGAGGGGGTTATAAATTAGTCTGCGCAAAAAAAAATTAACGCACATTATGGAAATCTCAAATTTATTCTACAATTGGAGGTGTTCTCAATGATAATAATTTTTATCAGAATTATGCATGCATATGTTAACCACTTCCAACGTTTTTTTTCAATACAGATGTTTTTTCCCAGCAGGAATAAAAAAGATGATATTATCAGATTTTGAATGTATTGGCTCCATTCTAAAATCAGTTGTTCTCGATCAATTCTAGTGATCAATAGTTTTTCTTTCGCTTGATTTTCTACACTCGATCGCTATGCAACGCGAAACACGCAATTTGACCCAAGAGAAATGTGCCCAAGCGGTAGTTTTGCGAGAAGAAGGGTGGACATACACAAGAATTGCAGAAAGGTTTGGAGTTTCCCATACAAGTGTGTCCAGAATGTTGCAGCGATTCAGGGAGACAGGTATGAATGTCCGAAGACCAGGACAGGGTAGACCACGGGTAACAACTGCCATTCAAGAACGTTACTTGAGAGTTTCTTCGTTGAGACAACGGTTTGCAACCGCTCGTCTCCTTCAAAATCAGCTTGTGCAAACTCATGGGGTGCAAATTAGTACTCAGACAATAAGAAATCGCATCAGAAAACATGATTTAAGGCCTCGTGTCGCGGCAAGAGGCCCAGCTCTTACCCCAGCCCATCGAAGGACGCGTTTGGATTTTGCGAGAGAGCGTATCCATTGGGAAGAGGCCGATTGGGAAAGAGTTCTCTTCACCGATGAGTCTAGATTCTGCCTCTACCATTGTGATCGACTTTCCCTTATATACAGACGTCCACATGAAAGATATGCTCAGTGCAATTTCCTGAACACTACTGGTTTCGGGGGAGGATTGATTATGGTATGAGGTGGAATATCTTTGACTGCTCGCACAGACCTAGTGGTCGTTGAAAATGAAGCCATGAATGCTGATAAGTATATAAGGAACATTCTTGAAGAACATGTAGTGCCATTTGCCCCATACATTGGTGCAAATTTCATTTTTATGGACGATAATGCCAGACCCTATCGTGCCCATCATTCAGGAGTACCTTGAAGAGGTTGAAGTCTCTCGAATGGAATGGCCAGAAAGAAGTCCAGATCTCAATCCGATTGAGCAGATTTGGGACAACCTCAATAGAAGGCTGAGCAGTTCAGAAGATCATCCAGCTACTCTTAATGACTTATGAATCCAACTCGGAGAAATCTGGGAAGGAAGATCAGAACATTTTGAGATCACTCATTTTGAGTATGAACCGTCGTTGCCGAGCTGTTATTAACGCAAGTATTAAATCACTTATCAGCATTTCAGTATTTTGAAAATTGTTCATTTCTCTTCTTTCACATAAGATTCGGTGAAATCCTGAATTTTTCTTCCATTTTTTGTGTCTTGTTTCGTTCAAAACCTTCCCGAGAGGACATAAAAAATAAGTTATAAAGTCAATGTTGAGTTAACTTTCATTAAAATTGAGATTTTCAGAATGTGCGTTAATTTTTTTGCGCAGTGTATGTTTTAATTTTTTATGGTTGTTGCTTGTTACGGATATCAGGCAGGTGATAAAATTCGAAGCGATCAAACTAAATTGAATCCCGAACTTTCGGAACATTGATCGGAAACAGAACTGCATGTAACAAGAATAGATTTCGTCGAACTGGGTCACAGTTCGCATGTTTCTCAGTAATTACTATTCATCACTGGATTGGAAATATCGATTTTTTTACTTATTGGTGATCCTGCAGCTTTTTGTCAACTGGTATTTCCAATAGGTCAGGTCAGGGTAGCGGAATTCGCTTGTATTCGACTTTGGAACATAATGAAGATAGAACACAGCAGATTATTCCAGATTCGAATATAGACTCGGAGTCACTTGATTCGAAAAGACTAAAACAATTGCAGTTTTCCCGATTTTAATAGTATATAACATTACAAGCAAGGTAAGAGGGTTTTTACTGGCGAATGGAGGATATAACTGACGAGCCGCAGGCGAGTCAGTTACCTCCTTGAGCCAGTAAAACCCGTTACCTTGCGTGTATTGTTTTATATTTTATTTGTTTCTCATTTGTAAAAAAGTTAGATAAATTCCAAAAAATTCTCAATAATTTGTCGCAAATGTCGTAAGCTATGGAAGCGTTGCCATGAACATGTCTATTTATTTTTCTTTAAATTTGTTTTGGCGAAAGCGAAAATGAATGTACCAAAAGAAATTATTGAGGCAGCCAGCAGTGTAGCATCAAGTTTATTACCTGCAAAATCAGCTTCAAGGTACGAGCGAGAATACGACGACTTCAAAAAGTGGCTTAACGAAAATAGTGGGATTGGGGTAACTGAAGATCTTTTGTTGGTCTAATTGAATCGACTATCAGCTAGATTCAGCCCTAATACTTTATGAGCAAAATGTCTATGCTGAAAAACTGCTTGGAAATGAAAGAAAATGCCCCTGTTCGCAGGTTTCAAAAGGTAATAGCGTTTCTGAAACGAAAAAATGAGCGTTATACGCCAAAAAGGGTCAAGGTATTAAGTAAAGAAGAGGCTGAACAATTTCTTTTACATGCTCCTGATGACCAGTGGTTGCTGGCGAAAATTGTAACAATATATGGGATTTTTGAATGTTGTCGATGTGACGAAATTCTCTCCTTAAACATGAATGATGTAGAAGATATGGAAAAATACGTTATTGTGACATTGCGGCAAACAAAAATTTAACAACAAGAAGATTCACCATAACCGATGATGGCTGCAGCTTCAAGCCCTGCATGTTATACAGAAAATATGTTAATCTTCGGCCTCCTGGAACAGAAAGCCTGAGATTTTTTTTGACATACCGACTTGGAAAGTGCATTTCCCTTAATGCTGGCCAGCACACTATTGGTGGTTTCCCAAAGCAAATAGCGAAATATTTAGGTTTGAAAGACCCAGAGTTATACACCGGCCACTCTTTTCGCAAAACTGGAGCCACTATGGTTGCGGATTCGGGTGGAGATATTTTAGCACTAAAGCGTGCAGGAGGGTAGAAGAGCACCGAAATTGCGATGAGTTATGTCGATGATTCGGTCAACAAAAAAATCGAAATGTCTAGCAAATTATTTGGTAGTAAGGATAGTACAAATGTTCTGCAGTCCTCGAGTTCAACAGTTTCTGAGTCAACAGATGGTTCATCATCATCAGTATCAACTCTTTCATCATCAAAAATCTGTGTTACTGGAAATAACAATTGTACCATAATTTTCAACATATATGACGATAAAACAAAATTTTCTAATGTAAATAATACTACTAACTTGTAAAAGTTTTGCAAGTTAACCGTCAGTTTTACAAGTTGGTGACTTGATGAAATAAACTTTCTTGATTAATATTGTGTTTTTGGAAACTGACGTTCACAAATAAAAATGTTAACCTGTCAAGTGAGATATTTTGAAATTTTCGAAACTTCAAAGCTGCATAGCTCGACTAATTGGCTGGGGATTGAGATGAGGTTTGTAGATCGGTAATCAGCGATGAGGGCACTTTCCCTCTAGCACAAAAAAATCGTTATCGAAAATTTCGAAATTTCGGCCGAAAAAATCCAAAGGGGTAGACCCATCAAAAACGCTATATTTCACATTCTCTGAGGCAATCGCCTGACTCTGTCGTCATTGTTGGACATGGAGTTTTTCAAACCGCTCGAAAACTTTGAGAAAAAACTCTAAGTTGCTCACTGCTAGTCGTATTGTTCTTACTAGAGCGTTTGAAACAAAACTCGAAAATGAAAAATGCAATTCACATTCTCAGTAATAGAAATGGCATTTCAATAAGGACTTTCAATTGCCAAAGTCTATATCGTCACAAATACGATTTACAAGATTCAGTTACGAGACGAACCAGTGTGTTACTTCTTACCGAAACATGCTTGACACGTGACAACCCGATTGAAATACCTAATTTCAATTGTATTGTTCAATTCAAATGAGAGACTGCAAAAGGTGAGGTAGCTATATACCAAAATAGTAATAATGTTACTAATATTATGACTCCGAATATTGAAATAAAAATTGAAGACGTTAGCTATGTTAATGTTAGACGCTCATTTGTTGGAGGTATTTGTGCATGCTCATGCAAACTCAGAAATGGCCTACACATAGTCATGGTAACAATTTACATTTCTCCGAATGCAAAATTGGACGAGGTAGAGCATTTTATTCATCGCACTTTACTGGAGTACACTGAAGAAGGGTCGAAAATACTTGGTACAAATGGTAATAAATTTCCACTCATCTTGGCTGGCGACTTCAACATCAACTTCGCTAATGAAAAATCAGAGAGGTTAACAACTTCTCTTCCAGAAAAATTTAAAAATGAATAATGATCCACAAGAATCCACAACAAAATATGGGACCACTATTGACGCGGTATTTTCCAGATATTTAGAAGACATTAAGTCTCAAACTTATGTTTCTTATTTCAGTTACCATAAACCTATAGTTTCAATGATGAACATTCCTGAATAACCTACATGTATTATGAGATAAATAAAGAAATATTTAAAATCAACAATATTATCTTCTTATTTTTGAATAAATGCTATGCAATAGCTTTACCGCGGCAGTCCTCGAGTGCCACACGTATTTTTTTCAATTGATTCCGCTTCAGATACTGAGAATGAATACAACTGAAAACGTCAGAAAATTCAGAAACCTCCCAGAAAACAATCCTCCCAACATAAAATCAAGAACTCATAGCAACCAGAGACTCTTGCATTATCGAACCCTCAACACATAACCCTAAACTCACCATTAACCACCGTAATCTTCAGATTGACCTCTTGAAACTCCTGCTGCAGCCAATCCGAGTCCCCCTGAAGAAGTGACCTCTGGGTCAGGATCACGTATGCCTCAACGGGAGAAGAGCTGTTGGTATCGTGTGTCAGCACCAGCCGGATACAGGCCAACAACCCCATAAGGAGAAGGCCAGACATGACACCCTCCTCAACGAGGCATGGCACTCAGTGCCGCGCTGGGCTCAACTCGGATCCTCCTGCATGTCCAGGACCGTCTTAAGTGACAGCCGGCATGACAGGCACCTGTAAAAAATTGAGAAGTTGAGTGTTTTTCCATTTATACTTGTTAGCATAAAAATTTCTGTCAGAGAGATTTCAACAATTTTTTCAATGGACAGTTTGAGGCTTTCACGACCCTATACACGAAAGATACACTGCGCAAAAAATTTAACGCACATTCAGAAAATCTCAATTTTAATGAAAGTCAACTCTACATTCACTTCATAACTTATTTTTTATGTTCTCTCGGAAAGGTTTTGACGAAACAAGACACACTAAATGAAAGAAAAATTCAGAATTTCACCGAATCTTATGTGGAAGAAGAAAAATGATAAATTATCGAAATACTGAAATTCTGATAAGTGATTTAATACTTGGTATTTCCACCCCTCGCGTTGATTACAGCTCGGCTAGTGATCTTAAAATGTTCTGATCTAATCCTTCCGAGCTTTCTCTGAGTTATAACCTGATCAATCGGATTGAGATCTGGACTTCTTGCTGGCCATTCAATTCGAGAGACTTCAACCTCTTCAAGGTACTCCTGAACGATGCGCGCACGATGGGGTCTGGCTTTATCGTTCGTAAAATTGAAATTTTCACCAATGTATGGGGCAGATGGCACTACATGCTCTTCAAACATATCCTTCATGTGGACGTCTGTATACAAGGGAACGTCGATCACAATGGTAGAGGCAGAATCTAGACTCATCTGTGAAGAGAACTCTTTCCCAATCGGCCTCTTCCCAATGGATATGCTCTCTCGCAAAATCCAAACTCACCCTACGATAGGCTGGGGTAGGAACTGGGCCTCTTGCCACGACACGAGGCCTTAAATCATATTCTCTGACTCGATTTCTTATTGTCTGAGTGCTAATTTGCACCCCATGAGTTTGCTCAAGCTGATTTTAAAGGAGGCGAGCGGTTGCAAACAGTCGTCTCAACGAAGAAACTCTCAAGTAACGTTCTTGAATGGCAGTTGTTACCCGTGGTCTACCCTGTCCTGGTCTTCGGACATTCATACCTGTCTCCCTGAATCGCTGCAACATTCTGGACACACTTGTATGGAAAACTCCAAACCTTTCGGCAATTCTTGTGTATGTCCACCCTTCTTCTGGCAAAACTACCGCTTGAGCACATTCCTTTTGGGTCAAATTGCGTGTTTCGCGTTGCATAGCGATCGAGTGTAGAAAATCAAACGAAAGAAAACCTATTGATCACTAGAATTGATCGAGAACAACTAATTTCAGAATGGAGCCAATACATTCAAAATCTGATAATAACATCTTTTTTTATTCCTGCTGGAAAAAAAAACATCTGTATTGAAGAAAAACTTTGAAAGTGGATAACATAAGCATGCATAATTCTGATAAAAATAATTATCATTGAGAACACCTTCAGTTGTAGAATACATTTGAGATTTCCATAATGTGCGTAAATTTTTTTGCGCAGTGTATTTCTGTTGTGGGTATTAGGAGTGATTTTTTTCAAAATCAAATTAATGAAAGGTGAACATTTGTTGCAGTTTGTTTATTCTGTGGTCGTTTTTGTCATTTCCTAATTGAGTTTATTATTATATTTGCTGTTGTTGTCTGTATTGCATTCCACACTGTATTGTTGCAGCATCCTTGACAGTTACCTACTTTGAAATTGAAAGCTGGCGGAACACAGAAAATAGTCGTAATAAATTATGAATACAGCGGAACTCGAAACAATATTCTTCAGAAACTAGCTGGTTCCTCATGGGGCGTGATGCAACAATACTTCGTACGGCAGCACAAGCTTTGTTTTTCTGCTGCTGAATATTGTTGCCCTGTCTTGTTGAACAGTGTTCATGTAAAAAAACATTGATGCTCAACTGAATTTTTCTATGAGGATTATTAGGGGTACTATCAAGTCTACACCTACTCCTTGGTTACCAGTCCTCACAAATATTGTCCCTCCCCATATTCGCAGAGAGACAACAGCTTTGAATTTTTGGAACAAATTCAATTCCTTCCCAAATTCATTTCCCATACTCACCTATATTCCAGATAATAAGGTATACATATTGAAGTCGCGTAAACCTTTCGGTCAAATTTTCTTATTGATATGAATAGAACCGACAAAGAAATTTGCAATCTGAATGGAATGTATCCAATTTTTTCAATAAAGATCTTATTTCTGATCCTTCCTTCAGAGTTCTTGGTTTTTATCTTCCCAGGAGAATATGGTCTGTTCTAAATCGCATTAGAACAGGCCATGGACGATGCAATAGCATGCTTTCCAGATGGAATTCGGTTGAGAGCCCTAGTTGTGAGTGTGGGGAAAATGAGGAGACTATAGAACATTTTATAAATAGTTGTCCCATTTATAAATTTCGAGATGGTTTCGAGGCTATACAAAAAGTAACAAATGCATTTCTGAAATGGGTTGTTAATTTCAAAATAATTTAATTTATTCTAAATAGTTGGTTCCTTTTCTGCTTTTGCCTTTTTCCATTTCAGATTAAGAATTGCGAGTCGTTTTGTGACGAATCTGTTTATCTGAGCCCATCGACGGATAACATGAAGATGTTGTCTCAGATCACACTGATGTCTTTCAAGATTTTCCTGATATTTAATATTTTAAGTAATTGTTTTTTTACGAGCGGGGTAAGGGTTTTTCTAGCTGAGGTTTTTTCCCTTTCCTCATTTAATCATACTGCAGACCTGTATGGTTTTCCTGTGTTGCACCAACCTTAGCTAAGTACTTTTTGTTTCTATCTGTATTATATTATTTTAGTTCTCTAAATCAAAAGGATATATATAAGAGCGTCTTACGGGCTTTTTGGCCGTGGTTATTGATGATTATTTCACCTAACGTTTCGCCTACATCTGAGGTAGGCATCTTCAGAGAATGCTTGGTCTGAAATTGTGATTCGGCCTCTAAATTACTGACTCTGTTGAGTTTGGGACATTCCTGTCTTGAGAAAATGAAATCATTTCTAACCGAATGATTTTATTTTAGGGGTAATTTGCCCCATGAAAACTTATTCATCTGGTTTGAAGGATTTCATTACTGTCTTACTAACAAGTTGTCGGTGAGATGATTTGCATTGAGTTACGCAAGCCTGGGTTACTGATAAATAATTTACAGTTGTGTGACGTTATCTGGATACTTCACACTCTTATGATGTTTGTAATACAAAAAAACTATGAAGGATCTTCTAATACTTTGATATTCAGAAAAAAGTGGATTTTGTGAATGGTTTAGTGAAAAAAGAAACTATTTCGACGACCTACATCTTGTGGAATCGGCCCAATCCAAATTTATATCTCCGGAGTGAATAACTCTTCGTTTTATTGCGAATCGATGAAATATTTTCATTCTGATCTTATTGCCCTGAGAAAACAACCGTATAAATTATTGGGAAAGTCGTAAATATCACAGTTTATCTTTTGTGAAAATGCGGGGGTGAGGCGAAAGCTCTGCCATCTGGATTTGGGTATGAGAAATGAGGACTCCAGCCGAGCAGAAATGGGTGAATACATTACTGAATTAAATCCATGAAAAATCTTTGAAAAACCTCGATAACTATTGCAACGCCATCTGCTAGAAACAATTGTCTATACTAACAAAAACTAAACCTTTGAATGAGAAGAGAAACCAAGTTAAAAAATGATGTTCACAATATTTCTTGTATTTGTGGATAATTTCATACAGGAGAAACAAGACTCTTGGAGATAAGAAAACGTAAACATAAAAATAACATATGAAATGGAGATTGCGGAGATCACTTGATGGGTTGGAAAAACACGAAAATTCTGATGAATCCGATAATTATGAAAAAAATTGAGCTTGTGTTTTCTTAGATGAAAATGATAATCTGGCCAATTGTTCGGTTGTAATAAAGTAGGTCAATGTCACCATCACAGAAATACATATTAATTTCTGGTAACCAACTAATGACAAATGTCAATAGATAAGACAAAAATTCTTACAAATCTGAACAGTTTCATGATTTTAAGAATTTGTCTAACGAAGGAGCCTGATATAGGCTGCGAAACGTTGAAGTGTTGTTTTTTTTTATTGTAAGACACATATTTTTTTTTCAAAACAACTGGTCACTGACCAATTATTGCCCAAGGTTCACGCAGTGGTCTTTCTCTTATCATTCAAAAAACATTTCAATTGATTTTTGACTGGACGAGAATACCCTGAACTGAAACAATTTCAGAAAATATATTCTAAAACAAGTTGCAGAATGAGCTCCTATATACTCTATGTACTGCTCCACAAGAGTTAGGTACAAATCGTTTTGAAAAGTAAATGTATATCATTCAAAACTCAATAACAACTTGAATCGATCCAATAAAAATCAGTATGAAACATTTCGTCGATCTGGTCGCCTTTTTTCTGAAGTTTGTTTCTTCACACATGTTTCATGAATATTCTTATATTGAAATGGAGTCAGTTTATCAACGGCCTCGATTTGAAACGAGTTTTCTGAAAATACAAAGAAGTAAATTAACAAACGCTGAGGCTAATAGGGCTATCGGAATAATACAGGGTGACCTAACTCAGGTTGTTGTAGCGGAAAGGCTCCAAGTCAACCAAAGTGTGATATCTCGACTTTGGAATAGGTTCAGTGAGATAGGTTTCGTGTTGGAAAGACCAAGGTTTGGTGGGCGACAAAAATCCACACCTGCTCAGAATCGTTTCATCTCTTTTTCGGCGGGAAGAAAGCCTACATCTACATGTAGAATGCTAAGGAGTACTCTTCAAAAGGCAGATGGGGTAGTTTCCATTGAAACCATCAGACGACGTTTGAGAGAGGCGAATCTAGGTTCTAGACGTCCATTAATAGGAGTTCCATTAACACCTGATCATAAGCGTTAAAGACTTAAAGGGGCAACGCAACATATCAATTGAAAAGATCAATGGCGTAGTGTCCTTTTCACTGATGAATCCAGATATGGACGATTTTCAGATTCTCGAAAAATAAGGGTATGGACAATTCCACGCATAACCCGTAATCGTTTCTATGTCCAAGAAGTCCATCCATTCCGAGGGGGTAGTGTTATGGTATGGGCCGGGATATGTTTCAACGAGCATACAGATCTACACATTTGTCCTGGGAATATGACCGCCTTATAGCATGTCATTGACAATGTTTTGCCAAATTATCACGCTGCTTTAGGTAAATTTTTTCAATTTCTAGACGATAACGCTAGACCGCACCATGCAGTCATAGTTGAGAATACGTGCGAGGAGCTTGGTTTTCCACATTTACCAATACCTCCGCACTCACCAGATTTAAATTGCATAGAACATGCATGGGATATGTTCCAAATAAGATTAGATAATCATCAACCTACCCCAGAATCCTTAAATGATCTGAGAGAGCTTCTGCCCCGTTTATGGAACAAAATTCCTCAAGAAATGTTCAACAACCTCGTGTGTAGTATGCAGAGAAGATGTCAAAATATTATTGATGCCCGTGGAGGCCTAGTCTTGATAGTCTTAAAATGCTTGAATTCTTTCTGAATGAAATCTCGTTATTTTACTCGATTTTTCTTAACCACACTGTCTACGCTGCAGACCTGCAAGCTAAAATAAATTTTATTTCCTGCAACTTGAAATCGTATAAATATGAATTTTCATCACAAAATCTGCCCGGAAGACTCTCTAAATGTCAATCGAATTGATTGTCACCATAACCTGGAAGAATTCTCGAAATTATGAAAACTGACTCGAAAAACCAAGACTCATCACATTACTGGCATTCGCAAGGAACCCTTTATAACTTGGACCGTCCTTCATGTTTACCACAAAGTAATAAAACAGCCTTGAATAGCTCACAAACTACCCAGCCCGATGGCGATGGTACAAACCAATTTTCGCGACGTAATCGAATCGCTCTTCGGCGGAAGTATAAACAAGTTACGGAGTCGGCAATGGAGTTACCTGCCCCTTCACTTCATTGCCCAAACTTTGCCATATAATGGAGATGTGGAGGAGCTTATTGCTATTCCGAGGTATGGCAACGCCGACTCCATGAATAATTCATATCGAAATCTATCCGGGAAAGAGGGATATTCTTCTTCGGGAAATTCCGACGGAGTGAAATTTGCAAACAGTCGCAATGCTTCATGGTAATTGATGTTCGAACCTTGGGACGGAAGACAGCAAACTTTGGGGAACCCCCCCTTAAAGGGGGCCGTTACTTCCCTAATTTTACTGCATTGTTTTTAACTATCCGACAGATGGTTTCGTGTTGTCGTATATAATACTAATAGTAGTAATTTTGAAACTTCAAACAATGGTCTTCCACAAGGTTCAGTTTTATCACCACTTCTCTTTAATTTATACTAGCTGACCTGGCAGATTTTGTTCTGCCTCAATCGATAAATAAAAAAGCAACTTTAATATTATAATAAACTATTATGCTATAATACCTTGAAAGTGGACATAAAATTGTTCTGTACAATAAGTCCAGTCAATCTATACTTGTATCCTACTCCTACTCTATGCCGATTTATGCTTGTCATTTTTAAGGGGTGAAAACAACCCCTTTTTCCAAAATTAAAAGAAACTCCTTCTAATGTAAATAAAAGTAATTTTTGGGCCTCACTAGCGTTTTATAAAGTTTGATGAAGGTCTTCATATACTTCAAGACCGTATAAACCACCCCCTTTCAACATAAAATGTGTAAAAATAATAGGTCTTTATTAATATAATTAATTAATTTCAATCAATTTTATAACAGTATTTTGGATCAATGTTAGTTTTAGGTATTTTTATTTTCAACCCCTAAAAGCAATATCTGTTCAAAATAACAAAATTGTAACTATCCAGGTTTCTTTTGCTGACATATTCATATACTTACAATTTTTTCAAAGAAACCGAAGACATTTGTATACAAGGTGAGTCAAAAATGTGTATCAAGCTTTCTGGGGGTGGTAGTATCAGAAATGTAAAAGCATAATAAAAAATGTATTCAGGTACATTTATGCACGAAATTTCAATCTGGTGGTATTCATCGTTTGGAAGTTATGCAAAGAATTTGTTTAATTTCATCAGTAGAAGGATATTTCTCCCTTAATATTCATTTTGGTCCATGAGTTTATCAAACTTTACTTATTTTTCTATGTACCTACTATTCACCTCAGAAAGCTTGGTACACAACTTAGACTCACTCTGTTTATATAATTCAGACACTATAAAGTAATGTATATGTACAAATTATCCAAATTATACACACTTATAAGTCACTACTTTCAAAACCTATCATCTGAAAAAATTGGAGTTGACATATTCAATACCTCCAGAATCTGATAAGAATTCAGCCCTGTTTAGGTTTTTATCCGTTATTATATTGTCACATATTGTCCGAATTTTTAAAGTATCCACATTGACTGCAACATCTTCATATTCAACTTTTGCCAAAACACATTAAGCTTCAGCAGCCAACCGTTCATCGCTTGTTCTGGTTATTTCCTGAAATCATAGTCATCAGACTATGAGAATATTCCAGTTCTTTACCTGTGTAAGGAGTTCTTTGTCAGTTTCCGGATCTCCCATTAATCCATAATTGGTTTTCAACAGGAAATGAATAACTTTTAATTGAAAAGAACATAATGCAAATAAAACTCATTACAATTGGCTGTGTAGGCTAATATTCGATTATAGTCCGCCATTTCTGCATGATAGTGGTTTCATGAGATCCCTTAGGAAGTTTTTTTGTAGAAACTGCATTTCTTTTCAGCCTCAAACATGGTCCTTGTTAGCACGACGTTTACATCCATAAATACAACAATAACCTCCTTTTTTCGGCATATTGTTTGTTAAGCAATCATTTTCAAACAAAATAAAAGTAGAAAATGAGCTTCGAATTTTTCAACTCTCACCAACAACTGTAGAAGATGTAAATACGTGAACAATCACTATGAAACCAGTACAATCTCAAACCAAATAGCACTAACCAGCTGGTTGAAATTTTTGCCGCTAGGTGGCTTCGAGATGAAGTCTATTATTTCGAGACAATAGAAACTACCGTTCCGCAGATTTGGAAATCATAAAAAATTATTTTTGAAGTGGTGCTTGTACCCTATTGATAATAAAACCGGAGTTTCATATTTCCCTTCAAACAGTAATCGAAAATGTAGGAATTTGAGTGACGCTTTCGGTTCTTCTTCTTCGAAACATAATTCTCCCGAGCCTCCAATGTCCTAGATTCTCATAAATTCTTATACGTTTCCCATATATGCCGATGGAAAAGAGCGGCGTTTCGATATGATCTTATGCTTCTTCCCGGATTACCGCAAATTTATTGCAGTAGATTAAATTCGCATTCACCTTTTTCTCTCTCCAGGGATGCAAAAAATACGGGACAGATCCCGTATCCCTAATCCTCCCTCATAACTGCAAATGACGACGCTCATTGCTCTCCCGAAAATATTCAAGCGGGTCCAATTTGCGTCTTCCGTATTTCTAGCTGGGTAAAAAGCCGTATACTGTGGCCAAAAACGACAGTCGAGCTCTCAGTCTCCGATTCAACAGGCGGGATGGTCCTCAAATAGAATGTGAGGGACGGGAAAAAGAGACAAGGGTTGGATGTGATGGACCATCAGGTTTGGGTAAAAAAGGACATGTTTCAATTGGGTTGGTCAGGGGTGAATGATGTCCATTTATTTTGAGGGAATCAAGGTGAGGAGGAAACAGAAAAGACGTACGAAACAGTCGGTTTCACAAGCTTTTAGAGTTTGTTGAATTCATGGGATCTTCCTATGAAAAGGCAGTGTAGAATTAAATTTCTCTATTTCAGTGTCGTAATGAGTCCATTAAAGTACTGAAAGTAGTGCTGAAATGAACTCATTACAGACAGTTTTTTGAAGAACACCCAACACTTTCTTGAACAATTAAGAAATTCCAATCTGAATTCGACTGATTTTCTAGTGAATTATGATGTAGTAAAACTTTTTCCTAATGTCCCGGTCGATAAAACACTTAATAGTAAAAACAAAATTAATGGACGATAATATTTTTCATGAAAATTCGAAATTAACTGTAGTTGATATAATGGAAATTTAGATATTTGTCTGAATTCGACATATTTTCAATTAGATGATGATTTTTATAAACGAAAATTTGGTATGGCTATAGGTTCTCCTTTATCACCAATAATGAGCAACATTTTCATGGAATTTTTTGGAGAGAACCATATTGAGTAATATTCACTGGAAATAAAGACTTGGAGGCGTTATTTCGATGATATTTTTGTAATTTGGCACCATGGGAGAGAAGAATTGATACAATTTTTCAATCATATCAATAATAAAGAACCTACAATAAAATTCACAATGGGGTTGGAACAAAATAATGTACTTTCCTTCTTAGATGTTTCGAAAGGAGAATTTCCAAATCATTTCGAAACAAGTGCGTTCAGAAAAAAGACACACACAAATCGATATCTAAATTTTTATTCTTATCATCAAATGAGTGTTAAAAGAGGTATTATGAAAACACTATATGATAGAGCACAATTGATTTAATCGACAACTAAAATACGAAATGACGAAATTAATTTCATTTAAGATATTCTTGAGGATGATCAATATCCAACTAATTTCATAGAAAAAACTATTTCAAATTTAGACAGAACAATTTTGCGTCAAAACGATAATAACAATCAGGAACCAACAACAAACCGTCAAGAACAACTAATTTTAATAAATTTGCTTCCTTATGTTCATGGACTTTCAGAAAAAATTAAAAGAATTGGTTCTAAATTCAACATAAGAACTGTTTTAAAAACAAAAAATGATTGACGATCTTTATTTACAAAAACTAAACCTTCGAATGAGAACCAAAAATCAAGAAATTGTATTTACAATCTTCCCTGTATTTGTGGAAAATCTTATACAGGAGAAAGAAAACGTGAACATAAGAATATCATAAAAAATAGAGATATTGGTAGATCGCAGTTCCAATCACATGATGGATTGGAATGGCACAAAAATTCTAATGACGGAACCTGATGGTTATGAAAGGAAAATCAAAAAGTCAGCTTGTATTTTGTGGGATGAGGCTAATAATCTCGCCAATTGTTCAGTAGGAATAGATCGAATTTGAATGGATTTATTGAAAAAAGAACTGGTTTCAGGAAATTTTTAAATAAAATAACGATATCAATCTAGTAATCAATATCAATCTATGTTCATTATATATTGACAAATGTCAATCAAAAAATTAAAATATTGTCACCATTCTACGAAGTTGAATAAAAAATACAACCCCAAAAGATAAATGACGTATTTGATCTGCTCACATTCAATACCTGTCAAAATCATTGTTCCGCCTTCGAAACGTCAAATTCAAAAACGCTAATTGCTGATAATCTTTCACTCCAAAGCAATATAACGGTATAGCGTTTGTATGAGCATATACCTTCAATTGAGAAGTTCCCAGTTCCCTCAATCGTCGACTGCTGAGTGACTTTGATTAACGATTTCCACTCGAGAGGGCTGAGACATAATTGTTTCGGGTTTAATGCTGTTCATCATGAAGCTAATAAGTCGTTAGACGTTGACGGAGGTTTGTTCGTGAAAGCGTCGAAAGTCCGTGCTTTGTTACAGACAAGTTTGTTGATAAATTTCCGTTTAATGGTTGTTTTCCGAACAAGTGAGAAAAGTCCGTTGGACACGCGATTTAACTCGAAAAACTCGCTGATCGTTAATTGAGAGTCGAGGACAGTTGGCGACATTGGATGGAGAACTCTGTGTCATGAGTGACAGGAATCATAGAATATAGAATCTGAAGGAAGGAGCACGTTTTGGTGTTAAATCGACGATATGCTCCTTCCCAAATATTATAGAGTATAAAGATGGGAAACGAAGCGACTACAGTGATGTGAGCGACATCTGTAGTTCCAAAAGTGAACGGGTTATGATTGAAATATTTAATTAAGGTCCATTTGGCAAAGATTATATAGAGATTATTGGTAGGCTGTTGTCAATTTTGAAAGAAATACTTGAATAAATATTTTTGTTGAAAGACGATTGTATTTTCTCGTATACGCGTATTTTCCACTGAAATAACTCGAAATCTACAAGAGTAGCACCTAGCTCATTCTATATTCTTTGTTTGTGTGTTTTTCTGTTATAAATTATTTGTTAAAAACTGTCCGACATTTAAAATGCATGGTGATTTGCAGAAATAATAGAAAGAATAATCCTGAATGTGCATTCTTTTCATTACCAAAAAGAATGGAATTGTAAGTTTTGAAACTCGTATCATGTAAATGTCTTGTTCATTGTTTTTTATTTTCAGTGCTGTCAAATGGATAGAGTTTTCGGAGCAAAAATATATTGTTCTGGATAACGCATAAAGAACTCTTGCTGGGCTAACCTACAGGTCTTGTTGTACACTTCTGATATTTTTCTTTTATTGTTGTTCAAACATTCTGTAATTAATATACAGTGGACTCTCGTTAAGTCTCCTAGGGACCAAAAGAACTGTTCGACTTATCTATTGTTCGTCTCACCAAACATTCGAGTTATTCAAGTGAGACTTCACTTCAGTGAGAGAAAAACTCAGGTAAACACGAAGTCATCATCAATGAGAAACGAGCGTCTGAGCACTGGAAACATGTCCTTAGAGGTCGAAAAATCGTATGATATTCATCACGTGTGGTGATTTGTTCGCGAACCGAATCTTCTTCGGTCTCATTCTTTAGATCAAAAAGTTCCACTCATAGAGGCAATGGTGGTCAGAAGAACGACTTATAGAGGTGGAGGTTCTCTTTATGACCCTTCCAGTAGTTCGACTCGTCTACTAGACCTTCTAGACTCATTGAGCTGAAAATGCACTGGGTATGATATGTATGAATCGGGTCCATTTTATCGAGAGTTCACTGTATGAATAAGTTCTTGAAATTGTTATAATAATTCTCTAATATGGGAACAAATTTTTGAAATGTTTTCAGTTTCATAATTATCGTATTGTAGTTGATTTAACACAATCATTTCAAATGAAAATATAAAGAATCCAGAATCGTATTTCATTTTATTCAAAACAATGTGTAGATCGAAAATATCATCCTGATCAAAAAGCAGAGCCCTGTTTTTGTTTTGTCTATCAGGATATTTTTTTGAAAGCTCGACAAAGAACACTCAATTTAATGGAAATTTATGAGAAGTATAAGGCCAAGTTCACATGATCGCGCGACAACGCACGTTTGTAGCTCGTTAACGTGCGTAGATGTATTCAGATGGTCGGGCGTTGATAGCGCGACAGCCCGCGACTACTGTCATAATCTTCTTCTTCTTCTATCGTTCACAATGTGCTGAGGCGATTTTTAGATTCCGAGCACAGAAAAAGTCATTGAAATCTCTGTCAATATTTCAGCTTTGTACGTCAAATCGCGAGAATCATCTGAACACGTCTATGCCTGACAGTTGTACTTCAATACGCGCGCAGTCGCGCGACGTCGAGCGAAACAAGATACTGGCGACAGAGCAAAGTCGATCGCTCGTGATCGCCAATTTACGCGCGATGACGCGCGACCATATGAACATTTCTATGGGACTACTCAGTATCTCTAGTCGCGCGTTTGGCAATCGCGCGTAATCGCGCGATCATCTGAACTTAGCCTAATTCTAATTTGGCTCCTATTAAAATAGTTTTCTGTACTGAATAATGTTTTCAGCGCCCCCCAGATGTCAAAACTAAGAAACTAGCCAAAAATCGTAGTCGGATGTTAGTATCACAGATATAAGGGTGTTTTCCATCTCTCGAACTCTATAATCTTTGATATGCTCCTTCCTTCATATTCTTCATTCTATGACAGGAATAAACATAGAGCATCAACTGCCCCATCCGTTCATATCCCTGAATAAAATTCGAAAATGATTGCTCGCTCGTGTTGAAACTGTGGCTGAAAGACGTCAAATTGCCCTCTCGTGCATTCATAATCTTCTATGCATTTTCATGCATATAAACTCGGTGGCCCGAGGTTCAAGGTCAGAAGTGACATACGCAGAATGGAGCGTACGAGTTCTGTTCCAGTCCTTTGGAGCAGATTCATCAAAGGAACTGCCAGTGTCATAGGATAAAGCCTGCTATTCATCAATAATTTAGCGACCTATATTCAGTTGCGGTTCATCCGAGATTAAAGCTTCTGAAAGTCACAGAATCGCAGCGAGGACGTCATTTCGTATATGGAGATCATCTCTTTTGTTCTACGGGAGACGAGAGACAAGCGATTTTATTTGTTTGCTGAATTCCTTCACCGAAAGAAGTCTTTGTTTTTTTTTAAAGGCCATATCTACAGTGACTTTATCTCACAGTGGTGACAGCGGGTCATAAAACTGTCAAAAGTCCGCCATGTTCTGTCGAGATTCTTTGGCAGTATTTTTGAATTGTATTTGTATTATTATCGGTTTAGGGAATTTCATATTTGGCTTATTTTGGATCTAGCGGAGACAACAATTGTTGTCTTTGATGACATTATCTATGAGTTAGATGCAATGTATGACTTTTCGAATGAACTGAATCGTTATATCAACATTGGTAGGAAGAATTTGCGGACGCATGTTCATAAGAAACTTTTCACCTACACTGCGCAAAAAAATTAACGCACATTATGAAAATCTCAAATTTATTCTACAACTGAAGGTGTTCTCAATGATAATTATTTTTATCAGAATTATGCATGCATATGTTATCCACTTTCAACGTTTATCTTCAAAACAGATGTTTTTTCCCAGCATGAATAAAAAAAGATGATACAATCAGATTCTAAAATCAGTTGTTCTCGATCAATTCTAGTGATCAATAGTTTTTCTTTCGTTTGATTTTCTACACTCGATCGCTATGCAACGCGAAACACGCAATTTGACCCAAGAGGAATGTGCCCAAGCGGTAGTTTTGCGAGAAGAAGGGTGGACATACACAAGAATTGCAGAAAGGTTTGGAGTTTCCCATACAAGTGTGTCCAGAATGTTGCAGCGATTTAGGGAGACAGGTATGAATGTCCGAAGACCAGGATAGGGTAGACCACAGGTAACAACTGCCATTCAAGAATGTTACTTGAGAGTTTCTTCGTTGAAACAACGGTTTGCAACCGCTCGCCTCCTTCAAAATCAGCTTGAGCAAACTCATGGGGTGCAAATTAGCACTCAGACAATAAGAAATCGCCTCAGAGAATATGATTTAAGGCCTCGTGTCGCGGCAAGAGGCCCAGCTCTTACCCCAGCTCATCGAAGGGCGCGTTTGGATTTTGCGAGAGAGCATATCCATTGGGAAGAGGCCGATTGGGAAAGAGTTCTCTTCACAGATGAGTCTAGATTCTGCCTGTACCGTTGTGATCGATCTTCCCTTGTATACAGATACAGACATCCACATGAAAGTTATGCTCAGTGCAATTTCCTGAATACAACTGGTTTCAGGGGAAGATCGATTATGGTATGGGGTGGAATATATTTGACTGCTCGCACAGACCTAGTGGTCGTTGATAATGGAGCTATGAATGCTGATAAGTATATAAGGAACATTCTTGAAGATGAGCATGTAGTGCCAAATTTCATTTTTATGGACGATAATGCCAGACCCCATCGTGCGCGCCTCGTTCAGGAGTACCTTGTAGAGGTTGAAGTCTCTCGAATGGAATGGCCAGCAAGAAATCCAGATCTCAATTCGATTGAGCAGGTTTGGGACAACCTCAGTAGAAGGCTGAGAAGTTCAGAAAATCATCCAGCTACTCTTTATGACTTAGGAATCCAACTCGGAGAAATCTGGGAAGGAATAGATCAGAACATTTTAAGATCACTCATTTTGAGTATGAACCATCGTTGCCGAGCTGTAATTAATGCAAGGGGTGGAAATACCAAGTATTAAATCACTTATCAGCATTTCAGAATTTTGAAAATTGTTCATTTCTCTTCTTTCACATAAGATTCGGTGAAATCCTTATTTCTTCTTTCATTTAATGTGTCTTGTTTCATTCAAAACCTTGCCGAGAGAACATAAAAAATAAGTTATAAAGTCAATGTAGAGTTAACTTTCATTGAAATTGAGATTTTCAGAATGTGCGTTAATTTTTCTGCTCCCAAACTTCGTTTTTCCACACCCTGTACACATTTTTCTCGTAACACACAAGATATTTGCCCGTTTTGTGTGCAACGTTATATCGATCATCCCCTATCCAATAAAAAAATTCATCACTCATGTCGAAACTGATTTAATTCGAACCTTCCTGGCTTCGCTACCCGTTCAGTTATTATATTAGAACTTTTCACTCCCCCAATGCGTGTCACTGCTCCTCCAATATCAGGAAGTCATCCATCATGGGCAAATTTATCAGCATAGCTTCCTCAGAGAGCACTCAAGAGGTCAATAAGGTAAGGGTTGTTTGCAAAATATGAATAGGAAGAACATCAAACAGCGATCTTCTGATGGTTGAATAAATATTCTATTGAAAGATGATCATATGACTGCATTTGAAAATTTAATTAGTAAGAAATTGGCTTATTATTCAATTTTAGTTTTGATCTTTCAGTTCCAATTCTCTCTTGATACAATTTCCACTGAAATTACTTAAAATCTACAAGAGTAGCACCTAGCTCACTCTATAATCATTGTTTGTGTGTTTTTCTATTATAAATTTTGTGTTGAAAATTGGCCGACATTTAAAATGCATGGTCATTAATTGCAGAAATAATAGAAAGAATAATCCTGAATGTGCATTCTTTTCAGTACCAAAGAGAATGGAAATGTAAGTTTTGAAACTCGTATCATGTAACTGTCTTGTTCATTGCTTTTCATTTTCAGTTTTGTCAAATGGATAGAGTTTTCGAGGCAAAAATATATTGTTCTTGATAATATATAAAGAATTCTCACTGGGCTGACATAAAGGACTAGTTGTACACCTCTGATATTATTCCTTCATTGTTGTTCATTCTGTAATTAATATACTCTCGTTAAGTCGAACTCCTAGGGACCAGAAGAACTGTTCGACTCACCTATTTGCTCGGCTCACCAAACATTCGAGTTATTGAAGTGAGACTTCACTTCTTTGAGAGAAAAACTCAGGTGAACACGAAATTATCATCAATGAGAAACGAACTTCTGAGCACTGGAAACATGTCCTTAGAGGTCGAAAAGTCTTATGGTATTCATCACGTGTGGTGATTTATTTGCGAACCGAATCTTATTCGGTCTCATTCATTAGATCAAAAAGTTCCACTCATAGAGGCAATTGTGGTTAGAAGAACGACTTATAGAGGTGGAGGTTCTCTTGACGACCCTTCCAGCAGTTCGACTCATCTACTAGACCCTCTAGACTCATTGAGGTGAAAATACACTGGGTAAGATATGTATGAATCGGATCCAAAACTGTTTGATTTATCGAGAGTTCACTTAATCAATAAGTTCTTGAAATTGTTATAATAGATAATTCTCTAATATGTGAACAAATTTTTGAAATGTTCTCAATTTCATAATTATTGTATTGTAGTTGATTTAACACAATCCTTTCAAATAAAAATATAAAAAATCCAGAAGCGTATTTCATTTGATTCAAAACAATGTGTAGATGGAAAATATCATCCTGATCAAAAAGCGGAGCCCTGCTTTTGTTTTGTCGATCAGGATGTTTTCTCAAAAGCTCGACAAAGAATACTCAATTTAATGTAAATTTATGAGAATTATAACTCGAATTTCGCTCCTATTAAAATAGTTTTTTTACTGAATAATGTTTTCAGCGCCCTCTAGTTGTCAAAAAAGTAACAAACTAGCCATTTTAGTACCACAGATGTAAGGGTATTTCCTATTTTTCTAACTCTAGAATCTTTGCTCCGAGAGAAACAAGGTACTACAAACATACTTCCCTGATTATGTCGAACCTAAACGATTCATTGCAACTGGCCATTAATAACTGTCAAAAACTTACGAAACTGTATGCGCTTCTATGATCTATTCCACTTCATTTCAGTGTTCCCACCCCAAAGTTAGACAACTGACAGTACGCCCTTATCTCACCCCGAACAAATGATGTGTCCAGGCATCTCCAGTAATTAGACGTTTAAGCTCTATGAACTCCATGAACAATCGTGACTGAATATTCATAGACTACCGTATCCATTGTTTCCGCCGAATATTCGAGACGTCATCGGGTCCGGTCCTATCCGGATTAGATTGTCAAATGAGGGTAGGGTAAAATGTGCATTATCCGATTCGACGACGTTAATAATTCTAACCTTGCTTCATTATGTCTCTTCGCCTATAACGGGATTTCCAGGCGGTAATTCATTGTTCGAGATACGGGAAGCGTAATTGGGAGCGATTTAGCTCAACGTTTGATGTAATGCACGATGATAAACGTCAATGAGCTGTTGGCAACATTGATTATACTGAACTTGGTATTTTATGATCTTGGGATGCGGCACTCAAACTTAAACAGCTTATTTTATGATGGTAATGATTTCTGTGGCTTAAGTCATCATTTTGGCGGGCGTAAACTGGGTTGTCTGGATTCTGTGACCATCAACAATTCTGCGACGTTGCATGAATTGAGTTGGCGAAGGAAAATAGAGAGTTTATCTCTCGATAAAAACAACGATTGAAACAAAAAGGTACCTAGCTGAGGTTGGTGCAACACAGGAAAACCATACAGGCCTGCAGTATAAGTAAATGAGGAAAGGGAAAAAACCTCAGCTGAAAAAAACTCTTACCCCGCCCGTGAAAAAAAAATTACTTAAAATATTAAATATCAGGAAAATCTTGAACGACATCAGTATGAAAGAGAACATCTTCAGGTTATCTGTCGATGGGCTCAGATAAACAGATTCTTCACAAAACGACTCGGAATTCTCAATCTGAAATGAAGAAAGACAAAGAGCAAAAAAAACCAATTATTTAGAATAAATCAAATTATTTTGAAATTAACCACCCATTTCAGAAATGCATTTGTTACTTTGTGTATAGCCTCGAAACCATCTTGGAATTTATAAATGAGACACTTATTTATAAGATGTTCTATAGTCTCCTCATTTTCCCCACACTCACAACTAGGGCTCTCAACCGAATTCCATCAGAAGAGCATGCTGTTGCATCGTCCATGGCCTGTTCTAATGCGATTTAGAACAGACTATATTCTCCTGGGAAGGTCAAAACCAAGAACTCTGATGGTAGGATAAGAAATAAGATCTTTATTGAAAAACTTGGATACCTTCCATTCAGATTGCCGAATTTCTTTGTCGCTTCTATTCATATCAATCAGAAAATTTGATCAAAAAGGTTTACGCGACTTCAATCTGGGGGACCTTATTATCTGGAATATAGGTGAGTATGGGAAATGAATTTGTCCCAAAAATTCAAAGGGACAATATTTGAGAGGACTGGTAACCAAGAAGTAGGTGTAGTACCAGTTAAAATCCTCAAAGAAAAATTTTGTTGGGCATCAATTTTTTTTTACAGGGCAACAATCTTCAGCAGCAGAAAAACCAAAGCTAACGCTGCCGTACGAAGTATTGTTGCATCAGCGCCCCATGAGGAACCAGCTAGTTTCTGAAGAATATTGTGTCGAAGGTAAAAGAAGAAGTTTCGATGATTATTTTCACTCACAATATTTCCACTGTGAAATCTCCTTTACTTTGATTCTTCTGCTGTATTCAAAATTTATTACGACTACTTTCAGTGTTTTGTTAGTTTTCAATTTCGAAGTAGTCAAGGATGCTGCAACCATTCAGTGTGGAATACAATTCAGATAACAACAGTAATAATAATAATAATAAACTCAATTAGGCATTGGAAAACGACCACGGAATAAACAAACTACAACAAATGTTCACCTTTCATAAATTTTATTCTGAAAATAAAAAAGAATCACTCTTAACATCCAGATCATAAATATCTTTCGTGTATAGGGACTTAAGTTGTTGAATTCTTCCACTTGAAGAAGGATCTATCCTTTAAATACACTCTGTGTAGCGATTTCCGATCCGAAAGCTTTTTTTTTCACAAGCCATCTAGTTTCTGAAGAATATTGTTTCGAGTTTTAAGCTTCAAACGCAGATCATCTAAATGGGCGTTGAAATTTGGAGAGGAATCAAGTTTGATTCCCAGGTATCTAGGATTGAAATTATGTTTCAAGGAAGGAGAACCGAAAGTTGAACTGAATTTTCTATATTTTTGATGATTATTCAAATGAAAACACGAAACCTCGGTTTTATTTTCATTCGGGCACAAACGCCACTTTAAAAAATAATTTTTCATGATATCCAAATCAGCGGAAAGGGTACTTTCTATTGTTGGAAAATTAGAATGATGGAAATCCAGAGCAATATCATCAGCATAAATAAACTTTCCCGAAGAAGTAGTTGGAACGTCACACAAATATAAATTGAATAGAAGAGGTGTCAAAACTGAACCTTGTGGAAGACCATTATTCAAAGTTTCGAAATTACTACTATCATTATCGACGAAAATTCGGAACCTTCTGTCGGATAACATATTTTCTAATAGTCTAACCATTTTTCCACATTTTAAAGGATTATAGAGTTTATAAATTTATTCATCTTCCCATACTGTAGCATATGCAGCTGATAAATTCACAAATGCTGTCCCTGTTTTCAATAAATGTGGTGAGACTAATATTATGCAATGCAATGACCTGTCAATGGAACTCAATATGGCAGTTGTGGGCAAAACATAGACATTTGAAGTAGCGTTCGGGCCCTAATGATAATAAAATCGAACAATCATTGTCTCTTCCAGTTTCTTTCAGGTTTTTCTTCTGTCTAAGGAAGAATTTCATGAAGACGTCCAATTAAAATTCCAGAAAAAATTATGTTCTTGAAGCACGATGCCAATTATGCCAACTGAACCTGTTGAAACGTGAAAAGAACCCTCCTTGATTCATGATCCGAGACCTTAATGAAATCTTCACTTCCATTTCTCAATTCATTCGAATAGTACAGGACCATTTACTTCCCTAATTACTTCATCCCCTTCCGCATGAAATTCTAATGGAACGACGAGAGAGCGCAGCACCAAAGGAAGTAACCGTTGAATTCAATTCGGGAAAGAAGCTACAGTCAGGCTGCAATCCTCATTATATTAAGAGCCATGGAGATCATAGCCCGGGAGGAGCCGTTGAAAATTGAAAATTCTGGCAGCTATCAAACGAAAAGTGGGTCTGAGAAAAATACAGTGAATCTGAGATGTGTAAAGTTGATCCAGCACTTTTGGATTATAAAAAAAAACGAAAAAATTGTTGTGCAAGATTTGTGCTGCTTTGTGTCGTAGATTTTTATTTCTTAACTAGCTGACCTGGCAGACTTCGTACTGCCTCAATCGATAAATGAAAAAGCAACTTTAATATTATAATAAACTATTATGGTATAATACCTGTACAATTAGTCCAGTCAATGAGGGGTAAAATTTGGCACTACCCCTGAATTCTATCAAGATGAAATTTTGCATATAAGCTATACTTGTTTCTTACTCCCACCCTATGCCGATTCATGCTTATCATTTTTAATGGGTGAAAACAACCCTTTCATCCAAAAAATTAAAAAAAAAATTGTTCTAACGTAAATCAAAGTAATTTTTGGGTCTCAGTAGCGTTTTATGAAGTTTAATGAAGGTCTTCATATACTTCAAGACCGTATAAACCATCTTCTTTCAACATAAAATGTGTAAAAATGGGTCTCTATCAATATAATTAATTCATTTCAATCAATTTTATAACAGTATTTTGGATCAATGTTAGTTTAAGTTATTTTTATTTTTCAACCCCACAAAGCAACCAATATCGGTTCAAAATAACAAAATAAAAATATCATCTAAACATTTCATTTATTCATCACTTTATTCGAGTGAAATTAATACTTTTTGTGTCAAAAAATTAGATTCTGAGTGGCTGTCGCCACTGTTAATTATTTCTTCATCTTTGCGAAAGATTGGGCGACTGTTTCGGCAGTTAACACCTGCACATTCCTCACATGTAGCTTTACAAAAAAGACTCAGTTTTCTGCAGGTGCATGAAGCATTGCATCCTTTTTTGCAGTTACAAAAAATCATTTTCAACAATTTTTGTGGTGCAGGTGATTTTTGCATTTTTGTGGGCTGCAAATATCTATTGATACTATTCCAAACGCAATCAACTGAATTGAGAGCTTTACTACCAAACCAAATTTGAATTTGATGATTTTAGCAAGCATTTATTTCATCGGCAGCCGTCGATTTTGGAATTACCGGTAATGGTTGTCGGAAGTCACCAGACAAAAGAGACAATTTCCTGAATACAACTGGTTTCAGGGGAAGATCGATTATGGTATGGGGTGGAATATATTTGACTGCTCGCACAGACCTAGTGGTCGTTGATAATGGAGCTATGAATGCTGATAAGTATATAAGGAACATTCTTGAAGATGAGCATGTAGTGCCAAATTTCATTTTTATGGACGATAATGCCAGACCCCATCGTGCGCGCCTCGTTCAGGAGTACCTTGTAGAGGTTGAAGTCTCTCGAATGGAATGGCCAGCAAGAAATCCAGATCTCAATTCGATTGAGCAGGTTTGGGACAACCTCAGTAGAAGGCTGAGAAGTTCAGAAAATCATCCAGCTACTCTTTATGACTTAGGAATCCAACTCGGAGAAATCTGGGAAGGAATAGATCAGAACATTTTAAGATCACTCATTTTGAGTATGAACCATCGTTGCCGAGCTGTAATTAATGCAAGGGGTGGAAATACCAAGTATTAAATCACTTATCAGCATTTCAGAATTTTGAAAATTGTTCATTTCTCTTCTTTCACATAAGATTCGGTGAAATCCTTATTTCTTCTTTCATTTAATGTGTCTTGTTTCATTCAAAACCTTGCCGAGAGAACATAAAAAATAAGTTATAAAGTCAATGTAGAGTTAACTTTCATTGAAATTGAGATTTTCAGAATGTGCGTTAATTTTTCTGCTCCCAAACTTCGTTTTTCCACACCCTGTACACATTTTTCTCGTAACACACAAGATATTTGCCCGTTTTGTGTGCAACGTTATATCGATCATCCCCTATCCAATAAAAAAATTCATCACTCATGTCGAAACTGATTTAATTCGAACCTTCCTGGCTTCGCTACCCGTTCAGTTATTATATTAGAACTTTTCACTCCCCCAATGCGTGTCACTGCTCCTCCAATATCAGGAAGTCATCCATCATGGGCAAATTTATCAGCATAGCTTCCTCAGAGAGCACTCAAGAGGTCAATAAGGTAAGGGTTGTTTGCAAAATATGAATAGGAAGAACATCAAACAGCGATCTTCTGATGGTTGAATAAATATTCTATTGAAAGATGATCATATGACTGCATTTGAAAATTTAATTAGTAAGAAATTGGCTTATTATTCAATTTTAGTTTTGATCTTTCAGTTCCAATTCTCTCTTGATACAATTTCCACTGAAATTACTTAAAATCTACAAGAGTAGCACCTAGCTCACTCTATAATCATTGTTTGTGTGTTTTTCTATTATAAATTTTGTGTTGAAAATTGGCCGACATTTAAAATGCATGGTCATTAATTGCAGAAATAATAGAAAGAATAATCCTGAATGTGCATTCTTTTCAGTACCAAAGAGAATGGAAATGTAAGTTTTGAAACTCGTATCATGTAACTGTCTTGTTCATTGCTTTTCATTTTCAGTTTTGTCAAATGGATAGAGTTTTCGAGGCAAAAATATATTGTTCTTGATAATATATAAAGAATTCTCACTGGGCTGACATAAAGGACTAGTTGTACACCTCTGATATTATTCCTTCATTGTTGTTCATTCTGTAATTAATATACTCTCGTTAAGTCGAACTCCTAGGGACCAGAAGAACTGTTCGACTCACCTATTTGCTCGGCTCACCAAACATTCGAGTTATTGAAGTGAGACTTCACTTCTTTGAGAGAAAAACTCAGGTGAACACGAAATTATCATCAATGAGAAACGAACTTCTGAGCACTGGAAACATGTCCTTAGAGGTCGAAAAGTCTTATGGTATTCATCACGTGTGGTGATTTATTTGCGAACCGAATCTTATTCGGTCTCATTCATTAGATCAAAAAGTTCCACTCATAGAGGCAATTGTGGTTAGAAGAACGACTTATAGAGGTGGAGGTTCTCTTGACGACCCTTCCAGCAGTTCGACTCATCTACTAGACCCTCTAGACTCATTGAGGTGAAAATACACTGGGTAAGATATGTATGAATCGGATCCAAAACTGTTTGATTTATCGAGAGTTCACTTAATCAATAAGTTCTTGAAATTGTTATAATAGATAATTCTCTAATATGTGAACAAATTTTTGAAATGTTCTCAATTTCATAATTATTGTATTGTAGTTGATTTAACACAATCCTTTCAAATAAAAATATAAAAAATCCAGAAGCGTATTTCATTTGATTCAAAACAATGTGTAGATGGAAAATATCATCCTGATCAAAAAGCGGAGCCCTGCTTTTGTTTTGTCGATCAGGATGTTTTCTCAAAAGCTCGACAAAGAATACTCAATTTAATGTAAATTTATGAGAATTATAACTCGAATTTCGCTCCTATTAAAATAGTTTTTTTACTGAATAATGTTTTCAGCGCCCTCTAGTTGTCAAAAAAGTAACAAACTAGCCATTTTAGTACCACAGATGTAAGGGTATTTCCTATTTTTCTAACTCTAGAATCTTTGCTCCGAGAGAAACAAGGTACTACAAACATACTTCCCTGATTATGTCGAACCTAAACGATTCATTGCAACTGGCCATTAATAACTGTCAAAAACTTACGAAACTGTATGCGCTTCTATGATCTATTCCACTTCATTTCAGTGTTCCCACCCCAAAGTTAGACAACTGACAGTACGCCCTTATCTCACCCCGAACAAATGATGTGTCCAGGCATCTCCAGTAATTAGACGTTTAAGCTCTATGAACTCCATGAACAATCGTGACTGAATATTCATAGACTACCGTATCCATTGTTTCCGCCGAATATTCGAGACGTCATCGGGTCCGGTCCTATCCGGATTAGATTGTCAAATGAGGGTAGGGTAAAATGTGCATTATCCGATTCGACGACGTTAATAATTCTAACCTTGCTTCATTATGTCTCTTCGCCTATAACGGGATTTCCAGGCGGTAATTCATTGTTCGAGATACGGGAAGCGTAATTGGGAGCGATTTAGCTCAACGTTTGATGTAATGCACGATGATAAACGTCAATGAGCTGTTGGCAACATTGATTATACTGAACTTGGTATTTTATGATCTTGGGATGCGGCACTCAAACTTAAACAGCTTATTTTATGATGGTAATGATTTCTGTGGCTTAAGTCATCATTTTGGCGGGCGTAAACTGGGTTGTCTGGATTCTGTGACCATCAACAATTCTGCGACGTTGCATGAATTGAGTTGGCGAAGGAAAATAGAGAGTTTATCTCTCGATAAAAACAACGATTGAAACAAAAAGGTACCTAGCTGAGGTTGGTGCAACACAGGAAAACCATACAGGCCTGCAGTATAAGTAAATGAGGAAAGGGAAAAAACCTCAGCTGAAAAAAACTCTTACCCCGCCCGTGAAAAAAAAATTACTTAAAATATTAAATATCAGGAAAATCTTGAACGACATCAGTATGAAAGAGAACATCTTCAGGTTATCTGTCGATGGGCTCAGATAAACAGATTCTTCACAAAACGACTCGGAATTCTCAATCTGAAATGAAGAAAGACAAAGAGCAAAAAAAACCAATTATTTAGAATAAATCAAATTATTTTGAAATTAACCACCCATTTCAGAAATGCATTTGTTACTTTGTGTATAGCCTCGAAACCATCTTGGAATTTATAAATGAGACACTTATTTATAAGATGTTCTATAGTCTCCTCATTTTCCCCACACTCACAACTAGGGCTCTCAACCGAATTCCATCAGAAGAGCATGCTGTTGCATCGTCCATGGCCTGTTCTAATGCGATTTAGAACAGACTATATTCTCCTGGGAAGGTCAAAACCAAGAACTCTGATGGTAGGATAAGAAATAAGATCTTTATTGAAAAACTTGGATACCTTCCATTCAGATTGCCGAATTTCTTTGTCGCTTCTATTCATATCAATCAGAAAATTTGATCAAAAAGGTTTACGCGACTTCAATCTGGGGGACCTTATTATCTGGAATATAGGTGAGTATGGGAAATGAATTTGTCCCAAAAATTCAAAGGGACAATATTTGAGAGGACTGGTAACCAAGAAGTAGGTGTAGTACCAGTTAAAATCCTCAAAGAAAAATTTTGTTGGGCATCAATTTTTTTTTACAGGGCAACAATCTTCAGCAGCAGAAAAACCAAAGCTAACGCTGCCGTACGAAGTATTGTTGCATCAGCGCCCCATGAGGAACCAGCTAGTTTCTGAAGAATATTGTGTCGAAGGTAAAAGAAGAAGTTTCGATGATTATTTTCACTCACAATATTTCCACTGTGAAATCTCCTTTACTTTGATTCTTCTGCTGTATTCAAAATTTATTACGACTACTTTCAGTGTTTTGTTAGTTTTCAATTTCGAAGTAGTCAAGGATGCTGCAACCATTCAGTGTGGAATACAATTCAGATAACAACAGTAATAATAATAATAATAAACTCAATTAGGCATTGGAAAACGACCACGGAATAAACAAACTACAACAAATGTTCACCTTTCATAAATTTTATTCTGAAAATAAAAAAGAATCACTCTTAACATCCAGATCATAAATATCTTTCGTGTATAGGGACTTAAGTTGTTGAATTCTTCCACTTGAAGAAGGATCTATCCTTTAAATACACTCTGTGTAGCGATTTCCGATCCGAAAGCTTTTTTTTTCACAAGCCATCTAGTTTCTGAAGAATATTGTTTCGAGTTTTAAGCTTCAAACGCAGATCATCTAAATGGGCGTTGAAATTTGGAGAGGAATCAAGTTTGATTCCCAGGTATCTAGGATTGAAATTATGTTTCAAGGAAGGAGAACCGAAAGTTGAACTGAATTTTCTATATTTTTGATGATTATTCAAATGAAAACACGAAACCTCGGTTTTATTTTCATTCGGGCACAAACGCCACTTTAAAAAATAATTTTTCATGATATCCAAATCAGCGGAAAGGGTACTTTCTATTGTTGGAAAATTAGAATGATGGAAATCCAGAGCAATATCATCAGCATAAATAAACTTTCCCGAAGAAGTAGTTGGAACGTCACACAAATATAAATTGAATAGAAGAGGTGTCAAAACTGAACCTTGTGGAAGACCATTATTCAAAGTTTCGAAATTACTACTATCATTATCGACGAAAATTCGGAACCTTCTGTCGGATAACATATTTTCTAATAGTCTAACCATTTTTCCACATTTTAAAGGATTATAGAGTTTATAAATTTATTCATCTTCCCATACTGTAGCATATGCAGCTGATAAATTCACAAATGCTGTCCCTGTTTTCAATAAATGTGGTGAGACTAATATTATGCAATGCAATGACCTGTCAATGGAACTCAATATGGCAGTTGTGGGCAAAACATAGACATTTGAAGTAGCGTTCGGGCCCTAATGATAATAAAATCGAACAATCATTGTCTCTTCCAGTTTCTTTCAGGTTTTTCTTCTGTCTAAGGAAGAATTTCATGAAGACGTCCAATTAAAATTCCAGAAAAAATTATGTTCTTGAAGCACGATGCCAATTATGCCAACTGAACCTGTTGAAACGTGAAAAGAACCCTCCTTGATTCATGATCCGAGACCTTAATGAAATCTTCACTTCCATTTCTCAATTCATTCGAATAGTACAGGACCATTTACTTCCCTAATTACTTCATCCCCTTCCGCATGAAATTCTAATGGAACGACGAGAGAGCGCAGCACCAAAGGAAGTAACCGTTGAATTCAATTCGGGAAAGAAGCTACAGTCAGGCTGCAATCCTCATTATATTAAGAGCCATGGAGATCATAGCCCGGGAGGAGCCGTTGAAAATTGAAAATTCTGGCAGCTATCAAACGAAAAGTGGGTCTGAGAAAAATACAGTGAATCTGAGATGTGTAAAGTTGATCCAGCACTTTTGGATTATAAAAAAAAACGAAAAAATTGTTGTGCAAGATTTGTGCTGCTTTGTGTCGTAGATTTTTATTTCTTAACTAGCTGACCTGGCAGACTTCGTACTGCCTCAATCGATAAATGAAAAAGCAACTTTAATATTATAATAAACTATTATGGTATAATACCTGTACAATTAGTCCAGTCAATGAGGGGTAAAATTTGGCACTACCCCTGAATTCTATCAAGATGAAATTTTGCATATAAGCTATACTTGTTTCTTACTCCCACCCTATGCCGATTCATGCTTATCATTTTTAATGGGTGAAAACAACCCTTTCATCCAAAAAATTAAAAAAAAAATTGTTCTAACGTAAATCAAAGTAATTTTTGGGTCTCAGTAGCGTTTTATGAAGTTTAATGAAGGTCTTCATATACTTCAAGACCGTATAAACCATCTTCTTTCAACATAAAATGTGTAAAAATGGGTCTCTATCAATATAATTAATTCATTTCAATCAATTTTATAACAGTATTTTGGATCAATGTTAGTTTAAGTTATTTTTATTTTTCAACCCCACAAAGCAACCAATATCGGTTCAAAATAACAAAATAAAAATATCATCTAAACATTTCATTTATTCATCACTTTATTCGAGTGAAATTAATACTTTTTGTGTCAAAAAATTAGATTCTGAGTGGCTGTCGCCACTGTTAATTATTTCTTCATCTTTGCGAAAGATTGGGCGACTGTTTCGGCAGTTAACACCTGCACATTCCTCACATGTAGCTTTACAAAAAAGACTCAGTTTTCTGCAGGTGCATGAAGCATTGCATCCTTTTTTGCAGTTACAAAAAATCATTTTCAACAATTTTTGTGGTGCAGGTGATTTTTGCATTTTTGTGGGCTGCAAATATCTATTGATACTATTCCAAACGCAATCAACTGAATTGAGAGCTTTACTACCAAACCAAATTTGAATTTGATGATTTTAGCAAGCATTTATTTCATCGGCAGCCGTCGATTTTGGAATTACCGGTAATGGTTGTCGGAAGTCACCAGACAAAAGAATCAATGCGCCCTCAAAACATCCGTTTAGGCAACTCAAAATACACAGTAATTGTTTACATATATAATAGTAGAATGGAAATTTGTTCAAAAAATTTCGTCATAATACATATGGCGATATTCGCAAGAAGAAGAATTATTTCCTATTTTTTTCATTTCATCAAAATTTTCAGAGTTTTGATGTATTTTATGTTAACCCTGTCGTAGAATAATCCAAAAAAAAATCTTTCACAACAAACAGTTCATTCAATCTTGAATTATAAATTGTGTAACCAACAAAATGGCCGACTCAGTTTTATATATTAAGATTTCATGTTATTCTCGAGATATTTCAGAAGAACCGAATCAGATCCATTGTAAAATTCACGAAAAATCAAAAAAATTTCAGCGAGAACATCTCCTGAGAGTAAAACTCCTGAAGTTGCCAGACACTCGAACTGGCGAAACGTCGAGAATCAATCTACGACGACGGCCCTAATGCTCGAAAAAACAAGTCACACAAAATTCCGTTTGTATCATTTTGTTAAGTTTGCCACACTATGAAATTAGTATGGCCTTCTCTATGGTTATGAGCGGTCGAAATCTCTTCACTTCGTATCAGCGCAACCATGGAGGTAGAAGAAGGGGAGGTAGCATATCCTATGTTTCCCTTGCTATGAAAGTGTCACCAAAAATCCGCCATGTTGCTGAGCCAAATTTGTGGCGGAAATTTTGTATATTTGAATTTTTATAATTCGAAGTTTGTTCGATTCTCTTTTCAGGGCCGGCAAACCGGGCAGTCTGCCGGGGCGGCAGATTCTAGTTTCGTCATACTAGATTTTTTTTTCTTTGAAATCGAAAACCCGCCTGGTATTGAAAGTGAAAGCGAAAACACGACCAAACTCAGGGGCGGCTTTTTGAGCCTGGTCAACCAAATATATCACACGTGTACACAAATAACCAGATAAATATGCAATCAAACCAAAAAAGAGTAATATTGGCAGAACGAAAACGATGGAAAATGCAGCATTCTTCTCATAAATAAAAATCCCTGTCAGGTTGTAGATTTCGCCACTATCACTTATAGTCATTTCCTTGTCACCAGAACGTTTCAAAGTAAACTCGAAAATGAAAAATGCAAAAAATTCATCACCGTTTCTCTCGAAAACTAGGGTAGATATTCTCGGCTTTTATATGAAAATGTAGGTTTTCGAAGTCGCTCGATTGGATAGGAAGAAAAAAGTCGCAGTTTTCCGGATTTCAAAAATTTTCACCTGCAAAATGAGAATTTTTGAAATTTTTGAAATTTCGATTCTGCGTATCTCGACTAATTGGCCCCGGATTGAGATGGGGTTTGCAGACTGGTGATCAGCGATGAGGACACTTTCTCCCTAGCACAAAAAATCGCAATCGAAAATTTCGAAATTTTGGCCGAAAAAATCCAAAGGGGTAGACCCCCCCTAAAACGCTATATTTTGCATTCTCTAAGGAAATCGCCTGACTCTAGCGGCCTTTTTGGATATGGAGGTTTTCAAACCGGTCGGGAACTATCAGAAAAAACACTGGGTGTATCACTTATAGTCATTTCCTTGTCACCAGAACGTTTCAAATTAAACTCGAAAATGAAAAATGCAAAAAATTCATCATCGTTTCTCTCGAAAACTAGGGTAGATATTCTCGGCTTTTATATGAGAATGTAGGTTTTCGAAGTCGCTCGATTGGATAAGAAGAAAAAAGTCGCAGTTTTCCGGATTTCAAAAATTTTCACCTGCAAAATGAGAATTTTTGAAATTTTTGAAATTTCGATTCTGCATATCTCGACTAATCGGCTCCGGATTGAGATGGGGTTTGCAGACTGGTGATCAGCGATGATGACACTTTCTCCCTAGCACAAAAAATCGCAATCGAAAATCTCGAAATTTTGGCCGAAAAAATCCAAAGGGGTAGACCCCCCCTAAAACGCTATATTTTGCATTCTCTAAGGAAATCGCCTGACTCTAGCGGCCTTTTTGGATATGGAGGTTTTCAAACCGGTCGGGAACTATCAGAAAAAACACTGGGTGTATCACTTATAGTCATTTCCTTGTCACCAGAACGTTTCAAATTAAACTCGAAAATGAAAAATGCAAAAAATTCATCATCGTTTCTCTCGAAAACTAGGGTAGATATTCTCGGCTTTTATATGAAAATGTAGGTTTTCGAAGTCGCTCGATTGGATAAGAAGAAAAAAGTCGCAGTTTTCCGGATTTCAAAAATTTTCACCTGCAAAATGAGAATTTTTGAAATTTTTGAAATTTCGATTCTGCATATCTCGACTAATCGGCTCCGGATTGAGATGGGGTTTGCAGACTGGTGATCAGCGATGATGACACTTTCTCCCTAGCACAAAAAATCGCAATCGAAAATCTCGAAATTTTGGCCGAAAAAATCCAAAGGGGTAGACCCCCCCTAAAACGCTATATTTTGCATTCTCTAAGGAAATCGCCTGACTCTAGCGGCCTTTTTGGATATGGAGGTTTTCAAACCGGTCGGGAACTATCAGAAAAAACACTGGGTGTATCACTTATAGTCATTTCCTTGTCACCAGAACGTTTCAAAGTAAACTCGAAAATGAAAAATGCAAAAAATTCATCATCGTTTCTCTCGAAAGCTAGGGTAGATATTTCCGAGTTTTATATGAAAATGTAGATTTTCGAAGTCACTCGATTGGATAAGAAGAAAAAAGTCGCAGTTTTCCGGATTTCAAAAATTTTCACCTGCAAAATGAGAATTTTTGAAATTTTTGAAATTTCGATTCTGCATATCTCGACTAATCGGCTCCGGATTGAGATGGGGTTTGCAGACTGGTGATCAGCGATGAGGACACTTTCTCCCTAGCACAAAAAATCGCAATCGAAAATCTCGAAATTTTGGCCAAAAAAATCCAAAGGGGTAGACCCCCCCTAAAACGCTATTATTTGCATTCTCTAAGGAAATCGCCTGACTCTATGGGCCTTTTTGGATATGGAGGTTTTTAAACCGGTCGGGAACTATCAGAAAAAACACTGGGTGTATCACTTATAGTCATTTCCTTGTCACCAGAACGTTTCAAAGTAAACTCGAAAATGAAAAATGCAAAAAATTCATCATCGTTTCTCTCGAAAACTAGGGTAGATATTCTCGGCTTTTATATGAAAATGTAGGTTTTCGAAGTCGCTCGATTGGATAAGAAGAAAAAAGTCGCAGTTTTCCGGATTTCAAAAATTTTCACCTGCAAAATGAGAATTTTTGAAATTTCGATTCTGCATATCTCGACTAATCGGCTCCGGATTGAGATGGGGTTTGCAGACTGGTGATCAGCGATGAGGACACTTTCTCCCTAGCACAAAAAATCGCAATCGAAAATCTCGAAATTTTGGCCGAAAAAATCCAAAGGGGTAGATCCCCCCTAAAACGCTATTATTTGCATTCTCTAAGGAAATCGCCTGACTCTATGTGCCTTTTTGGATATGGAGGTTTTTAAACCGATCGGGAACTATCAGAAAAAACAGTGGGTGTATCACTCATACTCATTTCCTTGTCACCAGAACGTTTCAAAGTAAACTCGAAAATGAAAAATGCAAAAAATTCATCATCGTTTCTTTCGAAAACTAGAGTAGATATTTTCGAGTTTTATATGAAAATGAAGGTTTCCGAAGTCGCTCGATTGGATAAGAAAAAAAAAGTCTCAGTTTTCCGGATTTCAAAAATTTTCACCAGCAAAATGAGAATTTTTGAAATTTTGGAAATTTCGATTCTGCATATCTCGACTAATTGGCTCCGGATTGAGATGGGGTTTGAATACTGGTGATCAGCGATGAGGACACTTTTCCCTTAGCACAAAAAATCGCAATCGAAACTTTCGAAATTTAGGCCGAAAAAATACAAAGGGGTAGACCCCCCCTAAAACGTTATATTTTGCATTCTCTAAGGAAATCGCCTGACTCTATGGGCCCTTTTGGATATGGAGGTTTTTAAACCGGTCGGGAACTATCAGAAAAAACACTGGGTGTATCACTTATAGTCATTTCCTTGTCACCAGAACGTTTCAAAGTAAACTCGAAAATGAAAAATGCAAAAAATTCATCATCGTTTCTCTCGAAAGCTAGGGTAGATATTTTCGAGTTTTATATGAAAATGTAGGTTTTCGAAGTCGCTCGATTGGATAAGAAGAAAAAAGTCGCAGTTTTCCGGATTTCAAAAATTTTCACCTGCAAAATGAGAATTTTTGAAATTTTGGAAATTTCGATTCTGCATATCTCGACTAATTGGCTCCGGATTGTGATGGGGTTTGCCGTTTGGTGATCAGCGATGAGGACATTTTCTCCCTTAGCACAAAAAATCGCAATCGAAAATTTCGAAATTTTGGCCGAAAAAATCCAAAGGGGTAGACCCCCCCTAAAACGCTATATTTTGCATTCTCTAAGGAAATCGCCTGACTCTATGGGCCTTTTTGGATATGGAGGTTTTTAAACTGGTCGGGAACTATCAGAAAAAACACTGAGTGTATCACTTATAGTCATTTCCTTGTTCAGATAATATGCAATGAAACAAATAGGTAAATTATCTCGTGTACCCCTATCAATTAAAATTGCATGCAACAATAATTAAATCATGTTTTTACCAACGTCAAAAAATTTAGCTTTTCACCATTAATTGGCGAGTAAGATCAGCATATGCTGTACCAGAAACCATTTCTTATATGTTTTTTCACTACATACAACTGCCAAAACCAACGAACGAATAATAAATAAGGCCAAAATTGCAGAACCTACAGTTTAAAATACCTCGAAGTCGGCCATCTTGGGGTGCCAAATCCGGATTTGTTTTGGTGACACTTTTCAAACGTTATGCCCCCTCCACTTTCTTTACCTCCATGAGCGCAACCATGGAGGTAAAGAAAGTGGAGGGGGCATAACGTTTGAAAAGTGTCACCAAAACAAATCCGGATTTGGCAAACCAAGATGGCCGACTTCGAGGTATTTTAAACTGTAGGTTCTGCAATTTTGGCCTTATTTATTATTCGTTCGTTGGTTTTGGCAGTTGTATGTAGTGAAAAAACATATAAGAAATGGTTTCTTGTACAGCATATGCTGATCTTACTCGAAAATTAATGGTGAAAAGCTGAATTTTTTGACGTTTGTAAATACATGGTTTAATTATTGTTGCATACAACTTTAATTGATAGGGGTACACGAGATAATTTACCTATTTGTTTCATTGCATATTATCTGAATTTGTATGTACCTTAATTGAAAAAATAGAATGTATGATTAGTAACAGGAACAAATCATTCATTCCGTTCGTAATTCAACTCACCAATTCATTAGAAGCAATTGTTTATGATATTTTGACTCCTTGATTTGTTTCGATGATTATTTATTCATCTTTTGGTCATTAAAAGAGAATCGAACGAACTTCGAATTGTAAAAATTCAAATATACAAAATTCCTGCTACAAATTTGGCTCAGCAACATGGCGGATTTTTCGTGACACTTTCATAGCAAGGGAAACATAGGATATGCTACCTCCCCTTCTTCTACCTCCATGAGCGCAACAGTACCTCCCGGACAATTGTATGTGCTCCATGTTGCGATTGAGGTTATCACATGTTTGCATCATCCCAAGGGTTCGGCTGGGCCGGGAACAAACAGTCTGGAACTTTCGGGAATTAAGATGATCGTCAGACTACAAATTCGCTTTGTTCGATCCTACGCCCAGATAGGGATCGTTTTTATGAGGCACGTTCCCTCACTCGATGAGAACAAAACCGTTGGGGAAGTCTGTGGTTCGAGTTATCTGTCAGTTGGCAACATTGAAATTTTGGAGGAATTTAATGAACGACGAGAATTTGGGTTATTAACTTTAGAGGATGTTGGTGAGTGAGAGAAAAGCGATAAAAGATCTGTCAGCCTGGGAATTGGAAATGGTATTCAGTTCGATTACTATTTTGAATTCATCTATGTTTCAACAATGTTTTCGGGTCAGATATGCGCAGTATCGTAAAGAGTTCATCATAGTACTAAAAGCAGTACTGTTGTGAGCTCACTACAGCTTTTTTTTTTCAATTATATTTTTCGTTCTTTGGTTGTCAACACTGATTTTATATCCTATCAATTTTCAACACACATCAATTCAACCTTTCGTAACAGTCATACCAATTTCCAAGATACAATACAAAAGTCACCAGGGTTTATAATATTATAGATAGTTATCTAAATCTATGATCGGAATGTGAAAAATTACAGTGTATTTTGAGTTGCCTAAACGTCCGAATCTAAACATTGTCATTTTCTATCGAACACACAAAAACACATTGAATGTTTGCAAATAACTTCATTTGGAGCAGATATAATTAAAGGAAGTGAATTCAATCCAACATTCAGGGTAAGAATATAATATTATCATTAATGATTTCAAATCAGTTATTTTGTCTTCTCTTTCTACTATTCAGATCCAAGGCCAGATTCACCATCGAATTGGATCATTACAACCACTTGAGAATGCACATCATAAATTCCTTCAAATTTACTTCATACAGACATTGGATGATTAACGTCAATCAATTAAGGCAGATGTGAGAAGAATAATTCTTCAAGATCTGCAGCAACTACTTCATGAACATCATGCATTGGTTCGATTGTTTAAAACTGCTTTGGAACGTATGCCAAGTGACGATCACAAGGTTGTGATTAGAGCAGATAAACGACCTGTTGGAGCACATGACGCCAATTCAACGCCCCTACAATAGACGAAGTGGCAATTGTGATTGTGGGTGAAAACTTGGAAACGCGTTATATTGTTTTTACGCGTCGCAATACTGGAGAATTGCAACGAATATATGAAACACACCGTTCATACGATGCTCTACAATATCCGCTAATGTTTTGGAGAGGTGATGATGGATATTACTTCAATATCAAGATGATAAATCCATTGAATGGTGAGTATCTTTATTGAAATTTAAAATGTCTATTTGATACAAATTTGAATTATTTGATTTCAGGTCAAGAAAGCACCAAGAAAGTGAGCTCGATGAATTATTATTCATTTCGTTTGATGGTTCGTTAAAATGCTGATAACTATTTGCTGAGATTTCGTCGATTGTTGCAGCAGTATTGTGTGGACATGTATTGTGAAACTAGCTGACCCGGTAGACTTCGTACTGCCTCAATCGATAAATAAAAAAACAACTTCAATATTATAATAAACTATTATGGTATAATGTTGGCCGAGAAGTGTTTAGAATCATTTCCTATCCCAGAAACTAAAGAGCGTAGGGGATCTGGTGGTGGGACCAATTGTGGGAATTGGCAATTAGATAAGGTAGCTGACCCAGCAAACTTTGTTTCGCCTTAGAGATGAATAAAGTTGTACTAACCATTGGTTTTTTTAAGAAGGAAATAAATTAGGTGGAATACAAAAATGTACAAATTATACAAAAAATTCAATTGCATTGAAATAGGTTTTAATATTTTATCGATTGAGGCAGTACGAAGTCTGCCGGGTCAGCTAGTAAAGAAATAAAGCACTCTTCTAGTGAAATATTAATATGAAGGAAATATATTAGGTGGAATACAAAAAAGTACAGAATATACAAAAAATTTAATTGCATTGAAATAAGTATGTACATTGTTATTCATACATCAAAAGAATTCTCTTCATTTAAGAGGTGAAGAGGGAACTTTTTTTTAATATTTTATCGATTGAGGCAGTACGAAGTCTGCCAGGTCATCTAGTATAAGAATAAATGTAGATCATGAGAATGATATGAAAATTGGGCATTCTCATTTGGCATAGCAGGGGGGATTAATGTTTCACCATTTTCGGAGCAGCCTATAGAATAAAAAATGATTAAGCTTGTGCACTGTCGATTTCGCCAATATTCTAATCAGTTTCTTAGCACTAAATTTCCTACTGATCGAGCATGACTGCCTCACATTGTATGAGTATATCTCAAAAATTTACCGAGATATTATGGAAATTAAAATTGTCAGAATAACAATTCTCGGAATATGTCGTAGTTTTTGGTCCTGAAAAATATTCTGTTTTCTTGTGTTATAAAATGTTTGGTTTATCTATGAGACATGATTGCCTTTCATTGGGGTCCCGTAGCGGTCTTCGAACATCTGAAGTGCCGAAAAATCATCACCTGGAAGGTCGTATCCGGTTTGAAAAAACCCTCACGACCAGAGAGCAAGAATTTGTGGATTTTGAATTTGAATATCGAAGGAATTTCAAAAGACAAGTGTGGTGAACATGGCATCGAAGTGATTCTTCTGCAAGAAACCCACACGGCAACAGAAAAAAAGTCCTCGTGAAGGAGGACAGTTGAAAGTTATGTATTAATTGATTTTTTACAAGTTTAGCTTGTTATGTTGAAAAATTGTCAGTTTCGTAACTTTCAACAGATTCGGAAAGGGAAATTGATGGAGTTTTTTTGTCATTTCTTTCAAATTTTGTGACATTTCTGTAATAAATATTCATAAACCTCCGAACATTATTTGGCCAAGAAATCTTAATGTTGATGTTTTTTTGAAGTAGCTAATGCATTTCCAAAATGCATTCGATTTATTCTGAATAATCGGTTTCTTTTTTGCTTTTGTCTTTTTTCATTTCAGATTAAGAATTACGAGTCATAACATGAAGATGATCACACTGATGTCTTTCAAGATTTTCCTGATATTTAATATTTTTATGTTATTTTTTTACGGGGAGACAGGTTTTTTCGGCTGAGGTTTTTTCCCCTGGCTGTATAGTATCGTATGGTACTAGTGATGATAGCATCGTATGATTCTATAGTATCTTACGAAGAATGTTATGATACCCCGTTCTTTTTTTACCTCAGCTTAGGTACTTTTTGTTTCAACATTTATTGTATTATTTCAGCTCTCTTTTTCATAAAAATATATATAATAGTTCTTCTTTCTTCCAGAGTTTTTTCTTAACTAGCTAAGAAAAACGGTTAACAGTAGACACTAGGTAGTATTCAATTTTTTTCTACCTTCCAACCCAATTCATTTGCTAAAAAACGACAACCTAATATATATATATATATATATATATATATATTATATATTCTTATGAAAAAGAGAGCTAAAATAATACAATATTTGTTGAAACAAAAAGTACCAAAGCTGAGATAAAAAAAGAACGGGGTATCATAACATTCTTCGTATGATACTATAGAATCATACGATACTATCATCACAAGTATCATACGATACTATACAGCCAGGGGAAAAAACCTCAGCCGAAAAAACCTGCCTCCCCGTAAACAAAATAACATAAAATATCAAATATCAGGAAAATCTTGAAAGACATCAGTGTGATCATCTTCATGTTATCCGTCGATGGGCTCGGATAAACAGATTCTTCCCAAAACGACTCGTAATTCTTAATCTGAAATGAAAAAAGACAAAAGCAAAAAAGAAACCGATTATTCAGAATAAATCGAATGCATTTTGGAAATGCATTAGCTACTTCAAAAAAAACATCAACATTAAGATTTCTTGGCCAAATAATGTTCGGAGGTTTATGAATATTTATTACAGAAATGTCACAAAATTTGAAAGAAATGACAAAAAAACTCCATCAATTTCCCCTTTCCGAATCTGTTGAAAGTTACGAAACTGACAATTTTTCAACATAACAAGCTAAACTTGTAAAAAATCAATTAATACATAACTTTCAACTGTCCTCCTTCACGAGGATTTTTTTCTGTTGCCGTGTGGGTTTCTTGCAGAAGAATCACTTCGATACCATGTTCATCAGCTAATTTGGAGACGTAATCACACTTTCCTTTCGAAATTCCTTCGATATTCAAATTCAAAATCCACAAATTCTTGCTCTCTGGTCGTGAGGGTTTTTTCAAACCGGATACGACCTTCAAGGTGATGATTTTTCGGCACTTCAGATGTTTGAAGACCGCTACGGGACCCCAATGAAAGGCAATCATCTCCCATAGATAAACCAAACATGTTATAACACAAGAAAACAGAATATGTTTCAGGACCGAAAACTAATAAGAAACAACAACAAGTTTCCAATCACTGCGCACTTAATTCCAAGATAAAATTTCCCGTTGCAGCCTGCCAACTAACCTGGGTCGAAATTCCTCAAGATTCCAACTCTCACATCGTGAAAAGAGCACGAAACGACCCGGAAAAGCTGCAATGTGTTGCGCTCGGCGAGATCAGCTGTGAGGAAAACGCGCCAGCAGCCGGGAAAGCGGGAAAACTGAGGACGGCGTTCGCATTCGCGGAGAGTTTCCCGAACGGACTGACTGGAAAACCAGGCTGGGGTTGTTTCGACGGCGCCTAGCCGAGTTGGCTGGTCCAGCAGCCGCATCGATCTGTTTCAACCCGTCGAAAATTCAAATGTGAGAGCGGAATCGGAGCAACGGACAAATTCTACCCACCGATCGGCGATAATCCGCTGTTTTCGCCGGTTCCATTCAAAATATAACAAGTTATATTCGAAAAATAACTTTAATTCCATCTGGCGCTTCCACCATTTATTGCAAACAACTCTGTTGCAATGAATTTGCCCAAATTCCGCAATCCCATGTTTAAAATTATCATATTATTACTGTTCTGTGCTCGCATATTCAAAATGCGATGAATATTACTCTTTAAAATGTGACAGACAGGCAATAACCTGAGTTTTTCATCTATCATTCCTAAGAAACTAAATCATCTGTGGTTTCATGAAGTAATTCAAATTATTCTTAAACATCTGGTAATTATTTTGACATTACACCTCTCATATCATCAATCTCAATCTTATGAAATATTTTCCATGTTCCAATCCAATTTCTTTCTGGAAATTTTGTATTTTTTCTGTGGCTTCCCTTTTAGCGTTGATATTGAATCATATTTGCCACTTACTCTTAATTTGAATGGATTCGAAGAAAAGCAGCATATTACTCTAAGCATCCACGCAAAAGTTGCATATTTCAGTCTGTGTTTTTTAAATTACGATTTTAATATCTGAATTTTGCAAACTACAGAGATATGCGATTATTGGAGGCCATAGAATACTTTCAACCTTTGAATGGAGCCTTGAATGTTTTGAGGAATTCGTTGGAACCAAATACCATCTTCCGGTTCTGAATAGAAGCTGATAAAGGACATCAAGAACGTAAATCCGACAAAAGGTGCAGAAAATCCATATATTTATCGAAAATCAGATTCCATTCGACGTGAACGTCAGGTCCCTGTTTGGTAAGTCAGATTTCTGAACTTGCGCCAACGTTCTTCTTCAATGCCATGGTAGATAGCGCCACCATACCCGTTCTAATCACAATAAAAATTAGTTATCACAATCACCCAGACAGAACAATAAAATGGTGTACTATGGATCATATGTTATAGTGAATAATTTTGTTTATTAGCTTGAAAACGTAAGTTTGTCTTGAATACGAAGCACATAAGTTCCAGCCATTTGTTCAGGCTAGTCCGAAAAATACCCCAACTGGTTTCCAGAACAGGTTTAGAGATTTTTGTGTTGTGTGAACGGGATTTTTTCTCGAGCTAGTTACACAGGGAAGAGTTCACAAAAAATGACAGTCGATGCTTTATATCTGGATAAGTCTTTTTGGATGTTGTGAAATATCGAAAACTAAATTTTTATCTCATTCCTCGCCTCATATTCATATGTATACAACCTCAAAAATTATGTGTGGTGTGGTGTGTAGGTACGTTTCATTTAGTTATTTCCATAATGGGCTATACTCGAGTCAGGTTTTTGTAAACTACGTAGAGTCGTAACGATATTATGGTTTTTTCAATTAAGATTGCATTTGCCCATTAATTCAATGCTGGAGATCGAAATGGATCTATTACAATGTAAAATAAAACAAAATGGTGCGTGGTGATTAGTTAAATATAGATTCTGTCTAAAATATCATAGCATTGTACTGAAACTTCATGAATTATGATTGAAACTCATGAATCAAACATCGATCTCGTAAGATTTCAAGAGATTTCTCCTAGAAAATCGTGCTCAACACTCAATTGATAACCTTCAAAACATAAACATTTGAGATGATCAATGACTGATAAATGTTCTTTGTTTCAGCCCAACGTAATATTCAAGAGATAGTACAATTGAAGGGTAATGACTGTCAATAATATATTAAAGTGCCTAGTACGCTTCGTCTATGGCAGATCCAGCTAACAAAACCGCTGCACCCAGCACAAGTCGCCGTAAACGTGTGCTGTCCCAGCAGCCACGGATAGAGGCCAAGAGACCTCGTACTTCGTCTCAAGAAGGGGCCACTGAGTTACTCCAACAGCAAAATAAAAGAAAGGTAGGCTCTAATTCTTGATTCTACCAAATTTTCCACAACGATTCATCAACTCTTCGAGTTTAATAAACTGCGTAGAACCCTGAGTATTTTCCTTTTTCATTCCATGTCAACTAACCTTCATAACATGAACCACAATATTTATTATTTAAAATTTCTCTGACATCCTCTGTGAATCTTCAAGATCATGGATTGCTTCAATCGTTGACAATTCACGAGGGTCATAGAAACATCTAAATTTCTGTGATTATGTCAACTTCCCTTTTAAGTATTGGAATAATTTGAATTTCTCCTTTTAATAAGTGATATATCAAGTCTTCCTCCAGAATGCAGAAAATCTTCACAGGTTTTCTGATTTTTCCTACATTTCAATCTTAAGAAACAACTTGGTTCAAAATGTTTCGCACTGTGCTTGAAGGACAATCGAAAACTTTGATGATTGTGGCCACTTTATGTGGTGAATAGGAGAAATGAAGTGTTTGGTTGGGGTATGTACGATGTTCATCATTCATTTGTGTAAATTTCTTTTCCAGCGATATCTATCAATCTAATATCACTTGTCTTATCGAACAAGACATGCAACCAAATGAAATATATTGTTTAATTTTAGAGACTATTATATAATTAACAAATATATTAGGGTCTCCAGATTGTCTCATTATTGGTCATGCATAAATAGTAAATAAGAATCTGATGACAGTGCATGCTTTGAAGATCAAAAATAAACATTATGTTTGTACAATGAGTTGTAAGGTCATTCAGTTATTTAAAGGCTGGGCAACTATTTTGGATAAATGCATAGGTGAAGATAAATTGAAAGATAGTTTTCATTCATTCCAGTGAGTCAACTTTCAATGTGAATCCATAAATTTGAGCACATTGTGATATTGAGGTTTTTTACCCAGTTTTCTTGTATTCCTGTTCGCAAGAAGTTCATAATTTCTTGTTATTTTTCCACATAATTGATGATGAATTAATCAAACTGCTGTTAACGAATATTCATATTGGCTGTTTGTTCAATTCATTATGAATATGTAAAATTTAATAAGCCTTTATTCACTAATTTGGTCTTCCGCAATAATTTCTTTGGTTCGTTGGTTAATTATTCGTAAGTCTTCTTGTTTGTTAAGGCATCTGGGTTATCGAGTATTGATGGACAAACTGGGCATTGAAGTATTTGAACTTCAAGTGGTTTTTCAATAGCTTTCTGACTTTTAATATAGGATGTTTATTTTTGACTTTATACACAATCATTTTTTTTTTGCGAAAGTAGATCTGAAACTACTATCAGCGGCAGACAACAGTTTTTAAAAATAAACGAGCATACAGGGTTATTCACGAATATGGCTCTGTAGAATATTTTTAGGAAAGACACAAGATTCAGGATTGAAACTCTTAAGGTGAGCTTTAAGTAAGAAGACGACTTCTCTTTTTTATTGCATAAATAGATTCTCCATTGAATTCTGAGTCTTTGTGATTCAAAAAGTTTGAATTTTCCCGAGAAAATTTCCTTCAGATGAGGATAAACGAAAAAAAATCTCAAAATTGAACTCTGTTGAAATACAGACAACTTCGAGGTTTTTTTCATTAAAAATTCTCATTTTTGAGAATCTCCGAGAAGAAAGGCTGATGCTTCTTTTCCGATAGCGTGATTTTCAGAATATGATACAGGAGGTCACAAATTCTTTGTCAAAGTTAGAAGTGACGAAACATCGAAAAATCGTTTTTTTTTTCAAATTCGAACCCCATTTTTTCGAAGCATTTTCGAAATTTTCGTCAAAAAATAATAGGAGCATACGTCCAAGACTTTTATCCCAAAATGAATATTTTTGGAGATATTTAAGAAAAACAATTTTGTTTTCAATTTTCAATCTCATTCCGAATGTGATTTTTTTACTGGAAAATATTTCCAAAAATTTCACTTGACCGCTAATTATTTTCCAGTAAAAAAACACATTCAGAATGAGGTTGAAAAATTGAAGAGAAAATCGTTTTTTGACGAAGATTTCGAAAATGCTTCGACAAAATGGGGTTTCAATTTGAAAAAAAAAAACGATTTCTTGATGTTTCGTCACTTCTAACTTTGACAAAAAATTTGTGACTTCCTCTATCATATTCTGAAAATCACGCTATCGGAAAAGAAGCATCAGCCTTTCTTCTCGGAGATTCTCAAAAATCTTAATTTTTGATGAAAAAACCTCGAAGTTGTCTGTATTTCAACAGAGTTCAATTTTGAGACTTTTTTTTCGTATTTCCTTATTTAAAGAGAAGTTTCTTGGAAAATTCATACTTTTGGAATCAAAAAGACTCAGAATTCAATGGAGAATCTACTTTGCAATAAAAAATGGGTCTTACCATTTGAAAAACGAAAGTTGATGACCTAGAACCTTCAAAAAATATACGAGAAGTCGTCTTCTTTCTTGAAGCTCACCTTTGGAATTTAAAACCTGAATCTTGTGTCTTTCCTAAAAATATTCTATGGAGCCATATCATCAGGAAAATCTTGAAAGACATCAGTGTGATCTGAGAAAACGCTTATGTTATCCGTCGATGGGCTCAGATGAACAGATTCTTCACAAAAACGACTAGCAAGTCTTAATCTGAAATGAAAACAGACAAAAGCAGAAAAGAAACCAACTATTTAGAATAAATTAAATCATTTCGAAATTAGCCACCAATTTCTGAAATGCATTTGTTACTTTGTGTATATCCTCGAAACCATTTTGAAATTTATAAATTGCACAACGATTTATAAGATGGTCTATAGTCTCCTCATTTTCCCCACACTCATTACTAGGGCTCTCAACCGAATTCCATGGGAAGAGCATGCTGTTGCATCGTCCATGGCCTGTTCTTATGCGATTTAGAACAGACCATATTCTCCTGGGAGGTCGAAACCAGGAACTGATGGAAGATCTTCATTAAAAAAATTGGATACATTCCATTCAGATTGCCAAATTTCTTTGTCGTTTCTATTCGTATCAATCAGAAAATTTGACCAAAAAGGTTTACGCGACTTCAATCTGGGGATCTTATTACCTGGAATATAGGTGGTATGGGAAATGAATTGAATTTGTTCCGAAAATTCAAAGCTGTTGTCTCTCTGCGAATATGGAAAGGGACAATATTTGAAAGGAATGGTAACCAAGGAGTAGACTTGATAGTACCAGTAATAATTCTCATAGAAAAATTTTGTTGGGCATCAATTTTTTGTACACGAACACTGTTCAACCAAACAGGGCAACAATATTCAGCAGCAGAAAAAACCAAAGCAAACGCTGTCGTACGGAGTATTGTTGCATCAGCGCCCCATGAGGCACCAGCTAGTTCCTGAAGAATATTGTTTCGAGTCTGAAAGAAGAAGTTTCGATGATTATTCTCACTCACAATATTTCAATTTTAAAATCTCCCATACTTCGATTCTCCTGCTGTATTCATGATTTATCACGACTATTTTTCTGCGTTTCGCCAGTTTTCAATTTCGAAGTAGGTAACTGTCAAGGATGCTGCAACCGTACAATACAAGAACACAATACAGACAACAACAGCATTAATAATAATGATAATAATCAACTCAATTAGGCGACAACAGAATGAACAAAGTGCAACCAATGTTCACCTTTCATTAATTTGATTTTGAAAAAAATCGCTCGTAACACCAACATCATAAATATCTTTCGTGTATAGGGACTTTTATTGTTGAGTTCTTCCACTTGAAGGAGATTCGCTCCTTTAATTACTCGCTGTGTAGCGATTTCCTGATTTGAAAATATAGCAGAAAAGGGGCTTCTTGGTAACAGGATGAACACGATTTTCTAAGAGTTTTATTTATTCGCCATATTCACATTCACCGAGTACATGAAAATTAAGCATGATCATCTCAGACCATCTTCACCATTCTTCCTAATAATCCTAACCTCTCTTCTGGAGCATCGAGTTGGCTCTCCGCTCATGGAATCATAGAATCTCTTTTCTTTTTTAACCTTATTAAAACTACTACAAAAATGTGTTTTCAACAAATGTTCACCTTTCATATACCATGTATTTTTTTGGGGTTAATTGTTTGGGAGTATGATTTAATATTGTTGGGTATTTATGTTGTGTATATCTGTTCTTATAAGGTGATCTACATCTGTAAAGGTCTTGTGGATCAAATAAAGATGAAGAAGATTAATTTGATCATAAATATCTTTCGTGTGACCGTACGATACAAGAACACAATACAGACAACAACAACATTAATAATAATGATATTAATCAACTCAATTAGGCGACAACGGAGTGAACAAACTGCAACAAATGTTCACCTTTCATATACCATGTATTTTTTTGGGGTTAATTGTTTGGGAGTATGATTTAATATTGTTGGGTATTTCTGTTGTGTATCTGTTTTTGTAACGTGATCTACATCTGTAAAGGTCTTATGGATCAAATAAAGATAAAGAAGATTAATTTGATCATATACAGGGTGGCCGGACGATTGACGTCATACCTGCCATACCTTTTTCTTTTTCTTATCTAAAACTTTTCTCATAAAGCTAATTTTCATTGATTTTCAGCATTTTTTATCATAGCTTGATCAGAAAAATCTTAAAACGGCAAAAAATAATTTTTGAGTAAACGTCTAGTTCTTTGATTTTTTCCACCTCGCTGACTTTGAAGGCTAATTCTAGCAACAGTAGACCGTTGAGTACCATTTTTTATTAAAGATTCTGAAAGCTGAGTGTTGAGCGCAGTTTTAAGCCTACTAAGAAACCATGAAGTAACCTGTTTACATTTTTAATTTAAATTTGAAAATTTAGATCATGATCCAAAATACGTAACTTTCTCACTTGAGACCAACATTTTCATAATTTTTATCAGAGTTACGATGCTGGTTATTTTATGTATGAAAGTACAATTCCTGGCGATCTATCTACAACAAAAAAATAACAGAAAAGTCTTGTACTTTTAGAAAAAAAAAATTTTGAAGATGTTCAAGTTGAAAATTCTCAAATTTCATGAAAAAATTCCTAACTCGGAAACCGTGAAAAATCGGATAATATACATGGGGGTGATTCGAATACCCCATGACATGAGGGACCTGTTTTGTTTTTTTTGACGTCAATCGTCCGGCCACCCTGTATATCTTTCGTGTGTAGGGATTTATGTTGTTGTGTTCTTTAACTTGAAGAAGAATCTCTCCTTCAAATACTCCCTGTGCAGCAATTTCCTGATTCGAAAACGTCTCTTTTTTTTCGCAGGCGAAGCACCCCAATAAACACCAGAAGGCCAGCAAGCAGCAGACGGACCAGCAGACGGAACCCGAGCAAGCGTCGGCGACGAGCTCTCAGAGCGAGCTCGCGGCGAGCAAAGACAGGAGGTCGACGAACAGCAGGAGCGCGGCCAGCAGGCCAAGTTCCAACCACAGCAAGACCCACGCGAGCCAGTCGGCGGAGGTCGGCATCACCGAGTACCGAAGGAGCACCAGGCAGCAGCTGCAGCAGCAGATCGGCGGCCACAGGGGCAGTTTGGCGGCAGCTCGGGCTACGACACAGCCGTAGCCGGTCCGAGCAGGGCGGAGAACCCGGCGCCGAGCCAGGTGAGATTCATGTATTTATTTATTTTGGGGACAAACCCAATTACAAAAATACTAATCTACTCAAAATACAAAATTTCCTAAATTCATTTCAAATGAGACACTGGTTTACACTTCTTACCACTGCAGAATACGATGAGTTCATAAAATCGATGCCTAGCCGAGCAGCAATAATAATAATAATAATTTATCGATCCTGTGAGACGTTCAAACAATGTGTAGGACAAGTCAGAGAGAAAGAGAAAGTGAACAATTACATACAACAACATAATATACTAATTAATAATACTTTATAGATAGAGATCATGAGAAAACATCGGAGAGATACTCCTCGACACTGTAGTGGGAGCCCATAATTAGCAAAGTTTTTACCTGATTTTTGAATTGCCTGAAATTCATTGATTTGAGTTTGCTGTCTAAATGATTGTATAGCTTCACTCCAATGAAGGTTGGTGTTGACTCGTACTTAGCAGTATGGTGTCTGGGATACAAAGATTATTTCCATTTCTCGTTGAGTAATTATGAAAATCAGAACTTTTTTTCAACATATGCTTGTTCTGATGGATATATAATAAACAGTTTAGAACGAATATACATGGATCGTTAAAATATTAGATTTTAGGAAAATTGGACGGCAAGAGTCAAGTGGTTTCAATCCGAATATGAGCCTCAAAATCTTTTTTTGACACACAAAAACTCTACCAGCATCAACCGATGACCCCCGCACAACCACATTATAACATAGGTGGCAGTACACCATACTGTAATAGATCCCGATTAAGGCATCTGTTGGAAGCGCTTTCCTTAGTTTAGTTAAAGCGTAAAAGGCGCTATTTAACTTTTTACAGACAATATCAATATGTTGGTCCCACCTAATACTTCGATACACATACAGCCCAAGGAATCTAACACAATCAGTCGCCACCAGGTTTCCCTTAGAGGGCTGAACGACGAATGAATCAGTAACTTGTGTTTTACGGTTTTGGAATTTGAGAATTTGTGTTTTAGCCAAATTCACTACGAGACTATTACGATTACACCAGTCAATAAAACACTGAATTATAGATAGGCAGAGAGTTTTGAGTTCCTGTAGGCTACTAGCTTTGATCGCATCGGGTGGTATCATCCGCAAAAAGTATCAGGATGCATGCTGATATATAATTTGGTAAGTCGTTAATAAACAACAAAAACAATAATGGTTCCAAGACCGAACCCTGTGGGACCCCCAAGTCAGTGGCGTATTTACGGGAGCAATTAACGTTAATCTGAACATACATTTCACGGTTTGACAAGAAGCTGCCAATCCAATATTACCCTTTTAGAAATTCTGGGAACAGGTGACGCCATTGTATAATTCAACCGGTAATTAGGAATTCTGAGCAAAACAGACTCTTTAGTGTTTCTGGGTGGGACGTGAAAACCGAAGAGAGAGAGAGAGAAGATCTGTCGTCGACAACATTCCCCTAAAAAGCCTAGTAAACAGCAGAACATCACTCCTAACTCTACGTGTTTGCAAAGTCGGCGACCTAAGTAATGCACTCATCGGAGATGCCGAGAAACTGACTCGAGAGTTGCCCATTCTAAAAGAAATATGAAGGAGGAATTTATTCTGAACACTCTCGATCCTATCACTGTCCAGCAAGGTATAGGGACACCACACAGAAGATGCGAGCTCCAGATGAGGCCTCACTAAGCTCATATAGATGTTTTATCTCATATAAAAAAATGACAAAGTTTTGAATATTCAAATTGGTTATAACTACACACCTGTTTACCATGCATTGTTATGATTAATTCAAGATTTCTTGTGTGCCAATTTAGTTGGTTAATTTTAATAGATTTCTTCGCTCTTTTAATCGCAGATTACTGTCCCGTTCTGTAGATAACACCAGCACCCATCTGTTTGTGTTTCTAGATGTCGTTTTGTTTTTAATCTGTAATTAGTCTCTACTTTTTTTTAATACAATAACCGTTTCAAAACATTTTACCCTGTAGCTTGTATGTAAGTGTTGTTTTTTTGTTTTATTATATTTAATGACTTTTACACCCCTATGGGACACCCTGTATTTATATGGTTTTGCTATATTATTCTTTGATTGCTGGTTTATTATTAGTATCATACCTAAAAACCTCAACGTTTCCCCCGCAGGCCAAGAAGCCGTGGAAGAGATACCACCGCAGCCTATCGCCGTCAGCCGGCAACCAGCAGGCGTCAGATCAGGCCGACAGCGAGGCCGCGACCGCAGACCAGCCGAGCAGGTCCTCCAGGGGCTCCCACAAGCGGCCCAAGTACCACAGGAAGCAGCACAATCCGAGGCACCGACCGCCGCAGCAGCAACAGGCCGAACCGTCGGAGCCGGGCCCCTCGCAGAGGCCCCAGGGCCCGCGCGGCCCCGCGGACAGCGGCCCGCCCGCCCGGGTACAGCCGAAGAGGAACCAGGCGGGGCAGAAGTCGAAGGAACCACCGTCAGCGCTGGGGGCGAGCAGCAGCAGCCAGGCAGCGCCGAGGGAGGACCAGGAGCCCCCCCGCCTCACCCGCAGCGGCCCCGTGCTCCGTCGAAGCACCAGGAACTACAAAGGTTAGAGCGACTCTTCTTCTTTTATTTATTCATATGAATACTTTGATACACCGTTACTGACACTGATAAGTCTGCAACCCCACATTCATATCCTCGTATCGAAGGAGAGACAGGCACGTGACTACGTGACAAAGCTATCTCGCGTAGATTCAATAATTTCTTGCTCAAATTCGCTTTCGTTCAACCTGAGGTTACTTTTGCAGTATTAATTAGAAAACTATACTGTAAAAAGCATTTTTCATCAGGAATGAATGCTGCAGATAACAATCACATTCATTTTTATATACATTCATTCCATGCCAGTTTGGAGCCCTCTTCAAATTGAACATTATTTTGAATTGAACTGAAAATATTAAAAACTAGCTGACCCGGCAGACTTCGTACTGCCTCAAAAGATGCAACTTTAATATTATAATTAACGATTATGGTATAATACCGTGAAAGTGGACATAAAATTGTCCTGTACAGTATGTGTTGCTCCAAACGTTGTCGTCTTGAATGTTGGCCAAGAACTGTTCAGAATCATTTACTATCCCAGAAACTAAAGAGCGAAAGGGATCTGGTGGTGGAACTAATTGTGGCAATTGGCAATTAGATGAGCTAGCTGGCCCGGCAAACATTGTTCCGCCTTAGAGATGAATAAAGTTGTTTTTTTTTTCAAAGGAAATATATTGGGTGAAATACAAAAAAAAAACAAAAGTACAAAATATACAAAAAATTTAATTGCAATGAAATAGCTCAGTAGCTATCTCAGTTAATATTGGTAGTCACAAAAGTTCAAATGGGCAAATTTGCAGAATATTTTATGGGCATTCAGAATTCAGTACTAAGAATTGCATTAAGGCACCGTTAACCTAAAAATTCTATGTGAATTGTTGTTTTTCAAATGGCACACCCTGTATTTTATTTTCCTAATCGGTAGAGCTCTTTCTTCTGATTTCAAATATTTATACATACTTTATTGAGGGTTTTTCGACAGTTTCTGAAAATAAGTGTTTTTTTTTTTGTTTAAATCTAAGGCAGCTGTAGAATGCCACTCGAGAATGCTGTGATTTATTTATATCGAAATTCCATTCTATGGTCTCCTGACAGTCCCTTCTTAACATCATTGGACACTTTTTTATGGGGATATTTGAAATATAAAATGCCCGTCCGCAAAATATTGAAGAAATTAAATTCAGAATAGGAGAAGAAATTGAGAACCTCAAAATATATTCCATAAATGTTGAGGAAAATGTTCAAAAACTTTAAAAAAAAGATATCGACTCTGTCTAGAAGTAAATAGGGGTCATTTGAATCCCTATTGAACCTTCAGTTAATAAATAAATAATATAAATATCAGGTGACATTATCCACGGTTCCTTTGATATGAAAAAATCACATCGGTCTCGTGTGGCATTCCACAACTGCCTTTGATTTAGAAAAAAATATCTATATTTATAGAAAACTGCCAGAGATTCTCTCAATAAGGTGTATTTGAAATCAGAAGAAAGAGCTCTACCGCTGTTAACCGGAGCGACATCTATTGGCGTTATTCGCAAGAAAGAAAATTATTTCCTATATTTTTTTCTTATTCATAAATTTTTCAGGGTTTTATGGTATTTTATGTTAACCCCGCTGTAGAAGAATCCAACAAAAAAACTTTCATAAAAAACAGTTCATCCAATCTTGACTTATAAATGGTGTAACCAACAATATGGCCGACTGAGTTTTATATATTAAGATTGTATATTTTTGGCTTAACAGTATGCAATCTACAATACATATCATCAAGAAACAGCTTGATGCCGTATACCCAGTTCTCTTCATCAAGCCTTTCAATCCTTTGTATTTCTCCGAACTGTCCTGCTACTTCATTTTCAATCTCCAATCCAACTCTTACGTTAACAAACAACTCCAACAAAAATGATCTCCTAGTGCTCAATAGTCCCTGTACATTTCAAGTAATCATTCTCATATTTAGTTCATTCACTCACGTCCTTAAATACTACCAGTCCTATTCCGAGGCTTGTTGAATGAGAATTTTAGCAACATTGTAAACTTATTTGGTATTGGGTTGCTGGCCCAACGACCAAACCTCCATCTTTGGAGGAGCTAGAAATTTTTTCTTTTATTTATACACTGCGCGAAAAAATTAACGCACATTCTGAAAATCTCAATTTTAATGAAAGTTAACTCTACATTGACTTTATAACTTATTTTTTATGTTCTCTTGGGAAGGTTTTGAACGAAACAAGACACATTAAATGAAAGAAAAATTCAGGATTTCACCGAATCTTATGCGAAAGAAGAAAAATTAACAATTTTCAAAATACTGAAATGCTGATGAGTGATTTAATACTTGGTATTTCTACCCCTTGCGTTAATTACAGCTCGGAAACGACGGTTCATACTCAAAATGAGCGATCTTGAAATGTTCTGACCTAATCCTTCCCAGATATCTCCGAGTTGGATTCCTAAGTCATTAAGAGTAGCTGGATGATTTTCTGAACTTCTCAGCCTTCTATTGAGATTGTCCCAAACCTGCTCAATCGGATTAAGATCTGGACTTCTGCTTGCCATTCCATTCGAGAGACTTCAAGGTATTCCTGAACGATGCGCGCACGATGGGGTCTGGCATTATCGTCCATAAAAATGAAATTTTCACAAATGTATGGAGCAAATGTCACTACATGCTCTTCAAGATTGTTCCTTTTATCCTTATCAGCATTCATAACTCCATTATCAACGACCACTAAGTCTGTGCGAGCAGTCAAAGATATTCCACCGCATACCATAATCGATCCTCCCCCGAATCCAGTAGTTTTCAGGAAATTGCACTGAACATATCTTTAATGTGGACGTCTGTATACAAGGGAACGTCGATCACACTGGTAGAGGCAGAATCTAGATTCATCTGTGAAGAGAACTCTTTCCCAATCGGCCTCTTCCCAATGGATATGCTCTCTCGCAAAATCCAAACGCGCCTTCGATGGGCTGGGGTAAGAGCTGGGCCTCTTGCTGCGACACGAGGCCTTAAATAATATTCTATGAGGCGATTTCTTATTGTCTGAGTGCTTATTTGCACCCCATGAGTTTGCTCAAGCTGATTTTGAAGGAGGCGAGCGGTTGCAAACCATTGTCTCAAAGAAGAAACTCTCAAGTAACGTTCTTGAATGGCAGTTGTTACCCGTATTCTATATAGATCTTTTGTGGAGGCTGCTGACTACTGACAATAATTTTCTATTGATGAGACAGACGTCAGAGCGCTGTTTTAAAGCCCTAAAAGTTGTCATAACTTCCCAATAGAAGAAACTCAGGTGAGAAACGTTGAAGAATGTTGTTACTTCTAGCAATTATTCTTGGATGTCCTAATCGTACCGATCGTTGGTGAAAAAATGTTCGATTGTGTTGATATCGAAAAACTTGCGATTGTTTCGTTCGTTATATCTAACTCAAAACAATTGATCATAATAGCCGCTTCGTCATTCCTTTGGAATCGAAAACAGCGATGTTGGTTTTTCTTGGAATCGATTTGAATCGTGGTTTTAATTGCAATTTGGCTATGATCTTTTCTGCGAAAGATCGTCAAAAGTCTTGGCCACCTTGATCAACTCTCAACTCGATTTTAACGTTTCAATTTTTTGTGTTTATAAACCACTTAATTCGGGAGAATGAAAGTGAATTCGAATCATCTTGAAAAATGAATTAAAAAAATATCTTTCTGCATATTCGTAATCTACGCCTTCGAATTTAATGTAATTTTGGATTCGATCCTAGCCCAAAAAATTTTTTTGAATTTTTTCAAGCTGATGGAACTTGGGTCATATATTGGAATAAACGAAGTAGGTAGATTACGAATTTGTATTTAGATTTTCCTTGCAGTCGGTATTTTGGCAATTAAATAAGTTTTTCCGAAAAATTTTCTAAATTTTGGTGATCTTTGAGGTGCTGTAGCACTTAGAAAAATGACACTGTACCAATGCTGATTTTTCACGAATGAAATTTGATTCTTCGTGAATGAATAGGTGCAAATTAAATTTTTTATGGCGACTAGTTTAGATTTTATGAATTTTTCTGCGAAGGTCCGAATTTTCGGATTTTCTGTCGACTATAACTTGAAAAGTAATTTTTTTTCAAGATATCTGTTTGCATATTTACAATCTACGCCCTCGAATTAATAAGATATATGATTATGGTTTCGATCCGAGAAAAAATTTTTTTTTCGAAAAATTGAAAATTTTCCATGTATATGCATGCAAATTTGGTCAAAAAATGAAAGTTGTCTGATTGCTACCAAAGTTGACTGACTTATTAATTCGAGGGCGTAAACTAATAATTTCCAAACAGATTTGGTCTAAAGCCCATAGTTTCTAAGTTATGGTCGGTGAAAAATCCAAAAAATTAGACCTTCGCGAAAAAATTCGTGAAATCTAAACTAGTCGCGATAGGACCATGAAAATTGTGAAATTTCATTCGTTAAGAATCAATCTATATGCAGAAAAATCAGCATTTCCACAACCCGAATTTATCTGGCAGCTATTGCACCTCAAAGTTGACCAAATTTTGGAAAAATTTCGGAAAAAGTTAATTATTTGCCAAAATACAGACTGCAGGAAAATCTAATTACAGATTCGCGATTTACGCCCTTCAATCAATCATTTATATGTTCCGGGTTTCTATATCTTGAATTTGTTTTTTTTTTTCAATTTATCAAATTTTCCAGATATGATCCAGATAGATCTTTGTTGTTAGCAAGGCAAAATAAGCACGGAAAACTATCTGAATGTTACTGCTTATCAATCGTTAATTTTCGGTTATATTTAGCTCGTAGAAAGTCCAATAAGTGGCCGAAAGAATGGCTGTGTTACAGCAGACTGTACCTATAAAAAAAGGGTTTCTTCTGAATGAGAAAACTGAAAGGAAAACACCACATTTGTGGTTATTCCTCATAACAAAATTAGGGTTGTTTTTTAGAGGTTGCTCCTTTGACCGTTCTCACCGACCGAATATAGGGAGTTTGTACTACTGAGCGCTTCAACTCTAACGTCTATCGTAACGATGTTATCCCCCTCTTGCATTTGTCCAGTTGCGAGCAACACTGTATGTAGTGGGACAAATTTTGTCTCGACTACCTATCGCGTCATGAACGCCCGGAATACCTCGCCTCATTTGAAGTGGTACACTGTACCGCTTAGGTGCAAAAGTGAGGCTCCTCTTACAAACTCAATTTCAAAACGTGTACTACCCAACACAAGTAGATTGCAACCTTTTTCAAACTAAACTGCAGCTGTTCTTCATCCGAATTCTGTTTTTCAATGCGCGGTTAAGATCTTGTCGGGTGCGCCTCGTACAGTCCGCCAGCTGTTCGGCTAAAGGACCTTGAAGCGCGAGCGAGACAGCGACTCGAAATCGAGAAAAACGCATCGCCAAATAACGCGGTTATTGTCGCTGCCAGTAATCGAATCTCCTAAAGGGGGAAGCGGGCCGAGAATCCTATTGTATCGGGCGATGTTGTCTCGGCAAGTCGATCTTCCGCGTCTTGCGAGTGCGAGAGAAGATCGCCTACGTCGCAATAGGCCGCCGAGTAGGCCTGATTCGACGCCGGTGCACCGAAACTCTGGTAGCCGAATTTAGGCTTTTTCTCGAGGAAATCGGACTTTTCGATCGAGCCGGCAACAGTGCGATGAAGTAGTGTTATGTATTTGTACGAGGTGATAGCCGAAATAAGTGCAGCGTACCACACAAGAGACAGGGGATGGTTGATCAAGTTTCAGCTTGAAGGTTTATATTTTTATTTCTTTTCAGGGAATATAAATTTGAAAACAGCTTCAGTTGATAGATTTGCTATTGAATAGAATAAAATTATTACTTTTGTTGAGACCGCTTTCAGCATTGTACAACGAGGTATCGTGATAATGGCTCCAAAATTGGCACGACAATTTAATCCATGATTGTTGTGCCTTTTCAAGGCCTAAATTGAATAAGTACAACAGGTGCAGGTTCCTTCAAGATTAGGACATCTGTGTATGATGATACTAACATATCTATCAAGAATATTTTGAATGTCTTGCTTCTTTTCTGGTTATCTCTTCGATAAAAATGAGGGGTCGTTAGTTCATCATCTAATTTACTAGAATATAAGTGATTCAAGGGTCCCAACTGGGAATAGAGGAATTATGACACACAAATCTTCAATCATGTAAAATAACAGGATGGAAATTCACGGAGCGACTTGTAATTCGTCTAAACAATGGTAAAAATCGGTTCCCAATTCAATATGATCAAGATTTCACTATAAGTTCTGATTATTGTGGCTTAGCTGCACTGATGAGCCCTAAAAAAAGCGAAACCGGTCAGCCTCTGCTTCGCTCGGATATATTCTTTTGATTCAGGAGCTAAAATAATGCAATACATATTAAAACGAAAAGTTTCCTAGCTGAGGTTAGTGCAACACAGGAAAACCATACAGGTCTGCAGTATGATGTAGATGTAGAAGACTATATTTTTCTGAAATTGATAGAAAAAATACACAATACCCTGAAAGTAAATTTGAAGCACCATACCAGTTAAGGGTTAAAGATATTCTTACATATATAATAATAATAATAATAGATGTTTATTTGAAAAAAAAAAATGAGTAAAGGGAAAAAACCTCAGCTAAAAAAAAAAACCCTTACCCCGCCTGTGAAAAAAAATCACTTGAAACAAAATCTTAGGAAAATCTTGAAAGATCTGAAAGAACATCTTCATGTTATCCGTCGATGGGCTCAGATAAACAGATTCTTCACAAAAGGACTAACAATTCTTAATCTGGAATGAAAGAAGACAAAAGCCGAAAAGAAATAAACTATTTAGAATAAATTACATTATTTTCAAATTAACCATTAATTTTAGAAATACATTTGTTACTTTGTGTATAGCCCCGAAACCTTCTTGAAATTTATAAATGGGACAACTATATATAAGATGTTCTAAAGTCTCCTCATTTTTCCCACACTCACAACTAGGGCTTTCAACCGAATTCCATCGGAATAGCATGCTGTTGCATCGTCCATGGCCTGTTCTAATACGATTTAGAACAGACCATATTCTCCTGGGAAGGTCAAAACCAGGAACTCTGATGGAAGGATCAGAAATAAGATCTTTATTGAAAAAACTGGATACATTCCATTCAGATTGCCAAAATTCTTTGTCGCTTCTATTTATATCAATCGGAAAATTGGAATAAAAATGTTCACGAGACTTCAATCTGGGGACCTTATTATCTGGATCTGGAATATAGGTGAGTATGGGAAATGAATTTGGAAAGGAATTGAATTTGTCCCAAAAATTCAAAACTGTTGTGTCAATTAGAAAATTGGAATAGGCGAGTATGGGAAATGAATTTGGGAAGGAATTGAATTTATTCTAAAAATTCAAAGCGAATATGGGGAGGGACATTATTTGAGAGAACTGGTAACCAAGGAGTAGGTGTAGATTTGATAGAACCAGAAATAATCCTCATAGAAAATTTAGTTGGGCATCAATTTTTTTCACATGAACACTGTTCAACCAAACAGGGCAACAATATTCAGCAGCAGAAAAAACCAAAGCAAGCGCTGCCGTACGAAGTATTGTTGCGTCAGCGCTCCATGAGGAACCAGCTAGTTTCTGAAGAATATTGTTTCGAATTTTAAGCTTCAAACGCAGATCATCTAAAAGAGCATTGAAATTCAGAGAGGAATCAAGTTTGATTCCCAGGCATCTGGGATTGAAAATATGTTGTAAGGGAGAAGTACCGAAAGTTACAGTCAATGAAAACACGAAACCTCGGTTTTATTTTCATTCGGGCACAAACGCCACTTTAAAAAATAATTTTTCATGATATCCAAATCTGCAGAAAGGGTACTTTCTATTGTTTGAAAATAAGAATGATAGAAAGCCAGAGCAATATCATTAGCATACATACATTTTTCCGAAGAAGTAGTTGGAATGTCACACAAACATAAATTGAATGGAAGAGGTGCTAAAACTGAACCTTGTGGAAGAACACTATTCAAAGTTTCGAAATAACTACAAATAACGACAAAAACTCGAAACCTTCTGTCGGATAACATATTTTCTAATAGTTCAACCATTTTTCCACATTTTAAATGATTATAGAGTTTATAAATTAATCCATCTTTCCATACTGTATCATATGCAGCTGATAAATCCACAAATGCTGTCTCTGTTTTTAAGTTTTTATTGAACCCTGATTAAATAAATGTGGTGAGGCTAAGAATCTGATCGCAACAACTTATGCACTGAGTACTGTCGGATAACATATTTTCTAATAGTCTAACCAATTTTCCACATTTTATTAATCAATGCAGTTATTTTTTTTCCTGGCATCGTCAGAAGTTTGATCGGATTTTTGTCTTTCATTCCAGGGCATCCGTCAACAACGGGTTCGTGTGCGAGTTCAAGCGGGGCTAGCGGTAGCGGCAGCGGCTCCAGAAGGGCGGCGAGACAGCAGAAAGTAGGCACCTCCGCCTCTGGCCAAGTGACGGCGCCGACGCTCCACGCTGCCGCTGCCATGGCCACTGAACAACCGGACGTGCCCACCAACAGTGCCATACGTAAGTAAAAAAAAAAAAAAAATTCGAAAAACATTCATCATGATACCAATAAGAGTTGCTTCCGAACATCGGATAACGCAGTTTCCATCGATTTTACCTTGCTTGGCTGTGTCGAACATTCCTCATAGTTGTAGTATTACATATATTCTTATGAAAAAGAGAGCTAAAATAATACAATAAATGTTGAAACGAAAAGTACCTAAGCTGAGGTAAAAAAAAGAACGGGGTATCATAACATTCTTCGTATGATTCTATAGAATCATACGATACTATCATCACTAGTATCATACGATACTATACAGCCAGGGGAAAAAACCTCAGCCGAAAAAACCTGCCTCCCCGTAAACAAAATAACATGAAATATCAAATATCAAGAAAGTCTTGAAAGACATCAGTGTGATCATCTTCATGTTATCCGTCGATGGGCTCGGATCTTGAAAGACATATTGAATTATGCAGTAGATTCGCAAATGTGAATCTGCGATATCAAAATTGGAGCTTTTCGGTTATTCGCATCTTTACATGTCAAGGTGCCAATACCTCAGGAATTCAAAAGAAGAAAGATACCCAGATGTTTCTCCAAGGGTTGAAAAAGGTCTGAAAGTGGACACTTGACAAAAAAATCCTATGTGTTTTACTGAAGTCGGTATTAAGAGGCCAATTTCTATTGGAATCTCTATGGTGGAGGCTACATGTAATCTTATTGAATCATACTCCTCTGAAGTGCAAGATTTTTGACGTGTTTTTTTTTTTATTTTTTCATTAAACTGACGCCTTCAAAATTATATGGAGTGAATAGTTTTCATTGAAATGCTCTGAATATTTTTCATTGTTTGATAGAATATTTCGAACCATTCTTATCGTTCGAACAACTAAATATTAGGTGTACAGGGTGTCAGATTTTGATGTTTTAGTAATACATCTCCTAAATTAAGCAAGATAGAAAAAAAGTAATATACATGTCATGTTCTCTTTTTTCGAGAAATATAAATTGCTGGGAACCGCAAGTCGCTAAGGTGTCTAGTTTCCATGCTACAGGGTGATTTTGAAATTTGGCCAATTATTATAATTGGCTATAACTTCCCCAGTGTTGCTGTTACGCTCTCGAAATAAAAACATCTTTGGGGCAGTTTTTTTCAGTACTTTTCACCAGTGCTATCGAAATTTCAGTGCCTCTTCAAACTTTAGAGAAATGAAAAATTGATTTTTTAAATGGAAACTGTAGTGTGCTATGAGAATTTTCAATAGACTTTTCTTAGACAATTTCAAAAATATATGTCATGATATACTTCCGAGCTTGAATATGAAAATTCTGAAAAAACCACTTTTCGGTCAACATAATTTAGGCAGGCTCAAGTTGTATGACTTCCACAGGTGAAAAAAAAGAATCAAAATCAAAACTCTTTTTTATTTCGTTAATCGAAAACTGTTTTTTCGGAATTTTTGACCTAGATTCACCTCTTTCAAACGTCGTCTGATGGTTTCGGTGGAAACTTGGACCCCATCTGCATTTTGAAGAGTATTCCGTAGCATTCTACACGTAAATGTAGGCTTTTTTCTCGCCGAAACGGTGATGAAACGACCCTGAGCAGGTGTTGTTTTTCGTCGCCCATCAAGCCTTGGTCTTTCCAACACGGAGCCTGTCTCCCTGAACCTATTCCAAAGTCGAGATATCACACTTTGGCTGACTTGGAGCCTTTCCGCTGCAACAACCTGAGTTGGGTCACTCTGTAGCATTCCGATAGCCCTATTAGCCTCAGCGTTTGTTAATTTACGTCTTGGCATTTTCAGAAAACTCGTTCCAAATCGAAGACGTTGATGAACTGACTAAATTTCAAAATAAGAACATTCATGAATCTTATGCAAAGATGCAAGGTACCAAACTTCAGAAAAAAGGCGACCAGATTCAAGAAATGTCTCATACTAATTTTTATTGGATCGATTCATGTTGTTATTCAGTTTTAAATGATTTCACAGCGATTACATACTTTCCAAAAAGATTGATCACGATATCCAAAACTCTTGTGGAGCAGTATATTCAGAAAATTCGTTTTTCTTGAAAATATCTGAATATTAATTTCATCATATTATCTCGTGTAGTTTGGGGAATTTATGAAACAATTTAACTGTTCTGCAATAAAAAATATCGACTTAGTCGCGATGCAGTCATATTGATTATGGAAAGAGTAAACTCCCGAATTGAATTTATTCAACATCAATTTTCATGAGGATGTGGAAAAGAAGTGAATTGGTTCATCATACAATTGTAACCTTGAGGATGTCCGAGAAAAAATATAGAATTCTTACTACCGAAGCAAACAGTACTAAACTAATTAACAACTATGCGCTTTTCTCTATTCAAAAGAATTATGTTGCACGATAAACGTTCATCGAGTTATAATCAGGATATTAATTTGGCTCTCTTCAATTTTTATTTGTTGCATACAGGGTGCTTTAGATACACCATTTGAACCTAGAATATAACTTCATTTTAACGCCTTCATCATAAATAACTTCATATTTTTCATTTCTCCTTTATGTATCGAAATGAATTTTACATGACAACCTACTCGAAAAGATTCTCTACAGTATATCGAAACTCCCATAGAAATTCAACTTCTGGTTCTGGAGTTTTGTAAAGACAAACACACGAACTTTCACATTTATAATATTGGTACGAACTAATGTTTCTTCACGTAATAAAGTTGATGTTATTTACTTGTTTGTAAAGTACTTCTTGTAAATACTGTGTCGACCGTTCATTTCAAAATACGTTATACCATTGAGTATTGGAATAGGAGATTTATAACTGAATGGCTATGGCCAGATTTCTTAGAAAAATTTCGAGGCGAACAAAGGATTTTCGAAAGTGGTTCTGCGAAAACATAAATTTTGAAGGTAGATTCCCAGAAATTTGACAAGACAATGAATGGAGAAAGGGCTGGGCTGAGGGTCTAGCATAAGCTCTTTTCATTTCGTCACTTCAGATGTTTTTGATAAGTTTCTTGTCATATTTTGATTTGCTCTAAAGTCTTCGAAATTTTCACTCAAAATTAATGTGAAAAATTCTAGTTGCCTATTTTTGGGCTTGTTAATTTAATTATTACGAAAAAACTTCCTTTTCGTGTCCTAAACACACTGAAATTTTTTTCGATTCGAAATAACCGTCGAAGGTTCGTTTATACATTGTTATCTTCTCAAATGATCGGTTTATCGATAGTTTATATTCTTGGAATATGCAAGTTTATTGTTCTCTTTTCTTCGTTAATACTTAATTATAAAAGGAATGGCTGCCCGGTGCTGTAGAAGTGATTAAATTCCCATTTCCCCTTTCAATTAGGTGAAATTTGTTTGCTTTTGTCAATTTAGATGAAATGAACGATTTTCGGATATTTTTGATGGTGAATCTTATATTATCGATTTTGAACGATTCGTGCAAATTTCAGAAGAAGAAAAAACTAATTTCCTTTCAGAAAATATAAATTGTGGAAAGTTTTTTCAGGAGCATATCACTTTGCCCAAAAATTCAAAACCCCCAATTTTTTAAATGATTTTTAATTTTTTTAATGACCCAGACTAAAATGACCAACTCGTACAGTTCTCAATTACTACGTATTCTTGACTGAATGTTTGGGAGCTTAAATATTAAAAGCAGATTGTGCAGTAAGTCTCCTTTTTGCGTATAAAAGTTTAGTAGGATGAATTTTTTATTTTAAGATTCGTAATTTTTCATTTTGACTGGGTGAATCTTTGACTTAGAGATCGAGGAAAATGAATGACTGAATGATACGTTACGGTGGTCTTTTTTAGAGAAACTGAAAATGCCATCAACTGCATTCCTCTTTCTTCTTTTGTTTTCTCGTTATAGGCCAAAATTGAAATTTGGGCGATTTCAACTTTGGCCTTTTGTGCTGGGATGTTGAAATGAAAACATTATACAGGCACTTTTTTCATAGCAATCCAGTGGGGTACTTTGTTTTTTCCCAAGAGGTTTTCTTGCTGAGGTATTACATAAGGTTGTGTTTTTTCCTATGGAAAAAATAGTTTGAAATGGCTTAGAATCTCCATTTTCTCCTGTTTCAGAAATATATCTTACATCGCCCTCGGATTCATTCAGATATCATGAAAAATATAGTTTGTATTCGAAATTTGAATTATTGAGTATTAAGTAGGATGAATCACAGAATAATATGTCTCTACGCATGGTGTCATTATTACTTTGCCAATGAATACTTGATTCAATTATCCGTGGTTTGATTTCTGTTCAGAACAACTGTCAATTGTCAGATTTCGAAGTCATTATTGCCGGCAATATGGAAATGTTCGAAAACTACGAGAGATATGATATGTTAAAATTTCTTATTTTAGCGGCAATAATGACTTCGAATTGAGAGTTGTTCTGAACAGAAATCAAACCTCGGAGAATTGAATCAAGTATTCAGTCGCAAAATAATAATGACACCATACGTAGAGACATATTTTTCTGTGATTCAGCCTACTAAATACTCAATAATTCAAATTTCAAATACAAACTATATTTTTTATGATATCTGAATGAATCCGAGGGCAATGTATGATATATGACATATTTCTGAAACGCGAAAAATTTATGATTTTTTCTAAGCCATTTCAAACTGTTGTTTTCATAAGAAAAAACACAACTTTCTCTTATAGCTCAGTGCCTGTATAATGTTTTCATTCCATCATCCTAGCACAAACAGAAACGTAGATAATGGGCAAAGTTGAAATCACCCAAATTTCATATTTAGCCTATAACTCGAAAACAAAAGAAGATAGAGGAAGGCATTATAAGTTTCTCCAAAAAAGACCACCGTAACGTGTCATTCATTTTCCTTTATCTCCCACGGTTGTAGTTTCACCAATTTTGCCCACCTGTACATTAATTAGATTTCAACGGGCTATTCCTGAGGCCAAAAGAGACACCCTGTATGATATACACGTAATAAATAATTTTCTATGAACTTTTCTCTGCGCAACCTCACAATTATTCTCGAATATTATCTGTGAGCAATATCGCAGGCCATCGACGATCACAGACCGCTCTCGAACTAACCTATTGAAAGAAGAAGAAGAAGTAAAGCTCCCTCTTCTGTGAACGATAAATCTCTAGGCAAGTACGATCGTTTATAAACAATCAAGTTCTCGTTCGTAAGTGATCGTAAATTGTTGGCCAACCGTTTGTTGGCAGATCTTCAAGCTTTCGGTGCTTGGTTTTAAAATATTTGTTTGTGCGCGTGTGAGGTGCTCCGTTATTAAAAGAAAAGTGCCGTGATCGTCGTCTGATCATGGAAGAAAAATATCGGGAGCTTTTGGATGACCCCGAAATTGCCATGATGTATTACTTTTCTAGTTCCGAATCTGAGTCATCTTCTTCTGGTACTGATGTATTTGTTTATGTCGAGTGTAGACGTTTTAGATTGGTAGATTAGCCGTAGGATAGCAAATTTAACGTTCATTGTAATTGTGAGTTTATTTTTTCCCAGTTTCTGGAACATGAAAATGATTGGGAAAATTTTTTAAATAATAGAAGACATGTGATACTTGTTTTCTTGTTCCAGAGACTGAGGGAGAAAAATTCATAGACCTTAATAATTGTAGGTTTAACATATGAATCAAATAAACTATAGAATAAAGAATATTCAAAGAACAAGCTTCGATAGAAAACCAAACTTAAAAGGGAAAAAATGAAAAATAAACAATTTTTAATAGCAAAACATACTTGAGAGTGAAAATAGTCATTTATAAGACAACTACAGGAGGCTTTGAAAATCAGGAGTTCAAAATTCCTCTAAAAGTCTTCTGAGTATTGTACAGCATTTGCCCTAAATCACTGAATTTTTTTTAATCACTAGGATATATCCATAAATATCTGAGATATTGCCACAGAATTGGAGAAAAGAATATTGTTTTCAACTAATTCATTCGTATGGCATACATGCGGTGTGAACACAAAAATATAAGTATATAAAAAATAGTGCTGTTTTTCAACTAGTGAAAAGTTTTAAAAGAGGATGAAAACTACTGACAAACTACATAATTAATTTCGTTGTACAGAAAACTTAAGTTTTTTCACTACTCTGAAAGCATCATTGCGTTTGGTTATCTGTTTCATTCCGCTTGAGATTTTTCGAAAATATTGATTTATCTTTATTCTAATCCGTTTAATTTTGTATTTATTTTCCAAACCGAATTTTGAGCTTTGGGATGGAATAACGAAAAAACGCTCTTACAGGTGAAATTTTGTTGAAAGGGGGACAAATGAGGGTGTTCAAATGAGTTTGATATCACTACCCCTCTAGCTGCAACCCCTAACAGCTCCCATTTTTGAATAGGGAAAAGGGGTCGAGCAGCACCTTGTTGGGAAGGCAATTTAATTTCTTGCATGGGTGTATTTTTTTTCATCGCTTTATTATTATACAGAGTGACTCAGTATTCCATCAATTACTTTAACACGCCGAATTTGGATCTTCGAGAATGAATTCGATATCACTACCCCTGTTTACTATTTCATCCTGTTTAATAGTTTAGCGATCGAAGAAAAAATAATACGCTCATGCGGGGTAATTGAATCACCTTTTCAACAAAGGTACTCGACGTATTATCTCAATTCGAAAATAATTGCTTTAAGAGGTAGCGACTAGAGGGGTAGTGATATCGAATTCATTTCTTGACTCGTCCGAGCGTTTTTTCCTTCTCAAAGATCCAAATTCGGCCAGTGAAAGTTATTGATGGAATACTGAGTCACTCTGTATTATAATAAAGCAATGGAAAAAAATACACCCATGCAGGAAATTGAATTGCCTTTCCAACAAGGTGCTGCTCGACCCCTTTCCCCTATTCAAAAATGAGAGCTGTTAGGGGTTGCGGCTAGAGGGGTAGTGATATCAAACTCATTTGTCCCCCTTTTAACAAAATCTGACCTGTCCGAGCGTTTTTTTCGTTATTCCAATCTAAAGCTCAAAATTAGGAGTGGAAAGTTATGGATGGCATATAAGGTTATATATTTATATTATTATATACAAGTACATTGCTACCATCTTCCTAAGCATACTCTAACTTTAACTCAAAAAAATGCAAATTATATGTGTATCAAATTGTACAACAGTCTTTCCAAGGATATTCAATCGATTCCTACTTTTAAATTATTTAAGTCTATAGCTGAGAAACTGTTAATTAGTTTAGAACCTTATTCTGTCAGTGAATATTTTGATTTTATGACATATTTTTGAAATTATACTATGAAGAGTTATTTCTTCTTTGTTGACGTGTTCTTTTATGTTTGTTGGCAATAATTTATTATTATATTATATTTATTATTATTATAGCAATGTTTGATACACTATACTCATTAAATCAAACATTACAGATATGTAAGTCGCAATTCAAAATATTTCGAAAAACTCAATTTTGAAATTCAAGAAATAGAAATGAAACTTTCATGGAAAAAAACTTCGGTTTCTTGTAGTGTTATCCGACTAGGTGCTAAAAACAGCACCTCAACAAGATAATCAATCTTTACATCAAAAATTCAATTGAAATTAGAAGCAAGAATTTTAAATTTGTATTATTCAAGGGTAGATGTTTTAGTAGTAGAAGAATTTAAAAGTAGTATAATGAGTACACTTGTCGGTCGAATTATTTTGTTATTATGTGTTTTCATATTCTTTTTTCTTTGTTCTATAATTTTGTCTCGATCTTTTAATAAATTCTTGTTTCCGTTTTCAGCTGGGGAAGAACCCCCCTCACCCCAAGATGCACCCCAGGCCACTTCCGCAGGAAGTGGGCCCTCCGGTTTAGGATTAGGAATAGACTCGGAGAGCGACGAGAATGAAGTTGGAAGACTCCAGGCTCTTCTGGAGGCTAGGGGCTTACCGCCTCATTTGTTCGGTGCCCTGGGACCCAGGATGCAACACATCTTACACAGGAGCATGAGCAGCAACAGTTGTAAGTGTCCAGACAATCGGAAACAGTCTGTTCGAACAAATACTGTATCATGGAACTACAATGTATCTATTGTACTGTCTATGTAGAAGGATAGACATTCATTTTTCAAATATAGTCATGAGTTTGTTCAGAAGCCCATGAAAAATGGAATATTTTCCTCAGATTTTTTCTTTAATATGAAATTTTAAAATATAAGGGACAGGGATTAGTTATTGGTGATCATTCAATTTCCAGGCTCAGAGATCTTGTTTTTTATCCAACCTCATGATAAAAGATCTCTGAGCCTGGGAATTGAAAATGGTATTCATTTCGATGATTACTATTTTGAATTCATCTATGTTTCAAAAATGTTTTCTGTGTGGCTTCCGTAAAGGCAAAGAATTTTCTGTTTACCGTTTTATTCTTTTTCCTGAAGATACAGGGTTATTCACAATTGAGGCTCTTTAGAATATTTTTAGGAAAGACACAAGGTTCAGGATTGAAATTCTAAAGGTCAGCTTCAAGTAAGAAACGACTTCTAGTATGTTTTTTGACATCAACTTTCGTTTTTCAAATGGAAAGACCCATTTTTTATTGCATGAATAGATTCTCCATTGAATTCTGAGTCTTTTTGATTCCAAAAGTTTGAATATTCTCTTTAAATGAGGAAATACAAATAAATAATATCAAAATTGAACTGTGTTGAAATACAGACAACTTTGAGGTTTTCTTATTAAAAATTCTCATTTTTGAGAATCTCCGAGAAGAAAGGCTGATGCTTCTTTTCCGATAGCGTGTTTTTCAGAATATAATACAGGAGGTCACAATTATTTGTCAAATTTAGAAGTGACGAAACATCAAAAAATCGTTTTTTTTTCAAATTGTAGCATTTTCGAAATCTTCGTCAAAAAATAATAGGAGCATACGTCTAAGACTTTTATCCCAAAATGAATATTTTTCGAGATATTCAGAATAAACGATTTTTTCTTCACTATTCAATCTCATTCTGAATGTGTTTTTCTACTGGAAAATAATTAGTGGTGAAGTGAAATTTTTGGAAATCGCTGTTATCGAGAAAATATTTTCTTATAGTTCAGACGAGTTAAGTTTTTCTTTATTTTTTAAAGCTTAGGATAATTCCCGCGAATTCTTAATTCTGGAGAATTTTTTTTTTGTCGTGGTAAGGAAATTTGAATTTTCAGTACCTAATGAAATGGTTACATATTCTGTTAAATATTCTTTCAAAAGCATTAAAAATTATTACAAATTATTTTTTCTGCATTCCTGGGAATATTTCACTAATACTCACATTGAGAACTTTAAACCAATTGTTGCTCTCGCATTACAGATGATAATTCAAGAACTAGAGAAAATATTTTCTCGATAACAGAGATTTTCCAAAAATTTCACCCGACTGCTAATTATTTTCCAGTAAAAAAACACATTCGGAATGCGATTGAAAATTGAAGACAAAATCATTTTTCCTGAATATTTCGAAAAATAAGCATTTTGGGATAAAAGTCTTGGACGTATCCTACTATTATTTTTTGACGAAGATTTCGAAAATGCTTCGAAAAAATGGGGTTCCAATTTGAAGAAAACGATTTTTTGATGTTTCGTCACTTCTAACTTTGACAAAGAATTTGTGACCCCCTGTATCATATTCTGAAAATCACACTTTCAGAAAAGAAGCATCAGCATTTCTTCTTAGAGATTTTCAAAAATGAGAATTTTTAATGAAAAACCTCGGAGTTGTCTGTATTTCAACAGAGTTCAATTTTGAGATTTTTTTTCGTATTTCCTCATTTAAAGAGAATTTTCTCGGGAAAATTCAAACTTTCGGAATCAAAAATACTCAGAATTCAATGGAGAATATTTATGCAATAAAAAATGGGTCTGCCCATTTGAAAAACGAAAGTTGATGTCACTTCCGGAAAAACCGGAAGTTCTAGAACCCTAAGAAAATATACGAGAAGTCGTCTTCTTACTTGAAGCTCACCTTTAGAATTTCAATCCTGAATCTTGTGTCTTTCCTAAAAATATTCCATAGAGCCATAGTCGTGAATAACCCTATATATAAATTTCATTCCAGATTCATGCCTAACCCGTATACAAATTATATGCACATTATTTCCCATATAAGGATGATTTGTCTATTATAATAATAATAATAATATACTTCATTTCCATTGACAATGCATACAAGTATTGTGTAGGAAATTGTCAGCAAAAAATAAAAAATAAAACAGTCTGCTGGCGTATACAGCAATGAGTACTTTACTTACAAGCATAAGCAATAATTTAAAAGTTACATTAAGTACATTGAAAAGACAAACTAGTAACAATTCACATGAACACATTCATTTCGAGAAATCGTTCAATTTATGAAAACCGTTCTCAAACAGGTAGCTCTTGAGATTTTTCTTGAAAATTACTTCACCCCGAATACTTTTAACTTCATCAGGTAGTGAGTTGAAAATGCTCCATCCCATATAATTTGGCATGTTTAGGGTTACATCATATTTGTATATGGAGAAATTTATCTTGCCTTGTAGATCTTTCACGCCTTAGATCATTGGTCGGAGACTGAGCCCGATTCTTGAAAACATAGACAGATATTTCAAATTTATATAAACATGCAAGAGGTAGAATTTTATATCTGGAAAAAGTGGTCTGTAGGAAACAAGTTTGTTTTGAATGTCTAACCTCAAACGTCAATAATCTGTCATTATACTACCTCGTCTAAAATTATTTTTCTTCCTCCTGTTTATAATTTCAACAATTTTCGTTTTCAGCTGTGGCCAAGGCACAGGCACTACTGCCCGGACTACAAGCTATAGGCGACGAAGGTCAACAGCTTCAAGCCGTCATCGAAATGTGCCAAATATTGGTCATGGGCAACGAAGAGATACTCACAGGTTTCCCTGTCAAACACGTGGTTCCCGCCCTGATCAATTTGCTGGGCATGGAGCATAACTTCGACATCGTGAGTGTTTTTAAGTGTGCGCTTAACGTTTCGAATATTGAATTTTTTTTTTTAAGATGAATTCAGCCTGTCGAGCCCTCACTTACATGATGGAGGCTTTGCCGAGGTCCTCTGCTGTTGTGGTTGATGCCGTGCCTGTCTTCTTGGAGAAACTCCAGGTTATTCAATGCATGGACGTGGCCGAACAGTCTTTAACAGCCTTGGACATGTTGTCCAGGAGACACTCGAAGGCGATTCTTCAAGCGGTGAGTAACGCAGTTTTCGATAAAATAAGTTTCTTTTGAAGAGAAAGAAAAATCTGTCCCCTCACTTTTAATTTCCTGTTTTGTGACTCAATTTTTTTTTTCTTATTTCCGTGAGATTCTTGAGATATTTCGAAAGTCGAAAAAATAGGTCGGCCCAGCTTGAAAAATTGGCTGAACGTTAGCTCAGCACTCTTTTCTTTTTCTGACCAAAATTATTTTATTTGATTGTGTCAACTTGTGTCGGTAAGAAAAAACAATAATTGTAGGAAATTCAGCATACCAGGCAACAGTGTGTGTGTGGGATTTTATTGCATAAATAAATTCTCCGTTGAATTCTGAGTCTTTTCGATTCCTGAAATTTGAATATTCCCGAGAAAATTCTCTTTAAATGAGGAAATACGAAAAAAAATCTCAAAATTGAACTGTCTTGAAATAAGGACAACTTTGAGGTTTTCTTATTAAAAATCTCATTTTTGAGAATTTCCGAGAGGAAAGGCTGATGCTTCTTTTCCGATAGTGTAATTTTCAGAATATGATACAGGAGGTGACAAATTCTTTGTCAAAGTTAGAAGTGACGAAACATCAAAAGATCATTTTTTTTTTCAAATTGGAACCCCATTTTTTCGAAGCATTTTCGAAATCTTCGTCAAAAAATAATCGGAGCATACGTCCAAGACTTTTATCCCAAAACGAATATTTTTCGAGATATTCAGGAAAAACGATTTTGTCTTCAATTTTCAATCTCATTCCGAATGTGTGTTTTTACTGGAATATAATTAGCGGTCAAGTGAAGTTTTGGAAATCTTTGTTATCGAGAAAATATTTTCTTATAGTTCAGACGAGTTAAGTTTTTCTTTATTTTTCGAAGCTTAGAATAATTTCCGCAAATTCTTAATTCTGGAGAATTTATTTTTTGTCATAGTAGGGAAATTTGACTTTTCAGTAATGAAATTGTTACATATTCTGTTAATTCTTTCAAAAGCATTAAAAATTATTACAAATTATCATTTTCTGCATTCCTGAGAATTTTTCACGTTGACTTCTCTAATACTCGCATTGAGAACTTTAAACCAATTGTTGCTCTCGCATTACAGTAGATAATTCAAGAACTTAACTCGTCTGAACTATAGAAAATATTTTCTCGATAACAGAGATTTTCGAAAATTTCACTTGACTGTTAATTATTTTCCAATAGAAAAACACATTCGGTATGAGATTGAAAATTGAAGAAAAAAATCGTTCTTCCTGAATTAGTTTGAGTTGTATTCTGTGAAGAAAAATAATGATAGAGTTCTATCATGTTAATGCTCCTAAGATGAATACTTCTTGAGGTATTCAGGGTTTTCCGATTTCAAATCGTACGAAGAGTCAAATTCATAAAATCTGTTTTATATCAACAATGATCTATGGTAATAGAAGATAAATTATTCCAATAATTTACTAGTGACAGACCTTTTTTCTGAATTTATTTATCATACTTGATATAAATCAGATTTTATGAATTTTACTCTAGGTACTACATGATATCAAAAATTCTAAATAACTTGAGAAGTATTCGTTTTAGGACGATTAACATCTTAATTAACATTCTTCTTTGTAGAATCCAACGCAAACATAAAAAAGTATGGTGCTAATTCGAAAAACGAAAATTAAAAGCAAATCTTGATCCCAATCTTTGACTCAACATTTGGAACACCCTTTGACGAGCTTTTCAAAATTCTAGAAATTTACAATATTTCCACAGTCTTCGACTTCAGAAATGTGAAAACTTTTGGTGCATAAGATATTCAGAATAGGAATAACAAACATAATAATAGCGAATACTCTTATCTCCCTTTTTCCTTCATATTTTGAAAAGTGTTTCGACGAATGCAACGATTTTAATAGTGTGATGTACCCAGCTAGGGTTGGTTCGGTCAATTGTCATACAGCAGAGGAATGGTAAATTATACACTTGAGTCTCATCGAGGGTGTTTATTTCTTAGACCATGTTACATCGAAACACAATGAATGAATAATTCAATCAATTACAGCAGTTCAACTCTCCTTGTTGTTTTGATGGAATGATATTATATATATTAACATTGTTTACTTCTTTGAGACAACATCAGGTATTGATAAATATACTGACCATGGATATAAACAATGTGTATAGATCTTCATCAAGTTTTTAAGATGATGTAAGGTTACTCAGACCGTTGAGACCTTGTTGTCTCAAGTATGATAAATATACAGGATGTTCCTATTGATACATACTACAATAGGAATGTATTAGGAATTGAATTCTCCATCAAAATTTGAAACGAAAAAACAGCAAAAAAATTTGCACCATTAGATTCAACCTCCCTAGACTCTGTGTCAGCTCAGTGCGTTTTCGAATAATTTTTTTTTTCTTTCCAGAGGGGCGTTTCGGCCTGCCTGATGTACCTCGACTTCTTCTCGATAAGCGCCCAGCGCAACGCCCTCTCCATAACGGCCAACTGCTGCCAGAACCTCACCAACGACGAGTTCCAACACGTCCAAGAGTCCTTGCCCCTGCTGGCCAGCCGACTCACCCAGCAAGACAAGAAGTGCGTCGAGAGCGTCTGCCTGGCGTTCTCCCGCCTCGTGGACAGCTTCCAGCTCGAGCCTGCCAAGCTGCAGGAGATCGCGAGCGCCGAGCTGCTGACCAACCTGCAGCAGCTGCTCGTGGTCACGCCGCCGATCATAAGCACCGGCACGTTCATCACCGTGCTGCGGATGCTGTCGGTGATGTGCGCCAACTGTCCCGATCTGGCGCTGACGCTGCTCAAGCAGAACATAGCCGAGACGTTGGTTTATCTGCTGACGGGGTCGGTCGAGTTCAATCACGACGACGTCGAGCTGATACCGAGGTGAGTGTCCGAATGATGTTACTATAGTATATCCAACGAGAAGCGATAGCGCCGGTAAACAACTAAATGTACGTCTGCAGGGTTATGAATATTTTCATTGGCTGGCGTTTAGTGCTTTTTCCGCCTTCTCCAGATCTGTATTACGATAATCAATGTATTAATCTGAAATTCATATTACAACCGAGAAATTTTGACGGAAAAATTTCATCTCTAGTAGTATTATTATACATGATTATTGCTCGATGGTTTGTCCGATTTTCGATTTTATTGAATCTAAACTTCCCCCAATAGAAGGAGATACATTTTTGAAACTAAGATGAATTCAAAATAGTATTCATCGAAATGAATACCATTTTCAATTCCCACGCTCAGAGATCTCTGAGCCTGGGAATTTCGATGATAACTATTTTGAATTCATCTATGTTTCAAAAATGTTCTCGATGTGGCCTCCGTAAAGGCAAAGAATTTTTTTTTTCTTAAGAAGGAGATACGTCACAAACGAAATAAGCTGCTCCACATGAGTAAGGGATGTTGATTTAAGTTGGAAAAAAAAATATAGGTTATATGAGATTTTGTTATGAAAATTCATATTATTATGATTTCAAGTTGCAGAGGTTAAGAAAAATCTATTAAAATAACGCAATTTTATTAACATAAAATTCAAACGTTTTAAGGCTATCAATACAATGTATGGCTTCCACGGGCATCAATAACAGCTTGACATCTTCTTTGCAAACTACACACGTGGTTGTTGAACATTTCTCGAGGAATTTGGTTCCATAAACAGGGCAGAAGCTCTCTCAGATCATTTAAGAATTCTGGAGTAGATTGATGATTAGCTAATTTTCTTCAGAGCATATCCCATGCATGTTCTATGCAATTCAAATCTGGTGAGTGCGGAGGTATTGGTAAATGTGGAATACCAAGCTCCTCGCGCGCATTCTTAAATATGGCTGCACGGTGCGGTCTAGCGTTATCGTCTAGGGTTACTCTGAAGCGTTCACAAACTTCCTCTGAGTAAGCTCTGCATACTCTGCTATTTGGGAGAGTAAACACATACTCTGACAGTTGTGACGTACGATTTTCATTCTGCCTTCTCCTGCAGACTTTTTGAAATTTGAATATTATTCGAATAAGTATTTATTTCTGGTTTTGTTGCATTTCAATAACAAAATACGAAACAATTAATTTTCCACGTGAAATAAAGAATTATAGGAAAGAATTACTTTAATGATTAATAAATTTGATGAAACTGCTAGCAGTTAATTAACCAAGCTCAAAGTAAACTTTACCATGAGATAATGATAAAGAAGAAAAGAGTTTCTCCCTGTATTACAGAACCTAAAGTCATCCGTTCAAGTAAGAAAGAGCGAGGTGAACAGAATCGGCGCATGAGAAGGAGGGGCCACGGTTGTCCGACGAGAGTCGAATCTAGGATAATTCACGCATTCCTACAGTGCCAATACGATACTATGCCCCGAATGAAATACACACCTCCACGTAAAATATGTAAATTTTTGACGATATTTCCGATAAAACTAGAAGTTGATAACGGACACTTGCGGATTCAAATGATTCTATCATCACTTTTCAGTACTATCCACATTCCGTCGCGAGTACGACCCTGGCAGTCTGTTTGAGATGACCAAGGGATAGGATTCATGAAGGTTTGATCAATAAGAGAGTTGTCTATACACACACTATACAATTTTGGTTGTTCCCCTCGCTCCTTCTTGTGTTTGAATAGACTGGATATCTTTCGATTGCTTTTTGGAATAGAACCTAAACTATCCATTTTGCAGGCAACCACAGGAGCAGTTCGAAATAACAGCCTTAATCGGCGAACTGATGCCTAAGCTGCCGACTGACGGCATTTTCGCCGTGGACGCTCTTTTGGAAAAATCCGGGGCCCAGGTCAAGGACCAGTTCGTATGGCAGTGGAGGGACGACCGAGGGCTGTGGAGGCCCTACGGGGCCGTAGACAGCAGGATCATAGAGGCCGCTCACATCAACGGAGACGACGAGGTCAGTCTGAACACCTTGGGAAGGATATACACCATCGATTTTCACTCGATGTCGCAGATTAATGAAGATACCGGGACTTCCAGGTGAGTTCTTTTGATTCTTTCGCCGGGTGAAGACATTGTGTTGGGTAGTACACGTTTTAAAATTGAGTTTGTAAGAGGAGCCTCACTTTTGTACTTAAGCGGTACAGTGTACCACTTCCAATGAGGCGAGGCGTTCCGAGTTGGGACAAAATTTGCTTTACTATATACTGTATCGCTCGAAAATGATGATTTAAGTCATCTGTGTTATAACAAGACACTTGTGAAAAGGAAAGAGGGAAGTATGAACCTTCCATCAACACGAAAGCAATTAAGTATAGGGTCAAAGTATTTTATTACTTCAGTTAGGGCGTTCGGCAAAACACAGACAATTTTCTCGTTCAAGCTCAATACCAAAGATTATAGAGTTAGGAAGAAAAGAAACGCCGTTATATCTGTGGTACTAAAATCCGACTACGATTTCTGGCTAGTTTCTTACTTTTGTAACCTAGAGGACGCTGGAAACATTATTGTGTACAGAAAACTATTTTGATAGGCGCAATTTTCGAACTGAGTATTCTTTGTCGAGCTTTTAAAAAAATATCCTGATCGACATAACAAAAGCAGGTCTCCGCTCTTTGATCAGGACGATATTTTCCATCTACACATTGTTTTGAATCAAATGAAATACGCTTCTGGATTCTTTATATTTTTATTTGAAATACATATTTTACGCAGTGCATTTTTACCTCAATGAGTCTAGAGGGTCTAGTAGATGAGTCGAACTGCTGGAAGGGTCGTCAAGAGAATCTCCTTTCTATAAGTCGTTCTTCTGACCACCATTGCCATGAGTGGAACTTTTTGATCTAATGAATGAGACCGAAGAAGATTCCGTTTCCAAACAAATCACCACACGTGATGAATATCATACGAATTTTCGACCTCTAAGGACATGTTTCCAGTGCTTAGACGCTCGTTTCTCATTGATAGTGATTTCATGTTTACCTCTCTTAATAAAGTTTAGTCTCACTTGAATAACTCGACTGTTTGGTGAGCCGAACAATAGATAAGTCGAACAGAAAGCCAGTGAGGAGGTGTAGTTGATTCTTACTGAGATCCAAATATTTTTTGGATCTTGCAGTTTCAAAATTCCGAAGGAACTTTTTGAAGGGATCCCTGGGAGATTCTGCCAGAGTGTTTCTCTTTCAGTTTTCTCCTTCTCCAGAAACTCTTTCTTATAGGTACATTTTCCTATACCATAGAAAGGTTCTGGGCCAGTGAGTGATTTCAGAGCACCCTCTCTGGCAAGTTTGTTGGCCTCTTCGTTACTTGTGATTCCCGAATGACCAGGAATCCAAATTAAAGAGATCTTATTTTTCTTGCCTACCTCATTGAGTTTGCTCCGGCATTCCCATGTCTACTTTGAGTTGATGACATAGGAGTTCAGTGCTTTAATAGCAGCTTGACTATCTGAGTGAATAGCTATGTCGCAATTCTGATAGTTTCCCCTCTAGATTAATGTCGTAGACATCTTTCGATTGCTAATATTTCTGCTTGCAGAACACTCACACAGGAATCTAACGATAATGCACACTTGGCTTTGGCTCCGTGAACCCCCGCGCCAGCTCCTCTGTTGGTTTTAGAACCATCTATATACCATTTAACAGTATTTTCTTTGAAATTTTGGTCGGTGTATTCTCGCCCCCATTCCTCTTTTTTGCATAGCATCGTACTGAAGTTTTTCTCAGTACTTACTTTCTTGACCATTACACACCAGGGAGATTCGCAGATGAGATGTAGTTACTCAGAGAGCTCCAGACTCTCTGACCCCTAATTCTCTCATTAGCTGCGCCTTCTCTAGATATTCTGAGGATGGCCTCATGGGCCATCCTGTCAATCACCAGATTATTCTGTTATTCCAAGGATTATTCTCTAACTTCAATATCACAGACACTTTTACTGTATACGGCACTCGAACAATCGCAATAGGCAACTAAAATTAATTTATTTTTCCGCATAGATGACCAGTCTAAACACTAAACCGAGCGGAGGCCATAACAAAAACGCGTGACTTGTTTCTTTACCTCGTCGAGTGGCTATCCCTCAGTGCAGCGTTGCCGCTCTTGGCAATGCCCGCGCCAGGGGAATTAGAAGGCCTTGTTTAGGCTCACCCGTAGTCGTAATTCCGTACCGTTTTCATGCGTAGTCGCTTGGCGGGACATTGGAATCGAGTTGGTACAGTTTTTCAAAGTGAGCCGCTCTTACATTGTACCGCCTCTTGCAAGAGGTGCAAAACACTGGGTTCAACCTATTTAAGCGTTTGTAATTTTTTCTATAATTTAGTTTTGTTGACTTGCTTTCTCTCTGTTGTCCTCTGATGATAACTTGGAAAATGAATTTTATTATATTATATAGGAGGATCCTACAGCTTCTTCCGCATCTCGCATTTCGATCTCCATACCTATCGATTTCTCCAATCATCCTCATGAATTGCTCTATCCCTCATAATTTCAAAAACATTCTTTAACCAAGTTGTAGCAGGTCTTCCTCGTTTTTGTTTTCTGTTTATATTGTACTGGAATGCTCGTTTCGGCCATCTATTATCCTACATTCGTTGCACGTGACCATACCATATCAACTGTCGGGTTTCTATTATTATTATTATTAATTTTTCCCACAGGCCCGTGCAGAGACGCTTCACCCCCGCAGCCACCCAAGCGACGCCCCCAGCCGAGCCTCAACCCCTAAACCACCGCCCGGCGTCCGCGAGCAGAGACGCCCGCGTCGCCTGCCTCCGCGAAGAGCGAGGCCTGGCCGCCGCCTTCATCCGATCCCTCTTCAGCGTGCTGTACGAGGTGTACTCGTCCAGCGCCGGCCCCGCCGTCAGGTGCAAGTGCCTGAAGGCCCTCCTGAGGATGGTGTACTACGCGAACGCCGACCTGCTGCGCGACGTGCTCAAGAACCAGGTGGTGAGCAGCCACATAGCGGGCATGATGGCCTCGTCCGACCTCAGGATAGTGGTGGGGGCGCTTCAGATGGCCGACATACTGATGACGAAGCTGCCGGAGGAGTTCGGGGTGCATTTCAGACGCGAGGGGGTGATTTATCAGATCAACAGACTGGCAGATCCGGAAGTGAGTATGGAGGCTGCGATAATTCATATTTTGTCAAGTTATTTTATTCGACAAACGATGAGGGAAAATAATTTTCTATGAAGAGGATGGTAATTCTCGGGTTGATAGTTCAAAAAACGTTTGTTTTACTCTTTATTGCTTCTTCCCAAGCTTTCGGCTCCAATTTGAGCCTTCTTCAGGGGAAACTGAAAAAACACTGTGTCATACATACATGGTACAATGGACTCACTCAATTATGCTACGTTGTTTAAGCACAACGTTAGTTGTATATGGTCTTTTGACCAATTGTACCTAATAAAAAAACACCATTTTAATTAAGTCTAATATATATATATCCATGAAAAAAAAATAAAATCTAATGGACACAACCCTCAAGGATGAAAAATAACCGTAGACACGATACTATCATCACTAGTATCATACACTTATACTCATAATTTGGTTTGATGAAATTCAGACTTTTTGTTACTTTTACTGTATGAGTATTGAATTTTGTATAAATAGGTATCATAAAAATTTTTGAGCTAAGGCCATTCCTAAGTTCACCAGAGGGAGATAGAGAAAATTAACCCCACTTGAAATCATTGTTGAAATTGAGTGTGTGTTCAATTCTACAGCCTCAAATAATAATAATAAATAAATAATAATAATAATACAATAAATGTTGAAACAAAAAGTACCTACGCTGAGGTAAAAAAAGAACGGGGTATCATAACATTCTTTGTTTGATACTATAGAATCATACGATACTATCATCACTAGTATCATACGATACTATACAGCCAGGGGAAAAAACCTCAGCCGAAAAAACCTGCCTCCCCGTAAACAAAATAACATAAAATATCAAATATCAGGAAAATCTTGAAAGTCATCAGTGTGATAATCTTCATGCTATCCGTCGATGGGCTCGAATAAACAGATTCTTCCCAAAACGACTCGTAATTCTTAATCTGAAATGAAAAAAGACAAAAGCAGAAAAGAAACCGATTATTCAGAATAAATCGAATGCATTCTGGCAATGCATTTGCTACTTTAAAAAACATCAACATTAAGATTTCTTGGCCATATAGTGTTCGGAGGTTTATTGATATTTATGACAGAAATGTCACAAAATTTGAAAGAATTGAAAAAAAAAACCTCCATCAATTTTCCCTTTCCGAATCTGTTGAAAGTTGCGAAACTGATAATTTTTCAACATAACAAGCTAAACTTGTAAAAAATCAATTAAGACATAACCTTTCAACTGTCCTCTTTCACGAGGATTTTTTTTCTGTTGCCGTGTGGGTTTCTCTTTGATACCATGTTCAGCTAATTTGGAGACGTAATCACACTTGTCCTTCGATATTCAAATTCAAAATCCACAAATTGTTGCTCTCTGGTCGTGAGGGTTTTTTTCAAACCGGATACGACCTTCCAGGTGATGATTTTTCGGCACTTCAGATGTTTGATCATTTATTTTTTATTAATTTATTTTATTCAACAAGTGGTGGGGGCGAAGAATTTTCTATAAAGCTCATTAACAATATACACACAGGAAAAAAAACGAATTAAGCAACAACTTTTCACTTTACAAGTACTTCCATATTGAAAGATAACAAATTTCTAGGGCTAGAAGCCCTAACTTACCGCTTTCATCAAAAGCAACAACAAGATTGTCTCTGGGTGGAGCATTTACTTCGGTAAATGAGACGTGTTGTTGTCTCTGGCGCCACCATTCTAATCAAAACATGCACTTGACACACGCGATCACAATTCGGCCACATATTCACAACACTGCTGTTAATGAGTCGTTTCATGAAACTACAAAAAAAAATTGCTCATGGAAACCGTAGCACTGGGTCGTGTCGCCCTATCCAATATCCATCTCTTGTTGAAATTTCTATTGAGTCATTCTATACAAACTCTGGAACTATGATAAGAATCCTCATCTTGCTGTAGCCACATATTTTGCTCAACAATAAGTGGTACGTCCTCCGATACGTTGCACACTGCATAGTAGGTCTATGATTGATGGTTACGAAGTTCTATCTGGCAAGGTTCAGCTTAGCGGTGAACGTTGTTCAATGAAATTTCTTCGTGTATGGAAGTGGAAGGTTATGTTTGTATCGGAAAACTTCAGGAAATGTTATAAACAACGATAAAAAAATATTACATACTGAAGATGAATATCAAAGCGGATATAGGTGATAGCAAGCTGAATCCTTCATTATCAATAATGAAAAAGAAAACAAGAGTGAAATATTAACATTTGTCGCTAACGAAATTCGTATGAAGTATTCATTGTAGGTAGATATTATAAATGAATATAAAATTAAATCTTAATGATTATTTAGAACAAATTATATCAGAACTAACAAAATTGTATTGCATCTTTGGTCGAATATGATTGAAGAAGTAAGTTGATGCATGTTTTTATCGTACAGTTGCTTATTATTTTCATAACTCATTATGAGAGTTTATAATCGCCGAACAGGAAAAAATGGTAAAGGCGAAATGTGTTTCTTTTGACCCCAGGAATCTAAATTTAAAATATATGTACAAGTCAAAGACTAACCCTGTATATTCGATCTGAGATGAACTTTCGAAGTTGGCTCTTATTCTGAAGTTTCTGTGGTTGCTAATTTTTCACTTTTCAGGTGCCTCTCGGAATTAGTCCACCGAAAGTATGTTCGAGCTCGTCTTCGTTCTCCCAGAACATAATCGACAGCCAGCCAGGACCGTCGCAGACGCCAAACGTCAATGGATCCACCTCGAGCACACCACTCGTGGCCACGCCCATATCCTCGAATCATTACCCTTCCCTGTAGATAGCCAAAGGTCGTCGGATCTGGAGGTAAGCAAAAAAACTAGTTGTAATTTTATACTACGCTTTTTCATTCTTGCCGAAAACTTTAAAATACCTGAATTCATTACCAAAGATCATTATCAGTAACAGATGACAGTATTGTAGGATTGACTGATTGTTTCCTTCAAAATTAATCGAAGTTGTCATACATAACATTCACTAGATCTTTATGAAAAGTGAGCAGAGTTCTCAGAACAAGGTAACACACCCATTTGGATGACTTAAATTCAAGGTTCAATGTCAGTTCATATACAGGGTGATTCACGGTCGATGGTAGGTTAGACGTTCACGGAGAATGGAAAGCAAGAATTCATCAAAAATTTGATTTCTTGGACAAGAACAGATGCTCTATCGATCTAAAATATTTTCAGTGTTGCGGTATTGCCGCTCAAGTCAAAAAATAGTAACTACTTTGTTATTTCAAATGGCACACCCTGTATATTATTGCATTTTCTTATTCATCGTAGTATCACGATTATTTTGGTATCACTTTCTCAAACTTATCTTCAGCGGTTCCTGATTAATTAAATTATTTCTTCTTTTTCTGAGCAAAACATAGCTGTGGTTGAACATCCATAATTTCAATACCATGAATCTTAGTAAGCTGAAATTTCGTATGCAGAATACTAATAGTGTATGCATCATGCAGGTATTACGAAATTGGCTTTTTTTCATAAAAGATCATGAAATATTCGATGGTTTATCGAGATTTAGAAAAACGGCTGAAAGTGCTTTTTTTCAAATGGGATGCCCTATATATTTCAAGAAATACTAAAAGAAAATCGAATTTCCTTTTAAATGATATATCACATTCCTATACCTAGATTGTTAGATTCATCGTTGAACTGAAATGTTTCCCGATGAACGGGTTCGCACGTGCGCAACTATAAAATTTCAGTTTCAGTCTTACAATCTAGGTATAGAAGTGTGATATATCATTTGAAAGGAAATTCAATTTACTTTCAGTATTTCTTGAAATATACAAGGAATTTGGAAAAATGTACTTTCAAATGTTTTCGAATGTCTCGATAAACGATCGAATTTTTAATGACCCCGTATGAAAAAAAGCGAATTTCGTAACACCTGCATGAGCATCGACTCTTAGCTTTCTGCATACGAAATTTCAGCTTCCTAAGATCAATCGTATTGAAGTTATGGATGTTTAACCAAAGCTATGTTTCGCACATAAAAAGAGGAAATAATTTAATTACTCAGGAACTGCTGAAGATAAATTTTCAATAAATTCTCGCTTTCCGTTCGCCGTAAAAGTCTAACGCACCATCGACCGTGAATCACCCTGTATATCCATGAATATCCACACAATTTGGCAACACGCATTTTACCAATGTCAGATTTGGACAGATTCCAGAATGATTGATTCCCTTCACACTATATTTTTATGTTGATTCATTTTTATGCGGGTAACCTGTTATGTTATTTGTTCATTTTATCATAGTCCTTTAGTATCATTTCCAATATGGATTTTTCATGTTTGTTTGAATGCGATTTGAACGAGAGTTCAAATGTGTAATGTTCATGTGTAATTTTTTTTACCAGAGTATATTATGCGCTTGTTTTTCTCTTACTTTTCCGGTCATGTCGGTGCATTGTATACATTTGTGTAAACACTCAACCATTCCAACATCAAGCTATAATCAGAGCCCAAAAGGCGCCTCCGAATCGATTCAATGCGCTTCTTGGCCGTTTTTTTTTTTCAAATTTTTTTAACCATCTCAATTCCGCAGGCCCAATCGCAGAGCCCCAGCCACTCGATGCGTCTCACCGACGTCCTCAAACGCAAGAGGGTGAAGCGCGGCCTGCCGAGCCGCGCCAAGACGAAACAGGAGGACGCCCCCCTGCCCCCCAACCTGGTGCAGGACATGTTCTCGAAGACGGCGGCGGCGTCGGGCGGCGTCGGATCGACCGCCGCCGCCACCCCCGGCAACAGCGGCGGCCGGCCCCCGAGGTACAGCGGCTCGGCGACCCGGAACAGCTTCTTGCAGAGCCTGAACCCGGCGCGTTGGGGCAGGAGCGCGAACGCCGTGCACGAGAGGAGCTTCGGCAAGGAGTCGGCCAACCTGTCCAAGTCGGCGTCCAACTCGAACATCACGGCGGGGAACAAGGAGAAGACCAGGTCGTGGATTAGAGATCAAGTGAGGGAGACAATCTTGATAGTTCACTGCGTTTAGGCCGAAATAGGCCTAATTTTTAGACCGAATTCATACGAAGGCAAATGATACAAAGAATACTAGGGTTGCGTTCATAAACTTACTCAGAGTAAGCTCCCCTTACTCTGAAGAGTTCACAAACTTGCTTTGTCTTCCTCGGAGTATACTCTGTGAACGTTCATAAACTTACTCAGAGTAAGCTCCCCTTACTCTGAAGCGTTCACAAACTTGCTTTGTCTTCCTCGGAGTATACTCTGTGAGCGTTCATAAACTTCCTCTGAGTGAGCTCTGCATACTCTGCTATTTGGGACAGTAAACACATACTCTGACAGTTGTGACGTACGATTTTCATTCTGTCCTGCTCCCGCAGACTTTTTGAAACTTGAATATTATTCGAATGAGTATTTATTTCTGGTTTTGTTTCATTTCAATAACGAAATACGAAACAATTAATTTTTCAAGTGAAACAACTATTCTGTGAATTAAAGAAATATTGGAAAGAATTACTTTAATGATTAATAAATTTAATGAAATTGCTAGCAGTGAATTAACGAAGCTCAAAGTGAACTTTACCAAGAGATAATGGTAAAGAAAAAAAGAGTTTTTCCCTGTATTGCAGAACCTAGAGTGGTCCGTTCAAGTTCGAATAAATCGAGACACGAAAAGTTCCACAATAACTGTTTTTTGTACCCGATTTGGAATCTACGTTGATATTTTGTTATATTCGAGAGTTTACATCTGTCAAGATTCATTCATATTTTGCTTTATCTTTCATCCAATATTTTTTTAACTTCTTTTTGTTAGCTTCTTCAAATGAAACTATTTTTTGTTACGAAGTATTTAATTTTTTTCTGGCGTAGAGTCAAACATGTAATAACATTTTTAATTTTCTGCTTGCAAGAGAAGATTATAGACAATAATATCCTTTTTCATTCTTTCTGTCTCATTAAAAGTAATTCAAAGTCCTGAGAACATTTATCAGTTTCCTAACAATCATCAAAAAAACACGTTTGTGCTCTGCTTTTCAAATAAAAGAAAAATTGACTATACTGCGAAGACACAACTGAAAATGTACGACTAGAGAGAATTTTTTTCTTAAACTTCTATTATTCATTCATGATAGCAACAATTCAAAATAAAAATGATATATAAAAAATGTATATGATGCAGAAGTATTATTCATAACCTATAGACATGTTTGAATTTTGAATGACATTTGTCAGAGTAAGTTTGTGAACGACTAGTGTGGAGTAAAGACGGAAGTATATTTCTGATCATATGGCCATACTCTTACTCTACTCTCTGAGTAAATTTGTGAACGCTGCCAAGATATGTTTTCCTGAAAACATAATTTAGGTTTATATGTATGTATGTTTCGCGTCCCCAATAATTTGTTGATAGTATTGCAGCGGGTTGCTAGAACAAGTGTAGCAGGTAAGTACAAACTAGGATGCCTACCGAAGTTGTAGGCGAAACGTTAGGTGAAATTATTCCTAATAGACCACGGCCAATAAGCCCGGAAGACTCTTTTCATACCACAAACTAGGAGTTCACCTAACGTTTCGCCAACTTTATTTTGGCTTCATCAGAGGAGTCTCTTAATTATCACCTTTGTCAAAAACTCTCAACATCGGAATCATGTATCGAGCACACGGAGTTAGTTTTGTATGAATTCAAAATTAATTATTATTATTATTATTTCCTGTATCGGTCGCAGTTTCTTCATTTGAAGAATTTCTGATTGGTTCGGCATTAACGGGAGTATCCATGAAAATGGCAACCGGTGAGCAAAAAAGCCACATAATGGTCGACCAACCTTTCGTACAGTTACAGAAAATCATCGCACCTTGTATATTCGAAAATGTTTTCATCTTTTTCAAAAATGGAGCAGAATTCTGTATATTTAGCCCACGGCCCCCAAATTCGCATGTCAGTTCCCTACGGTAAACTGTCATGTCTAATCAGGGCCTAAAGCAAATGAGCATCCCTATAGCAGGTTTCTGTCGATTTAAGATACTTGTCTATTAGTTGCTTACAATTCCCTAATATCATAGTCCAGGAGGCTGTGAATTTAAAGCACAGCCATAAATTTTCATTCCATATGGCAGCTAACCTTTTTTTTTTCGTTGCAATGAGGTAGAGAAAGAGCTTGATAGCCTAACTGTTATAGGCACTGGCCACTTTCACTTCGTTTTCACTCCTTACCAGGGTTAACCCATTGAACCCAACGTAAGTTGCCATAACTCATTACACTGCCTACTATGTGCATGCGTGGTTGCAGGTGTTTTATTGCTTAGAACTCCTAAAATAATATCTCCTGCCTCTCATTACGATACTGAGATAGTATATTCTAAAACAAGTTGCAGAATGAGCTTCTATTCCAACACGAATACGAAGTTCGAAAACGAGCGACGAAGGAGCGAGTTTTCGATAGCATGAGTGTTGGAATTGCCTTCTGCAACGAGTATTAGACGGTATTTTCTCTATTTCAGTCAATTTTTGTGAAATACTCTCGAAATTCAAATGAAAATTCAGATTAGTGACTTTTGTTTTGTATCTTGGCAGTTGGTGTGACATACGAAATTTGACAGATCACGGAATTTTAATTGATTTGATTCGAAACTTGATTCGATCAGAGGTCAGTACTGACAACCATAAAACGAAAAATATAACTGAAAACAATGCTGTAATGAGATTCATTACAGCACTACTTTTAGTACTGTAATGAACTCATTACGATACTGAAATAGAGAAAAAGTATTACGATATTATATTTTGAACAAGTAGTTTTATAGAAATTATACGTCGAAATAGGGCAAATGCGTTTTCGAAAAAACACATTTTTTCATTATAAAATGTATATCATCTCTGGAACTACGTGTTCTGGACGCCTATGTATATTTAGCACACGGCCCCCAAATTCGCATGTCAGTTCCCCACGGTAAACTGTCATGTCTAATCAGGGCCTAGAGTAAATGAGCATCCCTGTAGCAGGTTTCTGTCTTTTTAGGATACCTGTGTATGTCGTTGCTTACATTTTCCCAATTTCGTCATACCGCCCCAAATTGTAATTCCATATCATTATTATTTCGTCATTGAATACTTCAATACTTGATTCAATTCTTCGTGATTTGATCTCTCTTCAGAACAACTGTTAATTATTAGAATTCGAAGTCGTTATTGCCGGCAATATGAAAATGTTCGAAAAATACGAGAAATATGATATGTTGTATGATATATTTCTGAACCGGGAAAAAATGGTGATTCTTTCTGAGCCATTTCAAACTATTGTTTGCATAAGACATTGTGACAGAAATGTCACAATGTTTGAAAGAAATGAAAAAACCCAATCAATTTCCCCCTTTTGAATTTCTTAACATGAGAAAATTTATAACACAACAAGCTAAACCGTAATTTGGACTAAGTAAAAAATCAATGAGTACATAACTTTCATTTGTCCTCCTTTACGAAGAAGTTCCTATGTTGCCATGTGGTGGGTTTCTTAGAAGATCTCAACACAATGTTCGGTGGTTAATTTTCGAACGTAATCAACCTTGTCCTTCGAATTCTTCCAATATTCAAATTTAAATTCTCAGCCTTGCTCTCTGATCGTTAGGGTTCTTCCGAACCAGGTACGACCATCCAAGTGATGATTTTTCGGAACTTCAGATGCTTGAAGACCGCTACGGGACCCTAATGAAAGGAAATCATCTCCCATTGATAAACCAAACATGTTATAACACAAGAAAACAGAATATTTTTTCAGGGCCAAATATTACGACTTATTCCGAGAATTGTCAGAAAATAATTATTGTAATTATTATCATTCTTAGTCCATTTACTTGTTCATCGTTAAATACTACCACTCCTATTCCAAGGCTTGTTGGATGAGAAATTCAGCAACTTTGTTAACTTCTTTGGTGTTGGGTTTGGCTCAACGCCCAAACCTCCATTCTTGGAGGAGCTAGAAAGACTGAAAAAGACATAGCCTGAAGATCTTCCACTAAAGAAGCAAAATGAGTAGAAATATCGATGGATATTTAACTCTCATGTAGTTTATCACGGAACATTATTACTTAATATCTTTGTAGAATACTGTATATTGACAATATTTGAGAAATTACTAATTTTGAATTATTGTATGAAATTTTTTATGTGCATTACGTTGCGTAGGTACCTTTTTTTCCAGGTTTTCGATACTCGTGGGGGGGTAATTACCCCCATTAATTTGAGTTAAATGGTTCAAGGCTTTCAAGACTGGATATACCTGCTGATATGATAACTGTATATGATAAATTTCGCAAACCTCTCAATGCTTATTATTTGTGAACCATATTCAATATCTGAGTTAAGGTTTTTTGTGATTCATAATTGTTCAATGAGTAATTCGAGCTTCTATATGTGATTCTTGTTTTTAAATGAGAATATTGTTTGTATGAAGTATATGATTATTTGACTTGTTTTCACTTTATTGTCTGTTATTGATGATGATTCTGGAAATAAATTTACTTTATTATAATTATTAAGCAATGAATGACAAAATTTATCATAAATGTATTTTTTTTTAGGCCACCAAGTTCATCGACGCCTACTCCTCCACCGAGGACGACCAACACCCCGCCACCACCGTCCTCACCCGTCTCAAGCACGCCATCGAAAAACTGCCCACCGTCCGGTGCCGCGAGGCCCTCGAAGAGCTCCGCGACATCCTCATCGACTCGGACATATCGCCGTTCGAGGTCAACTACTCGGGCCTCATACGGGCCCTGCTGGCCTACGCGGCCGATCCGCAGGGCCCGATAGACCGCGACCAGCGCCTGCGCGTCCTCCTGAACGTGTTCTCGAACTGCCCGTTGGACGGCTGCGCGGCCGAATTGGGCGAGCTTAACCCCGCCTGGATGGCGGCGCTGGTGGCCAAGCTGAACGGGTGCGTTTCGCAGCTGGAGCAGTTCCCGGTCAAGGTGCATGATTTGCCCGCGTCCACGGGTAACGGGAGGGGGGGGACGAGCGCGTTGAAGTTTTTTAACACGCATCAGCTCAAGGTGAGTCTCGATTTTGCGAATATCAGTAGTTGTAGAAGCTACATCAGTCAACGGCTTTAAAAACAGTTTGGATGTGTGGAGCTCGATTGGAGGATAATATCTTATATCTATATTAGACTGATTCAAAAAATTCGACTTCTTTTGTTTTCACGAAACCCCCTCCTAATTATCTTCAGGGTATCGAAAAAAGACCTCTGTGAAAATATCAGCTCCAACTAATAACATTTAGAGGTCGCTCATCAATTATTTCTATTTTGCCTACTAATAGCAGGGGAAAAATTTCTTTTTTCAATAAAAAATTCCTAGAACACAAACCAATAAACGGATTTCTTTGTGTGATACATTTTCGTGTAGGCAGTCAGATACACTACAAATATGATGTCCCTTACGATATTTCGATAAAACGGCCTCTTCAAAAGTTATTCGATTCGATGCTAATATTGAGGTATTTTTGAAGAAAAAAATTATTCAAAAAAAATAGACTTTACTTGTTTTCACGCAACCCGCCTTCTAATCATCTTCAGGGCATCGACAAAAGGCGTCTGTGAAAATATTAGCTTTGAATATTAATATTTAGAGGTCTTTCATCGATGGTTTCTATTTTCGCTGCTAATGGCAGCAAAAAAAATTCTTTTTTCAATAAAAAAATTTTTGTTCACGAACCAATAGACGGATTCCCCTGTATGATACATTTTGGTGTAGGGAACTAGATACTCTACGAGAATGTTCCATACGATATCTCGATAAAACCACTAGTTCAAAAGTTATTTGAACTTTTTTTTCCAAAATACCTCAATATAAGTTATTATTATAGAGATATTTTTGAAGAAAAAGTTCGAATAACTTTTGAACGAGCAGTTTTATCGAAATATCGTATGATACATTTTCGTAGAACATCTAGTTCCCTACACACAGTGAAATCCGTCAATTGGTTCGTGAAGAAAAAATGTTTTATTGAAAAAAGAAATTTTTTTTTCTGCTATCGACAGCGGAAATGGAAATCATCGCTGAGCGACCTCTAAATATTAATATTCAAAGCTAATATCTTCACAGACGCCTTTTTTCGATACCCTGAAGATAATTAGAAATAGAGTATCGTGAAAACAAACAGAATCGATTTTTTTGAATAAGTTTTTTCTTCAAAAATATCTGAATATTAGCATTGAATCAAATAACTTTTGAAGGGGCCCTTTTATCGAAATATCGTAAGCGTCATTTTTGTAGAGTGTCTGATTGTATATACGAAAATGTATCACAAAATGAAATCCGTCTATTGGTTTCTGCTCTAGGAATTTTTTTATCGAAAAAAGAAATTTTCTCCCTACTATTAGTAGGGAAAATAGAAATAATTGATGAGCGACCTCTAAATATTATTATTTGAAGCTGATATTTTCATAGAGGTCTCTTTTCGATACATTGAAGATAATTAGGGGGGGTTTCGTGAAAACAAAAAATGTCAATTTTTTTGAAACAGTCTAATCTATATCCATGTTTGCTGTCTCATGAGATTGTTTCTTTTAAAATTTTTATTCAAATATGTATGGGTTTATAGGTTTCCTCAACCCTTGTTAATAATTGAATAAATAAATATCTTCGATAGGAGAGGTGGCAACGTCGGAAACGCGAGAATTTGACTGTCTGGCTGGAGGTAGTGATTGCGTTGATTGGTGGGCGACGTTTATTTGCTTTTTAAATTGTTATTTTTCAAATCATTGTATTACATTGATTAGACTTTTCAAAAAATGAATCTATTATTCAAAATATTGCTGGTTTTTTTTGGTTAGGGAACGTAGGAGAATTAAGAAATCACTTTATATGAAGGCCAACGTTTTGCATCATCAGGGCTCCATAAAAAACATACTATGTCAGAAGATGAAAAAGGTACAGAAAATTCAAATAAGTCGTTGAATCTATTATTGCCAGGAATTCTCAACGTTGCTAACATTGTGCCAGGCGCCAATAGGGCATTACCTCCGAATTCTTTCAAGATGCTTCGATTATGATGAAGTTTTGGGAATGAGCTCTACTTGTCTCCTTCTCCTACCCTATGCCGATTTATGCTTATTATTTTTAAGGGGGTGAGAACAACCCCTTTATCCAAAATTGAGAGAGACTTGTTCTAAGGTGAATCGAAGTAATTTTTTGGCCTCAGTAGCGTTTCATGAAGTTTATGAAGGTCTTCATATACTTCAAGACCGTGTAAACCACCCCCTTTCAGCATAAAATGTGTAAAAAAAGGTCTTTATAAATATAATTCATTAATTTCAATCAATTTTATGACAGTTCTCTAGATCAATGTTAATTTAGTTATTTTTATTTTTCAACCCCTCAAAAGCAACCCCTATCTGTTCAAAATAACAAAATGAAAATATCATTTAAACATTTCACTTTATCCACGTGAAATTAATACTTTTTGTGTAAAAAAAATTAGTTTGATTCTGAGTGAATCTCGCTACTGTCAATCTTTGCCAAAGATTGGACAACTGTTTTGGCAGTTAACACCGGCACATTCTCCACATGTAGCGTTACAAAAAAGACTCAGTTTTCTGCAGGTGCATGACGCATTGCATCTATCCTTTTTCACAGTTAAAAAAAAATTCAACAATTTTTGTGGTGTTTTTTGCATTTTTGTGGGCTGCAAATATCTATTGGTACTGATTTGAGAGCTTCATTACCTAGCCAAATTTGAAGTTGATGATTTTAGGCAAGCATTCATTTCATCGGCAGCCGTCGATTTTAGAAGTCTCAGCTGCTGCTCCAAGGAGCAACATATTCTGAAACCTAAATTTTGGCGGAGTTATCCATGTCGCTATTTCGCAAATAATATGAATCTGAAATGAACAAACTTCAGAAATTAATTTCCTATGATTATCGGAATTATTTTCATCGCAATTGAAATCCTAACCTAACCTCCATCCTATCCAGTAGATGATCTCAAGTTAGTGGAGAAAATCAGACGAAACTTTTATTGCACTTCACTAAAAACATTTCTTTAGTTCTCTTGAAGTGCACTTATTTCCAGTCGTTCATTCACTAAAACACCACGATTTTTCAACACAATCCAAACACGTACCTACTCTATAATCAAAACTCTCTACTGAATATCAATTCTCCACTACGCATCGCGAGTCTCCGTGGGTAGGCCCACGTGCGACGTTGCCGAATTTCCTTGTTCCTGGCTTGTACTTTAGAAGGCTGTGGTTGGGGGGTGAAAGTACCGATCTGTAGATTCCGAGACTGTTTGGGGGTTTTCACATGCAAGTCCTGAGGCAAAGCCATTTAACAAAGTTTTAAATGGCCGTTTTACGCATTACGAGTCTCCGTGGGTAGGCCTACGTGCGACGTTGCCGAATTTCCTTGTTCCGGGCTTGTACTTTAGAAGGCTGTGGTTTTTCATTAAGTCCAAGTTTTTTGACTCAACAAATAACTCAAGAAAATCAATTTAAATTGATTGGACTGTATTGTAGCCGTTTCTCCGATCACTTAGTTGACTGTCTTATGTGTTCCAGTGCAACCTGCAACGTCACCCCGACTGCACCAACCTCAAACAGTGGAAAGGGGGCACCGTCAAGATCGACCCCCTCGCCCTCGTGCAGGCCATCGAGAGGTACCTGGTCGTGCGCGGCTACGGCCGACTACGCGACAAGGACAGCGGCGACAGCGACGACGCAGACTCCGACGACGACATCGACGACACCCTAGCAGCCGTCGTCATATCGCAGAGCGGCGCCAGGCACAAGCTGCAGTTCCTCATCGGCGACCACGTGCTGCCCTACAACATGACCGTCTACCAGGCGGTAAGGCAGTTCGGCAACGCCGCAAACGACCAGTCGGAGACGGACACCGATAACGAGACGCCGCTCGGCAACGCCGCGATCTGGGTGCAGACGCACGTGATTCACTACAGGCCGCTGAAGGAGGAACAGGCCACGGGGAGAAGCGGCAACGCCGCGACGTCGGGGCATGCTAGCAGGAAGGGGAAGGGGGCGTCGAACAAGAGCGTGGGCAGAAGGAAGGTGGACGATTTCTGGAACGGTGAGTGGTAGAATGAAGAGTGTTCGCATTTTTCAATTTTCAGATATTCCTATTGGGAAAAGTAGAATTCGATAGGTGGCGCTCTGAAATGTCAATGTCATCTTAGCAACGAGTAAAACAAGTCAGTTTCGATTATGCAGCGACATAATTCAAAGTTTAAAACTTGAAGGTACACATAAAATCAAACTTGATCTGCAATGAAGACAAAGAGAAGAATGAAAACAATCCAAAACGAATTATTTTAATTATTATAGAAAACTAGAACAAATGTATAAATGAAGAAATACCTTTAAAAGGTTTCAAGTTGTTGAAAGTTTGTTCTGAAAACTGCAAATCCATTAGGTTTTTGTTTTGTCAGTTTGATGAATTGAACTCATAGAGATCTAGCTCTATGATTGAAATCAATATCTGTCAATATGCTTATTGACAACGATTTATAACCTGTCACATTATACTGTCACATTATATTATGTCACATTGACAAACTCGCATAGACAAAATGATTAAATTTCAACACAGAAAGTAATAAATTTTGATTTTTGCCTCCTAATGGCGCAATTTACAACGTGACAAGGAACAGCCAGAAATTTGGATTTTCCCGAGAAAACTCTATGAATAAGGAAATACGAAAAAAAATCTCAAAATTGAACTCTGTTGAAACACAGGCAACTTCGAGATTTTTTCATTAAAAATTTTCATTATTGAGAATCTCCTAGAAGAAAAGCTGATGCGTGATTTTTAGAATCTGATAGCACTAAATTACGTGTATAAAATAGTAAGAAATTCACAGACACACCTTTAAACCTCGCCTAAAACTCAATTCAATACAGTTAAACTGCGGAAATATCACAAAAACCAAATAAAAGTACAATTTGCTGAGAGCACCACTTTCTTATTTCAAATTCAAACCAAACGATGACTCATTCGTGGTGCCTTAGAATATAAAATATTTCTATATTCTAAGCGTGGTGCACTCTTGTCGCACTTCCGCTCTTGCATTAGGTGCGCATAGGCTCCTTCCTGGTATTTTATATTCTAAGGAATTTATCTGATGATCGTTTTTTTCAACACTTTCAAAATATTCGTCAAAAAATGATGGGAGCAAGACTTTCATCCCAAAATAAATATTTCTCGAGATATGCAGGAAAAACGATTTTGTCTTCAATTTTCAATTTCATTCCGAATGTGTTTTTTTACTGGAAAATAATTAGCTGTCAAATGAAATTTTTGGAAATCTCTGTTATGGAGAAAATATTTTCTATAGTTCAGATGAGGTAAGTTCTTGTATTATAATCTGTAATGCGAGAGCAACAGTTGATTTAAAGTTCTCTATGTGAGAATGAGTGAAGTCGACGTAAAAAATTTTCAGGAATGCAGGAAAAAATAATTTGTGATAATATTTAATGCTTTTGAAAAAATAATTAACTGAACATGTGACAATTTAATTATTGAAAATTCAAATTTCCCTACCATGACGAAAAAAAAATTCTCCAGAATTGAGAATTTGCGGAAATTATTCTAAGCTTTAAAAAATGGAGAAAAACTTAACTCGTTTGAATTATAGGAAGATATTTTCTAGATAACAGAGATTTCCGAAAATTTCTCTCAACTGCTAATTATTTTCCAGTAAAAAAACACATTCGTAATGAGATTGAAAATTGAAGACAAAATCGTTTTTCCTGAATATCTCGAAAAAGATTCATTTTGTAATAAAAGTCTTGGACGTATTCTCCTATTATTTTTGGATGAAAATGCTTCGAAAAAATGGGGTTCCAATTTGAAACAAAAAACGATTTTTGATGTTAAGTCACTTCTAACTTTGACAAAGAATTTTTGACCTCCTGTTTCATATTCTGAAAATCACGCTATCGGGAAAAAACATCAGCCTTTCTTCCCGGAGATTCTCAAAAATTGGGCATTTTTAATGAAAAAACCTCGAAGTTGCCTGTATTTCAACAGAGTCCATTTGAGATTTTTTTTCGTATTTCCTCATTTAAAGAGAATTTTCTCGGGAAAATTGAAACTATTAGAATCAAAAAGACTCGGAATTCAATGAAGAATCTATTAATGCAATAAAAAGTGGGTCTTCCCATTTGATGTCACTTCTGGAAAAACCGAAAGTTTTAGAACCTTCAAAAAGTATACGAGAAGTCGTCTTCTTAGTTGAAGCTCACCTTTAGAATTTCAATCCTGAATCTTGTGTCTTTCCTAAAAATATTCTATAGAGTGTAGTGTAGTGAGTCTGTATAAGAACGTTTCAGCATCTAACGAATGCAAGATATGCTATCTCAACACACTTTTGAAAATGTTGGATATTCCCATTCTCTGTACAAAATAACAATATTTTGAATACATCAAGTAGAGCGCGAGATATCGTGTTATAAAAATAAGGGCTCTGTCTAGTTTCTTAGACTGGTGATGGAACCTTACGACGTCACATCATTTTTTTTTCTATTTCCAGAAGGAATCGCTCCAGCCATCCAGTCACCCCTCACCCCCTACCTCAGAACCCAGCTGCCCGAGACCGTAACCATCCAAGACGCCTCCCTAGAAGTCCTATGCCTGCTCCGCATCCTCCACAGCCTGAACACCTACTGGAACAGCCTCTACCCGATGCTAGAACACCGGCCGATCCTCCCCCCTGCCGACTTCCTGAACAGCAAGATAGCGGCCAAGGCGAGCCGGCAACTGCAGGACCCTCTGGTGATAATGACGGGCAATCTGCCCAACTGGCTGCAGCAGATCGCGACAGTGTGCCCGTTCTTGTTCCCGTTCGAGACCCGACAGTTGCTGTTCTACGCCACGTCCTTCGACAGGGACAGGGCGCTGCAGAGGCTGCTGGACATGTCGCCCGAGCTGAGCTCGACGGATTCGCAGGAGAGGGTCACGCCGAGGCTGGACAGGAGGAAGAGGACCATAGCGAGGGAGGATATACTCAAGCAGGCCGAGCAGGTTGGTGACGACTGCTGCGATTTTTTAAAATTCCTGCTAGTTTATTTGGAATGAGAAACTTCTCGGATGTCCCCGAAAAATTCGATGGTTTGGTGGTGGAAAACGCTGTACTGCAAGGGCGCCAGCAATCGTAGAAACGCGCAACTGCAGCGTTCGTGACATATTGAAGAAAAAGCTCAAGGCCCAGCCATTAAAAACAATAAGTCTTAAGGCCACAAAAAAGGGTGTTTGGGGTTTCACTCTTCGAAATCTCCTTATAATTCTTCAATAACATTTTTTTTTTTCAGATATCTATTAAAATATTTTCTGGGAGGTCTTTGCATATTCCTGAAAACTTTATTTGGGTTTTCTCTCCCAGTCTCTGAAACAAGAAACAATTGGAAAAATATTTTTAAGTGATAGAAGAAAGGCCCTGGGTTAAAATTTGAGCACTAATTCGTCAGGGGTCAAATTTTTACAAGAAGAAATTTTTGCCTAAAAATGAACGAACAGAAAACACTTTGAACTCTGAAGCGTAACGTTTCGGAGACTAAATCAGGTACCTTTGACAGACAATTTCTAGTTTTCATACAACTTCGTGGAATCGTGACAATATTTTGATTTTTTTAATTGACATTTGTCAATACGTGATGAACATAGATTAATGTTGATTACTAGGTGTTAATATCGTTATTTTATTTCAAAATTCCCTGAAACCAGTTCTTCTTTCAATAAATCCGAATTCGATCTATTCCTACTGCACAATGAGGAATGTTCACAGGTATGCAAAATCGATCGAAACTTCGTCACAGTATAACCTATATGTATATGAAATCACTAGTTTTTGTTTCAGTCGAAAAGACCTAGTAGTTCGGATTTTACAACCCCGCGAATATTCAATTCCTCGCGGCGATGAGACGTCATACTACATACGCAAATCGCACTCCGTCAGACGAGAGGCCCTTATATTGGACCCGGCTACGTACTGAACCTCGCAAGTCGTTGGGTGTAAAGTGACGTCACACGGATTCATCGAACTCATGTTTATAACTCGATATCTCAGGCGCTATTTGAAGTATTCAAATAATTTTTGGACACAATATTTTCATTTTCTACGAAGAATACGAATATAAAGAAATTGAAAAATGTGAACATTCCTCATTGGCGAGATTATTAGCCTCGTCCAACGAAATACAAGCCGATTCCTTTATTTTTCTTTTATAATTGTCAGGTTTCATCATTAGAATTTTTGTTCCATTCCAATCCATCATGTGATTGCCGGTATTGGAACGCACATGATCTGCTATCTACTATTCTTATGTTCGCGATTTTTAATTTCCAATGGTCTTGATGTTTATCCTGAATAAGATTTTCCACAAATACATTGAATATTGTAAATACAATTTCTTGATTTTCGATTCTCGTGTTTATAATACCTCTTTTAACACTCATTTGATGATTAGAATGAGAATCAAAAATCAAGAAATTGTATTTACAATATTCCCTGTATTTGTGGAACATCTTATACTGGAGAATCATCAAGACCATAAGAAATTGGAAAACGTGAACATATGAATAACATGAAAAATAGAGATATTGGTAGATCTAAGATATCAGATCATGTGTGTTCCACATGATGGATTGGAATGGCACAAAAATTCTAATGACGGAACCTGATAATTATAAAAGAAAAATTAAAGAGTCAGCTTGTATTTTGTTGGAAGAGGCTAATAATCTCGCCAATTGTTCAGTAGGAATAGATCACGAATCTACGAAGTTGTATGAAAACTAGAAATTGTCTGACGATGGAGTCTGATTTAGACACCGAAACGTTACGCTTCAGAGTTCAAAAGGTTTTCTTTTTGTTCATTGTCAGGCAACAATTTCTTGTAAAGTTTTCGCCCTAGACAAATTATTGCTCAAATTTTTACGCAGAGGCCTTTCTTCTTTTATTTAAAATTTTTTTCTAATTGTTTTTTGTTTCAGAGACTGAGAGAGAATACCCAAATAAAGTTTTCAGGAATAAGCAAAGACCTCCCATAAAATATTTCAATAGATATCTGAAAAAGATGAAGTCTAATTTTTTCATTGAAGGATCATTAAGTGGTTTCGATGAAACCCCGAACATCCTTTTTTGTGGTCTTGAGACATATCTTTTTTTAGGCTGACACGAACGCTGCACTTGCTCACGTTGAGATTATAGGCAAGCTGTTGTGCCTAGCGCGCCAACGCTTCATTTCGAAGACTGCTGGCGCCCTTGCAGTACAGCTTTTTCCACCACCACAGCGTTTCTTGATGCTACCAGTCTTAATATATCCTTGGATATTAGATTTTCCTTCCAAATAAAAGCAATCACCGCATTACGTTTCAAATACATCGTCCAAACTTAAGAATGTCTTCATCTCATACAAAAATCGCTTCAAGTATCGAGACAGAACATATTGTAGAATCCCTGTCAAATTTTGAGTGCAGTACTTCGAAGTCAGGTCGTGAAATGGGCGACGGTTTAAGTCAGTTGAGGAAAAAGATAGCTTCCTGAAAACTTAATTTGGGTTTTCTCCTCCAGTCTCTGAAACAAGAAACAATTAGAAATTTTAATCGTTAGGGTTGTTCATGTCCACCTTTGACAACTATTGCTACTCAGGATCTTGGCTGTATTGGACTCTAGTTACGGGATTAAGTGTTATGTGTTACATACAATAAATGTCCGGAACGTCGACGAAATTTAACTGGGTTTTAATCACTTAATCCCATAACTAGAGTCCAATACAGCCAAGATCCTAAGTAGCATCAGAAATTTTCATTTTTACTGACAAAATCTTTTCGACGATTGCTGGCGCCCTTGCAGTACAGCACATATATCAATGAGTCCTCTAAGATGAAAGTCTGCTTAAACTCTGTAGGACAATCGAAGTAGTATGTTTCAAACTGGCCCTATTTCAGGTAATGCAAGACATGGCCTCGTCCAAGGCCCTCCTGGAGATCCAGTACGAGAACGAGGTGGGCACCGGCCTCGGCCCTACCTTGGAATTCTACGCCCTCGTCTCCAAAGAACTCCAGCGCACCAACCTAGAGCTCTGGAACGCTCCAGGCTCCGACGATCGCGAGTTCGTGCACAGCCAGCACGGCCTGTTCCCCGCCCCCGTGGCCAAGGGCGCCAAGGCCGGCCACGTGACCAAGCTCAAGGCCAAGTTCCGCTTCATGGGCAAGTTCATGGCCAAGGCGGTCATGGACTCGCGGATGCTCGACCTACCCTTCTCGGTGAGCTTCTACCGCTGGCTGCTCGGCCAGGAGAACAGCCTGTCGCTGTCCGATCTGAGGCACGTGGCGCCCGAGGTGCACCGGACGCTGCAGAAGATGCAGCTGCTGGTCAGGAGGCGGGACGTGGTGCTGGGAGATAGGGGTTTGTCGCAGGAGGAGGTGGAGGCGGAATTGGAGAAGATTACGTTTGATGGATGTCCGATCGGGGATCTGGGGTTGGATTTCGTGTTGCCCGGTCATAACCTAGGTGAGTGACGTTCTTTTCTTTCTTATTTTTTGTTATGAGCTTTTGATTCGGACTAATTCTGTTGGATTGTGGATTACAAATCTTTCATCTTTTTCGGAGAAACTAACAAGAGTTGTATTCATTTTTGTCTCTCGATTTATAAGCGAAAATTGGAAAAAATGGCGAATTCGGGAAAAATTTATATCTCCGCTTAAACTGATGATGGTGCTCTCAAATTGAAGCACTTTTTCGAGTAGAATCCAGTGGCATGCTCGTCTTTTTTCACCATTTTTTATTACGATGCTATGACCCAAATTTATGTTTCTCCAAATGGAAACACAAAATTTCTGTGACATTTTCTGGAAGTTGATTTTTTTCTGATTTCAAAAATATATAACCTCGTAAAGTTTGTATCAATATGAGTATAGAATTTGGTTAAAAACCTATTTTCATGTAAGTCTCAATACTTTCTATGGTTTCAACTGTTGATGAGCACAGAAAAATGGATCTTCCTATAGCAAGAGTCTCCTTCTGTCAACCTCATTATTCCTATGCTATCAACTAATTTCTACATAATCAGAAAAAATCAAGCTTTCAGAAAATATCACAGAAATCTAGTGTTCGTATTCAAAAAAACATATCTTTGGGTCATAGCTTCGAAATTAAAAATGGTGCAAAAAGGAGAGCCTGTCACTGTATTCTACGTAAAAAAGTGCCTGTATTAATGTTTTAATTAATTTAATTAGCGGAAATATAAATTTTTTCCAATATCACCATTTCTCCAATTTAGGCTCATAACTCGAAAACAAAAAAAGGTAGCAAAAATGAATACCACTCGTGCTATTTCCTCTGAAGAAGAGATCGAGAATGGGGTATCAGATTTTGTCTATCCCCTCTGGTTCAAAAATTGTAGTGCTAAAACATCGAAATATGCCCACCCTGTACAGGGTGGGCAAAATTGGTGATACTTGAACTACAGCTTTTCAACCCTGAGAGAAAGAGGAAAATTAATGACACGTTACTGTGGTCTTTTTTCAGAGAAACTGATAATGCCATCAACTGCATTCCTCTATTTGCTTTTGTTTTCGAGTTATAGGCCAAAATTTAAATTTGGGCGATTTCAACTTATTCTTAATCTTATTCAACTTTGGCCATTATCTCCTTTTCTGTTTGTGCTAGGATGTTGAAATGAAAACAATTTACACGCTTTTTTTTCATAGCAATTCAGTAGCGTACTTTGTTTTTTCTCAAGAGGTTTCCTTGCTGAGCTATAAGAAAAAGTTGTGTTTTTTCTTATGGAAACAATAGTTTGAAATGGCTGAGAAAGAATCGCAGTTTTTTTCCCGATTCAGAAATATATCATACATCATACATCGCCCTCAGATTCATTCAGATACCATGAAAAATATAGTTTGTATTTCAAATTCGAATTATAGAGTATCAAATAGGCTGAATCACAGAATAATATGTCTCTACGCATGGTGTCATTATTATTTTGCAATTGGATACTTGATTCAATTCTCCGTGGTTTGATCTCTGTTCAGAACAATAACATCTAGATAATATATGCAAGTCAATTTATTTCAAAAAGGTGACAAAATATACACAATTGGAAACATTGACAAAGACAAAAGCAGAAAAAACTAGTTATTTCCAATTAATTAAATGGTTTTTGACTTGACCACTCATTGCAGAAATTCTTTCTTCATAAATTAGTCATGACAGAAATGTCACAATGTTCGAAAGAAATCAAAAAGCCCAATTAATTTCCCCTTTTTGAGTTGCTAAACATAAGAAAACTTATAACACGACAAGCTAAACCGTTCACTGAGTGAAAAATCAATGAGTACATAACTTCCAATTGTCCTTCACGAAGAAGTTCCTCTGTGGCCATGTGGGTTTCTTAGAAGATCTCAACACCATGTTCAGTGGCTAATTTCGGAACGAAATAACAGTTGTTCTTCGAATTCCTCCAATATTCAAATTTAAATTCTCAGCCTTGCTCTCTGATCGTGAGGGTTCTTTCGAACCAGGTACGACCATCCTAGTGATGATTTTTCTGAACTTCATATGTTTGAAGACCGCTACGGGACTCTAATGAAAGGAAATCATCTCCCATAGATAAACCAAACATCATATAATACAAGAAAACAGAATATTTTTCAGGACCAAAAATTACGACATATTCCGTGAAGGTTTGCAAATGAAATGAATTGTCCTCTTGCGGTGGGGAGAAAGTAAATGTCACTATTGTTGAAGGCGAGTCAGCACTCCAGGGTTTTATATAACTCAGTGGTAACACTCCAACCGTGGTATGGGTGATTTCATATCTGTTGTAAATGAATACGACAATTTTATTCCACTCTAACGCGAGGAATTTATTTGCCTCAATGAATGACACAAATAATTTCCTGCGGAAATTATTATTTAGGTTCTTTTTCGAAAATACAGGTTTGAAAATGAAATGAATTCTAGAAAAAGAAGAAAAAATGAAAAACAAAAATACATTCTACGAGAAGAAAAAAAAAATAATTCTAGGAAAATAAAAAAAGGAAAACAAAAACACATTCTGAAATATGCTAAATTGAAGATAGGTGGCCAATGAATTTACTACCGAAGTACCATTTCATGATTTGAATTTCCTCTTTAACCGTAAAATTCTTAATTTACGCAAATCTAATTTATTTTCAAACCGTCCAGCTATCACATTTGACGTTCGGATGCGACTAATGTGCATTGCAATTCGCGACAGCCGAGACTTGCCATTCCAACAGTCCAGTCCCTTATTCGTTATCGAATCGCAATGAGATTTCGATTCTTCCACTGTTCTACTAGACTCGGAGCTCATTCGAATTCAACATTCATCTTCCTATGTTTCCATAAGGATTTTCTTCATCTGTATATGTGTTTCTCTATTTCAGTATCGTAATGAGTTCATTACAGTACTGAAAGTAGTGCTGTAATGAAACTCATTACAGCATTGTTTTCAGTTATATTTTTCGTTTTATGGTTGTCAGTACTGACCTCCAATCGAATCAAGCTTCGAATCAAATTAATTCAAATTCTGTGATCTGTCAAATTTTTATGTCACACCAACTGCCAAGATACAAAACAAAAGTCACTAATCTGAATTTTCATTTGAATTTCGAGAATATTTCACTAAAATTGACTGAAATAGAGAAAATACCGTCTAATACTCGTTGCAGAAGGCAATTCCAAAACTCATGCTATCGAAAACTCGCTCCTACGTCGCTCGTTTTCGAACTTCGCATTCGTGTTGGAATAGGAGCTCATTCTGCAACTTGTTTTAGAATATACTATTCTCTATTTCAGTATCGTAATGAGTTCATTACAGTACTGAAAGTAGTGCTGTAATGAAACTCATTACACGCATTGTTTCAGTTATATTTTTCGTTTTGTAGTTGTCAGTACTGAATTCCGATCGAATCAATTTTCAAATCAAATCAATTCAAATTCCGTAATCTGTTAAATTTCGTAAGTCACATCAACTGCCAAGATGAAATATAAAAGTCACTAACCTGAATTTGTATTTGAATTTCGAGAGCATTTCAAGAAACTTGACTGAAATAGAGAAAATATCGTTTAAAAATCGTGGTAGAAGGCAATTCCAACACTCATGCTATCGATAACTCGCTCCTTTTCGCATTCGTGTTGGAATATGTGATCATTCTCCAACTTGTTTTAAAATATACTATTGCTACATTTGGTCTAATTTCGAAATCTGAGTGCTCAAACCGAAGCGTTTCATTTTTTATCTCCCCTTTCTCGTTCCAGAACTGATGAAGAACGGAAAGAACGTCCACCTGACGATACGCAACCTGCACCAGTACATCAACCTGGTGACGCACTGGACGCTAGTCGAGGGCGTCTCCCGACAGATGGAGTCGCTGCGCGAGGGCTTCGAGACCGTGTTCCCGCTGCAGAACCTCAGGCTGTTCTTCCCCGACGAGCTCGAGTCGGTGTTCTGCGGCAGCCCCAAGGACACCTCCGGCGGCTGGGACGTGAAGACTCTGATGGACTGCTGCCGACCGGATCACGGCTACAACGCCGACTCGAGGGCCATCAGGTTCCTGTTCGAAGTGCTGAGCTCCTACGACAGGGAGGAGCAGAGGCTGTTCGTTCAGTTCCTTACCGGCAGTCCCCGGTTGCCTGTTGGAGGTAAGAGGAGAACTCGATTTTTTTTTGGTTTGATTTTGAAGGGTTTACGGTCCACAGTGGTTACCAAGATTAGTTCGACTGTGACGCCCTTAAATTCAAAGAATTGAGGACAGGATGTTTGGAAACGTTGCGGATTACGCTGTTTTCCTTTTATTCGTCAGATGCACAATCTGGCAACATTATGCTGAGTGTCACTGTGTGCGCATGCGTAAAATCGACTGACAAGAGTCGATTTCGAATGGCTGTTTTGGTTGGTTAACGGTTGACCGCTCGGTTCATAAATGACAACGTCAAACGAACTGCGCTTTCGAATTCGGTTCAAATTTCGGAGAAACAGCTGATTTGAGACGTCACCAGTATGTCATTCGAATGCGGTTGGTCCAAAACTGACGGACCAATCTATGAACCAACCAAGAACCAAAGTCAATCGAAATCGCCTCAAATGTTATTCCGATTAGTCAATTGTACACTCCCCGTCAAAAAATTTCGGACAAGCAAGATTTTTGTCAAAATCAACACCCTGTATCTTTTTTCGTGGTTCTCTGATTTAGTTGAAATTTTCACCAGGTATAGTATTAGGTCTTGTTATATTAACCTGAAATTTACTTTGCGAAAATACCTGCAGTTCATCCGTTATACACCGTGAAACCAAACCTTGTTTTACACCCTTCATTTTTAAACACCCTGTGATGAATTTGAGGCGGAAAATGTAATATCATTCAGTTTTAATTTGAAGTGAGACTCTTTCGTAACAAAAATGTTTTTTGATTCACGTCAGTATTTGCTTTAAAAAAAAGATACACATTTTCAAAGAAAGTTTTTAAATTTTTATAACAATTTGAAACATTACATTACCTTATCGACTAGTAAACATAAACAAACATCTGAAAATTAATAGCGTCTATTTCCACCTCGCTTTCTCATCACTTCTACCATACGACGTGGCATACTTTCAATGCATTTACGAATTGCTTCTGTGGGAATATTTTCCCGTTCTTCAAGAAGGGCTGTTCGTAAATCGGGCAAGGTGTTCGGCTGCCGATTTCGAACATGTCTACCTAGCATATCCCATACATGTTCAATTGGATTTAAATCCGGCCTTCTGGCTGGACACACGAATCGCCTCTTCAAAGTTTTCTGTTACAACCCGTGCAACGTTAGGCCTAGCATTGTTCTGCATTAACAGAAATTGTTGCTTCCCCCAGAAGCAATTCGTAAATGCATTGAAAGTATGGCACGTCCTATGGTAGAAGCGATGTGGAAATACACGCTATTAATTTTCAGATGTTTGTTCATGGTTACTAGTCGATAAAGTATTGTAATGTTTTAAATTGTTATAAAAATTGAAAAAATGCAACATTTTCTTTGAAAATGTGTTTTTTTCTAAAGCAGATACTGACATAAATCAAAAAACATTTTGTTAAGAAAGAGTCACACTTCAAATTAAAATTGAATGATATCAAATTTTCCGCCTCAAATTCACCACAGGGTGTTGAGAAATGAAGGGTATGAAACAAGGTTTTGGTTCACCCTGTATAACGGATGAAGTACAGGTATTTTCGCAAAGTTAATTTCAGGTTATTATAACAAGACCCAATACTATGCCTGGTGATAATTTCAACAAAATCGGAGAACCACGAAAAAAGATACACGGTGTTGAATTTGACAAAAATTTTGCCTGTCCGGATTTTATTGACCGAGCTAAGATGCAATTTTGTTAAAGATTATATGTTTCACGTGAAAATTAAAGTTCATTTATTATCATTGTTTTATTTTTGAATCACCTACAATTGATATTTTCTGAAATGCAATCTGGTATCAATGTGCGTATGAAATGAATTTCAAACTGCCATTTCTGAAATATAATTGACCATTTCTCAATTGCATTGAATGTGTTATCTGAATTATATTTGATGTTTTCTGAAAAACAATTGATTATTTTGGAAATTCAAATGATTATTCTGAAATACATTTGATGTTTCCTGAAATTCAATCGACTATTCTGAAATTTAAATGACTAATCTAATTACATTTGATGCTTTTTTTAATACAATTGACTAATCTGAAATACAAGTGATGATTTCTGAATTTCAATTGTCAATTTCTGAATTACAATTGGAATGGTTTTCCTCTTTTCATCAGATGTAGTATCTGGCAACAATATAGCAAACTGTCAAGGTATTCTGCATTTTTACCTTGGAATCATTCTGTTACCACGACATTTCCAAGAGTTATCGACTGATAAATTACTTCTGACTCACCTTATATTTTATTTAATCTTTCTTTAATTCCCAAATTATACTGCTCCACAATAGTTAGGGATATCGTATTCAATCGTTTTGAAAAGTATGTAATCTTCTAGAAAATCGCTGTGAAATCATTTAAAACTTGAATCGATCCAATAAAAATCAGTATGGTACATTTGGTCAATCTGGTCGCATATGCTTCATGAATGTTCTTATTTCGAAATGGAGTCAGTTTATCAACAGCTTCGATTTGAAATATTTCTAGACGTAACGCTAGACCGCACCGTGCAGCCATAGTTGAGAATGCGCGCGAGGAGCTTCGTATTTCACATTAACCAATACCTCCGACTCACCCGATCTGAATTGCATAGAAAATGCATGAGATATGCTCCAGAGAAGATTAGATAATCATCAACCTACCCCAGAATCCTTAAATGATCTGAGAGAGCTTCTGCCCCGTTTATGGAACCAAATTCCTCAAGAAATGTTCAACAACCTCGTGTGTAGCATGCAAAGAAGATGTCAGAGTGTTATTGATGCCCGTGGAGGCCATTCATTGTATTGATAGTCTTAGAATGCTTGAATTCTCTGGAAATAAAATTTCGTGATTTTACTCAATTTTTCTCAACCACTCTGTTTCGCTGCAGACCTACAGGCTAAAATTAATTTTATTTCCTACTACTTGGAATCATATTTATATGAATTTTCATCACAGAATCTCGTTTAAACTACATTCTTTACAATTTACGTTAATATCCCTAACTCATGTGGAGCAGATACCTCATACGTATCTTCTAGTTTTAACATTGTCCGAATCTTTTCAGGTTTCAAGTCGCTTTCTCCGCCATTGACGGTGGTGCGGAAAACGCTGGAGCCCAACATGAACCCTGACGATTTCCTACCATCTGTGATGACCTGCGTGAACTACCTCAAGTTACCTGATTATTCAAGTATCGAAGTGATGCGAGAAAAACTAAAGTTGGCTGCTTCGGAAGGACAGCACTCGTTCCATTTATCATAGACGTTTTTACGAACTCAACGGATAGACGAAAGTGTGAATAAAAGTGTTATTTATTATCAGTACCAATGGTTGCCAACCGTCTGATTTATTGAGGTGTCCCGAATAGCCGGCGAATTTTTATCCCAGCATTTCATTCTTGCGGATTTCGGTGTGCGATAAAGTTTCTTCGGTTTTCATTTCGGGCTGCTGGTACTTTTAAGCATAGAGGAACTTTCTGTAGCCCCCGTAACTAATGGTGTCTTCGAAGATGATTGCTTTCATTCTTGAAGTTTCCGAAAATTTATGTTTATTTTTTTATCAATCAAATTTAAAAACAGGCACTATTAAGTTTGTGATTCAAACTTCGATATTTAAAAAGTTGAAACGCCTAAAATTAATCTTAAATAATTACCTATACTGTAAATTTACGAAGAGTGAAAATTGATTTGTACGTGGGCATGGAACTGAGGAATCAAAGTGAGAAAAGGTGATACGCTCCGATCCTGACTGATGAGTGCAATGGACGCAAAATGGTTTTTTCAAAGAGTGTTGTGCAACGAACTGTTCAATTTGTTCGGACTTTGGCCAAATCTGAGAAGCACCACGTTGTGTCCGACCAATTTGGAAAACAGCCATATTATATTTCATTATCAGAATGTAGGTTTCTTCCAAAAATATGTTTCAATAAATTTGTATACATAATTTGGTTTTTTTATTTATTTATCTACCCGAATTGAACTTCGAAGAGTCCATGATAGGATAACAATAATAAGGTAAGAGGACAACACAATAAACACAGATGAAATTCACAAATCATTCGTGATACCACATAATTTTTTTCATAACTAGTTGTCGCAAATGGTAAGATATGGAAGTGCTGTTGGATTCTTTCATTCATCATAATATGGTATTCACTATTTTTCCTTCAAGTCTATGTTGGTATCAATCAGGCGACTAATAATCCCAAATACAGATGTGCCTAAGTTAGTAAGGATTTCTTCAGTCTCATGTGTGTTTGTGATTTCGGCTAATTCTAGATTTATGGTGGGCTTATAATTTTTCTTCACAAAGGGGCATTCGTAATCAACTCGCGTGCCGAAGTGCACTTCAGCACGGAAGCTAAGCAGATGGCGTCCTCTAGTACTATTCGAAATGAAATTTGAGATCAGCAGGGAATTCAACGTCGGCAAAAATTCTAGCAAGCTTTCAATCATGTGTTCTACATTTTTTCTGTCATTCGAGTTTGAATTCGAACTGACTATAGGGTTATCTGTTTTTTCAATCATAGATAATTAATGAAAATAATAAATTTAACCGTTAATTTTCAGTTTCATTAAAAGTGAGGTTAACCTTACGACTTAACGCATCATTCAATTTAAGTCTGAAGTGTATTGTGAATGCTGAATTTCATCAGGAAATGCACTTCGGTACGCAAGTTGATAACTTGTGTTTACTTATTTTTCTATAGTTTAATTTTTGTCCATTGTCAATTTTTATTGCAAAACCTTTGTTTCAAAATGTATTAAGAATTTCATGGTAGATATGGCTGTTGGATTGTGGATTTCAAATTGTTCACAATGTAAATTGCATATGTTGTACTTTTTTTTGAGTCAATTTCAATAACATAGGTAAGTACGGATTTCTTAATTCCGTTTTGAGTTCGTGATTAGGGCTAATGTCAAATCTATGGTAGGCTAATCTTTTTTTTCATCATGTCTATATTATATCCTTTTGATTCAGAGAGCTAGAATAATACAATAGTATATTCTAAAACAAGTTGCAGAATGAGCTCCTATTCCAACACGAATGCGAAGTTCGAAAACGAGCGACGAAGGAGCGAGTTTTCGATAGCATGAGTGTTGGAATTGCCTTCTGCAACGAGTATTAGACGATATTTTTTCTATTTCAGTCAATTTTTGTGAAATACTTTCGAAATTCAAATGAAAATTCAGGTTAGTGACTTTTGTATTGTATCTTGGCAGTTGGTGTGACATACGAAATTTGACAGATCACGGAATTTGAATTGATTTGATTCGAAACTTGATTCGATCGGAGGTCAGTACTGACAACCATAAAACGAAAAATATAACTGAAAACAATGCTGTAATGAGTTTCATTACAGCACTACTTTTAGTACTGTAATGAACTCATTACGATACTGAAATAGAGAAAACGTATTTAAACGAAAAGGTACCTAGCTGAGGTTGGTGCAACACAGAGAACCATACAGGTTTGCAGTATGATTACATGAGGAAAGGGAAAAACCTCAGCTGATAAAAACCCTTACCTCGCCTGTGAAAAAAAAACTTAAAATATCAGGAAAATCTTGAAAGACATTAGTGTGATCTAAGAGAACATATATATGTTATCCGTCGATGGGCTCAGATAAACAGATTCTTCACAAAACTACTCACAATTCTTAATTTGAAATGAAAAAAGATGAAAGCAGAAAAGAAACCAACTATTTGGAATAAAATAAAGTATTTTGAGATTAACCACCCATTTCAGAAATGCATTTGTTACTTTATGTATAGCCTCGATACCATCTTGAAATTTATAAGAGGGACAACTATTTATAAGATGTTCTATAGTTTCCTCATTTTCCCCACACTCACAACTAGGGCTCTCAACCGAATTCCATCGGAAGAGCATACTATTGCATCGTCCATGGCATGTTCTAATGCGATTCAGAACAGACCAAATTCTCCTGGGAAGGTCAAAACCAGGAACTCCGATGGAAGGATCAGAAATAAGATCTTTATTGAAAAAATTGGATACAATCCATTTAGATTGCCAAATTTCTTTGTCCCTTCTATTCATATCAATCAGAAAATTTGACCAAGAAGATTTACTCAACTTCAATCTGGGGACCTTATTATCTGGAATATAGGTGAGTATGGGGAGATGAATTTGGAAAGGAATTAAATTTGTTCCAAAAATTCAAAGTTGTTGTCTCTCTTTCTTCATAATCTGTATTTTCTTATTTTTCTATAGTATAATTCTTGGTTCATTATCAATTCTTATTTGTGATGCTGTAGCAGCCAGAAAAATTTGGCTGTGGAGATGCTGATTTTTCTGCATATGAATTGGTTCTTTGCGAATAAAATGGTACAATTTTCATGGTCCTATCGCGACTAGATAAGTTTTAAAGATTTTTTCCACGAAGGATAAATTTTCGGATTTTCCGTCGACCATAACTCCAAAACTGAAAGTTTTAGAAAAAAACCTGTTTTGGATATCATTAATCTACGCCCCCGAATTATTACGTGAGTGAATTTTGGTAGTGATCAGACAAAATTTCCATACATATTTGTCTGGAAATTTTTAGTTTTTTCGAAAAAAATTTCATTTATCTTATTAATATATCTTTAAAAAACATTCTTTTTTGAGTTATAATCGATGGAAAATCCCAAATTCTGAACCTGCGCAAAAAAATTCACAAAATCTAAACTGGTAGCGATAGAAAAATAAAAATTGCACCTATTTAGAATCAATCCATATTTTTCAGAAAAAGGTATTTATTTGCCCATATTCCGACTGCAGGGAAAATCTGATTACAAATTCGTAGTCTACGTACTTTGAACAGCCGAATATTTCACAAGAATTCCATCAACTTTTTTTTCAATAATTCCAAAAGAGCAGGATGAAATTATGATTTCTCATAAATGAAATTCAATTCTTTGTGAATGAGTGGGTGCAATTTTTATTCTTCTATCGCGATTAGTTTAAACTTGATGAATTTTTAGATTTTCCATAGACTATAACTCGAAAAATAATTCCTTCTAAAGATCTCTGTTTGCATATTTGTAATCTACGACCTCAAATTAATAAGATGTAAGATTTTGGTTTTGATCTGAGCAATTTCTTTCAAATATCGAAAATTTTCCATGTATATTCAAATTTTGGCTGATCGCTACCAAAATTCGCTCACATAATACTTCGAGGGCGTAGATTAATAATATATCCAAGATTTTTTCTAAACCTTATATTTTTCGAGTTATGATCGATGGAAAATCCAAAAATTTGTAGACTAGTCATGATAAGACCATACAAATTGTACCATTTCGTTCTCAAAGAACCAAGCTCTATGCAGAAAAGCAGCATATCCACACTCACAATTTTTCTGGTTGCTACCCCGAAAATTGAATTACGGAAAATTTTTCAGATAAAACGTTATTCATTTGGTAAAATACCTCCTTCAGAAGAAATCTAATCACAAACTCGTAATCTACGTCCTTTAATTAACCACCTGGAACATGTTCCAGGATTATACATCTTGAAAAAAATTGTAATGCTTATTAGAGACCAAAAAGTAAAATTTTCGTTACTCTAGTAGGTAATCTATTACAGATTGTCATTCAATGCACCTATCGACGTGAATTGTTCTCCTTCATTCAAACCTTATATTGTGTTAGGTAATTTGTAACAAGTTGTGAAATAAAAACAGTTTATAGATTTAAAAAAATAATTTAATGCCTCTTACACGAAAACAAACATAAATAAACTTATAATAATGAAACTTATTTTACAACATTAATGTAACTGTGGAATACTATATACATAATATATATAAATATTTACATTTTTTTACCTCTATTTTATTTGTTGTTTTTTCTTCGAACATTCTGAATTTTTAAAATTGTTTTTTAAATTTATTTGAATTAATTTCTCTTCATTCCACTCGTCAATTGAGAAACAATTCTCTTCTGAACCTGGTTGTTGAATTGTTCTCAGAATCAGACTAATCATTTTCACAATAGTTCAAGCAGATCTTTTTAAAGCTATTCCAGCACAAAATTTAAGTAGGTATCATGGTAATTCTGCTGCCTTGCACCAGTTGGGGGCTCAGACCATAACTATTCAAGATTAATTGTATAAAAGCTTTGGTATTTAGCGAGTGTTGGATCACTCTCGTAGAATATGCTTCTTCCATCAATCTGCTACTTTCCTCTATTAATTGAAGATTCACATTTCCCCTTTTTGTTGTGAACCCAATTCAATGAAATCATCTTCACCCAAAACAACAACATTATATAACGACAGCAAATATTCCATACATTTTCCCCGTGTCTCTGAGCATTCTTATTTTCAAATATTAAACAACTTGAATAAGAGAAAGAAAATAATTGCTCATGTTCATCATGAGACTGATCGAAGCGGAGCACACGAGTGAAAAACTTTGCTCAGATATTTCCTCTCCATAACAATGTTAACTGAGGTTTGGGGTACCATAGATACGATACAAAGAATGATGCCGACAAATATGTTTGGCATCGGATTCAAGCAAGTCCAAAAGTCATGAGACCTTCATTCATTCCTAATTGTATAAATCGCTCCAGTCTTACTCTTGTCATCCCCACTGGTATATGCATCCTGTGGAAGCATGTTTGGACGAACGGACTCCTATTTCTCTCTACAGCAGAGACTACGAATTGGGGATCCAGTCCTGCGAAACCTGAAAACGGGAATTGTTCGATTTAATTGCTTTCTTACTTATACTGCGCAAGAAAATTAACGCACTTTATGGAAATCTCAAATTTATTCTACAACTGAAGGTGTTCTCAATGATCCTTATTTTTATCAGAATTATGCATGCATATGTTATCCACTTTCAACGTTTTTCTTCAATACAAATGTTTTTTCCCAGCAGGAGTAAAAAAGATGATATCAGATTTTGAATGTATTGGCTCCATTCTGAAATCAGTTGTTCTCGATCAATTCTAGTGATCAATACTTTTTCTTTCGTTTGATTTTCCACACTCGATCGCTATGCAACTCGAAACAAGCAATTTGACCCAAGAGGAATGTGAACAAGCGGTAGTTTTGCGAGAAGAAGGGTGGACATACACAAGAATTGCAGAAAGGTTTGGAGTTTCCCATACAAGTGTGTCCAGAATGTTGCAGCGATTCTGGGAGACAGGTATGAATGTCCAAAGACCAGGACAGGGTAGACCACGGGTAACAACTGCCATTCAAGAACGTTACTTGAGAGTTTCTTCGTTGAGACAACGCCATCTTCAAAATCAGTTTGAGCAAACTCATGGGGTGCAAATTAGCACTCAGACAATAAGAAATCGCCTCAGAGAATATGATTTAAGGCCTCGTGTCTCGGCAAGAGGCCCAGATCTTACCCCAGCCAATCGAAGGGCGTGTTTGGATTTTTCGAGAGAGCATATCCATTGGGAAGAGGCCGATTGTGAAAGAGTTCTCTTCACAGATGAGTCTAGATTCTGCCTCTACCATTGTGATCGACGTTTCCTTGTATACTGACGTCCACATGAAAGATATGCTCAGTGCAATTTCCTGAATCCTACTGGTTTCGGGGGAGGATCGATTATGGTATGGTATTTTTGACTGCTCGCACAGACCTAGTGGTCGTTGATAACGGAGCTTTGAATGCTGATAAGTATATAAGGAATATTCTTGAAGAGCATGTAGTGCCATTTGCCCCATACATTGGTGAAAATTTCATTTTTATGGACGATAACCTTCCCAAGAGAACATAAGAAATGAGTTATAAAGTCAATGTAGAGTTAATTTTCATTAAAATTGAGACTTTCAGAATGAGCGTAAATTTTTTTGCGCAGTGTATGTGGGGGGATATGGCATGAACTGAGGTTTAATTGAATATATGATAAAGCCTAAATGCTGCACAATAGGCAGAAATTTTGGAGCATTGTAGTACTTAGAAAAATGACACTGTACCAATGCTGATTGTTTTACATATATATTGATTTTGTGTTAATAAATAGGTGCAATTTTTATTTTTTCATCGCGAATAGTTTAGTTTTAATTAATTTTTCCACGAAGGTCCGAATTTTCTGAGTTATGGTTGATCGAAAAATCCAAAAATATGCACCTTCCCGGAAAAATTCATAAAAACTAAACTTGTCGCGATAGGACTATGTAAATTGTACCATTTCATTCTCAAAGAACCAGTATTGGTACAGTTTCATTTTTCTTGGTGATACAACACCTCCAAATTTACCAAAACTTGTAAAATTTTTCGGAAAAAATTATTTATTTGTCAAAATACCAACTACAGGGAAAATCTAATTTCAAATTCGCAATCCACGTACTTTAATTAGCCGACTATATCCCAGCAGAATTCCATCAGCTTTTTTTTGGAATAATTTTCGAAAGAACCACGTGGAAGATGAAATTATTATTCCCAGAAAAAAATATTTTTTTTTAGCTGATTGAACCTGGGTCATATATTGGTATAATTGAAGTACGCAGGTTACGAATTTGTAATTTTCCCTACAATTGGTATTTTGTTTTTCCAATTTTTGGTCAAATTTGAGGCGCTGCAGCAGCTAGAAGAATGACACAATAACAATGCTGATTTTTTTACATATAGATTGATTCTGTGTGAATAAATAGATGCAATTTTTATTCTTCTATCGCTACCATTTTGGATTTTATTAATTTTTCTGCGGAGGTCTATATTTTCCGATTTTCCATCGACTATAACTAAAAAAATAATTTTTGTTAAGGACATATTTTTGCATATTTGTAACCTACGCCCTCAAATTAATAGGATATATGATTTTTGTCTTGATCTTTAGAAAAATCGATTTTTTTTTGTTAAAATTTCAATTTTGTCTGATCACAACCAAAATTCACTCGCTTGATAATTCGAGGGTGTAGATTAAAAAAAATCCAAACAGATTTTATCCAATACGTTTATTTCTTGAGTTATGTCGATGGAAAATCCAAAAATATGGACCTTCGCGGAAAAACTCACAAAACCTAAATAAGTCTCGATAGGACCATGAAAATTATACCATTTCATTCTCGAAGAACCGAGCTCCGTGCACAACAATCAGCATCTCCACAATCCAATTTTTCTGTCTTCCACAAAACCTTTAAAGTTGACCAAAATTGAATAATTTTTCAGAAAAATTCGTGTAATTCGCAAAATACTGCCTTCGGAAAAAATCAAATAACCAACTCGTAATCTTCGCCCTCAAATCAATAACAAATATGATTTTGGTTTTGATTGGAGCAAGAAAAAAATTCGAAAAAAAGAAAAATTTTTCGTATTAAAAATTCGTTACAAATTCTATCTGATAGCTCCAAAAATTCACTTACTTAATAATTCGAGAGTGAAGATTAATAATATCCTAACAGATTTTTTGTAGAACTTTCATTTTTCAACGTATGGTCGATGGAAAATTGACTGGCACACATGTTCAACACAATTTTTACAGTCTGCAGACAGTTAAAAGAATAATAATCATCGACTTACCATTAGGAGGCAGCCGTGGGCATGCCGTAGTGAACTCCAAGAATTTCTTCCTCTCCTCCTTGCTCAAGTTGGTCAGAATATCCAAGAAGTGTCTCATTTCTGGGCCCTCCTTGGGCAACCCATATACAGCGATGTTCTGTTTCAGATGACCCCGATCCCAGTATCCCTCATCTTCATTGCCGCAGATGATACCCTGGAGCTCCATTGGGTCGAACATTTGAAGCTGGCTCAACGGTACGACCTTGTTGAATCCCTCCCTAATGGCGTTAATGGAGGATTGCGCTCCAATTCGCAGAATGAACTCAGTCATTCTTTCCATGTACTGGACGGAGTTTGCTTGGGTGACCTGGATTTCTGACCCGTTATGAATCAATTCTGCAAAAGGAAAGTATTCGTTTCAGTAGATACTCAATTATTGGCACCATGGAGGTAAAGAAAGTGGCTTGAAAAGTGTCACCAAAACAAATCCGGATTTGGCAAACCAAGATGGCCGACTTCGAGGTATTTTAAACTGTAGGTTCTGCAATTTTGGCCTTATTTATTATTCGTTCGTTGGTTTTGGCAGTTGTATGTAGTGGAAAAACATAAAAGAAATGGTTTCTTGTACAGCATATGCTGATCTTACTCGAAAATTAATGGTGAAAAGCTGAATTTTTTGACATTTGTAAATACATGGTTTAATTATTGTTGCATACAACTTTAATTGATAGGGGTACACGGGATAATTTACCCATTTGTTTCATTGCATATTATCTGAATTTGTATCTACCTTAATTGAAAAAATAGGATGTATAATTAGTTACAGAAACAAATTATTCATTCCGTACGTAATTCAACTCACCAATTCATTAAAAGCAATTGTTTATGATATTTTGACTCCTTGATTTGTTTCGATCATTATTTATTCATCTTTTGGTCATTAAAAGAGAATCGAACAAACTTCGAATTGTAAAAATTCAAATATACAAAATTCCCGCCATAAATTTGGCTCCGCAACATGGCGGATTTTTGGTGACACTTTCATAGCAAGGGAAACATAGGATATGCTAACTCCCCTTCTTCTACCTTCATGATTGGTACGAACCGTGTAACTAGTGCCCTCTATGAGGCATCAATTAGACGTATCATGTTCCAAAACATATTCATATGAAATATCATTACAATGGTGACAGTAGTTTCGGCAAAATCGTGAGAAATGTGTATCTTGAACACGAATGGCGATACGAAAGTTTTTTACTGAAGAAACCTCTATTAATTTTCTGTTTTCTAATTATCTTAAAGTGGGGGTAGTTGATAGTTAATAGTTTAAAAGGGGTTACAGTCCACTGCGACCTTATGGTCTATTGTGCCCCCTGACAAAGCTTTACAGCTCGCCTTCCAGTCCCAGAGATCTTATGAAATCCAATATCTCGGAAGGCTTCAGTGAGGCTAATTCCTCACTCCTACAGGTCTCTTCACCAAAGCATTGTTTCCTTTGGCTTACAATGCCAAAACATTCTGTGACTAGGTGAATAGGAGTTTCTTCCTCCTCCCCACAGAATCTACACTCGTCAGTGTCCGATACGCCCATTCTCAGCAAGTGCTTTCTGAGGCGACAATGCCCTGTAAGAAAGCCAGTGAGGAGGTGTAGTTGGTTCTTACTGAGATCAAAATATTTTTTGGATCTTGCGGTTTCAAAATTCCGAAGGAACTTTTTGGATTGATCCAACCCTTGGAGATTCTGCCAGAGTGTTTCTCTTTCAGTTTTCTCCTTCTCCAAAAACTCTTTCTTGTAGGTACATTTTCCTATACCAAAGAGAGGTTCTGGGCCAGTAAGTGGTTTCCGAGCACCCACTCTGGCAAGTTTGGGATTCCTGAATGACCAGGAACCCAGATTAAAGAGACCTTATTTTTTTGCCTACCTCATTGAGTTTGATCCGGCATTCCCATGTCGACTTTGAGTTGATGACATAGGAATTCAGTGCTTTAATAGCAGCTTGACTATCTGAGTGAATAGCTATTTCGCAATTCTGATAGTTTCTTTCTAGATAAATGTCTAGACATCTTTCGATTGCTAATATTTCTGCTTGCAGAACACTCACACAGGAGCCTAACGATAGTGCACACTTGGCTTTGGCCCCGTGAATCCCAGCGCCAGCTCCCGTGTTGGTTTTAGAACCATCTGTAACAGTATTTTCTTTGAAATTTTGGTCGGTGTATTCCCGCTCCCATTATTCTTTTTTGCATAGGATCGTACTGAAGTTTTTCTCAGTACTTACTTTCTTGACCATTACATCACTAGGAAGGTTCGCAGATGAGATTCAGTTACTCAGAGAGCACCAATCTATCTGACACTTAATTCTCTTGTGGCGAATTTCTCTAAGTCCGGCTAAAACGAAGTCGACGAAATCACCGAAAATTCTTCAAGTCCAGCTGGAACGAAAACAATAATTCGTAAAATCCGACTTGAGCAGATCCGATGAAGTCACGCCTTTTCTAGGTCAAAAAATTCGCATCCCTAATAGGTGAAGACAAAAAGACATAAATACAGCAAGAAAGCAGAAACAGATTCTTTTTCCATCGAGACTTCGAACCCAGCAACTTCGACGAGATATTCGACACTCCCGCTCTCAACGCAGAAACATCTGTTTCACAGCTTCGAACAGATTTCTCTTCAACGGCTACCTGCGACTCGAATATTTCTCGAACAACCAACGTTCACAACCGCTAAACAACAAGATCCAGCCTGAAAAATTCCATCCCTTGGGACTTTCGAAATCCATTACTAATTATCGACTCGCCTTCGCTGTGTGGAATCCATATATTCTACAAAAATCAGTCTTTTCAGACTAAAAAGTTTTAACCTATCAACCGTCGTCGACGTCCTACAAACCATTACTTTCTGCCGCAACGATTTATAAATCAGTCTTTTCAGACTAATAAGTTTTAACCAACTTCGAAATTTGTTTTTGTTAAATAAATTATTAAAACGTTCTACGACTTTTCCTGGAATCCTAACCCATCCTCCACAAATTGGTGACCCCGACGTGATCCAGGTAAGTGACTAGAACCCTACGACCGAACGAGAGGATGACAGAAAACGGAGCTGCCGAAATATCCAGAGTCGCCGTCAAGATCCCGGAGTTCATCGCCCACGAACCTGAGCTATGGTTCGCTATGGTAGAGAGGAGCTTCCAAGCCGCGGGAGTTACATTGGAGGAGACCAAGTTCGGCCACGTCACAGGAGCCCTGCCAGCCAAGTTCGCCATCGAGGTTAAGGATGTGATTCTCAGCCCACCAGTGACCGGAGCTTACACCAAGCTGAAGTCGGAGCTGATCAGGAGGCTAAGTGCATCGCAGGAAGAGAAGTCCCGTCGTCTGCTAGAACGCGAAGAAATAGGAGATCGTAAGCCTTCTCAATTTTTACGTCATTTACAGGGGCTTGCAGATACCACCTTCCCAGAGGGCCTCATGAAGTCGCTGTGGATGAGCCGCTTGCCAAGGACCGTCCAGACAGCGCTGACCATCGTCAAGGACCACAGCCTCGAGGACCTAGCAACCCATGCAGACAACCTGATGGCCTGTGACCAACCCCTCCCACGACAGGTAGCAGAGACGACATCCCTGGAAGCCTTGTTCAACCTGAAGATGGCGCAGCTTACCCTGGGGGTCAACCAGCAGATCGAGGCACTACGAGCAGAGCTGATGAAGGACCGACGAGACTACCCCCGAGGCCACTCCCAAGACCACTCCCGAGGACACTTCCGAGGACGTCCACATAGCCGACAACGAAGCCGTGACCGCAGCCGCCCTCGACAAGAAGGACCTTGCTGGTACCACAGGAGGTTTGGAGCCGAGGCCAAGAAGTGTGAGCCGCCCTGCAACTACAAGGCGGGAAACGAGCTGGGCCATCACTAGATGCGGCAGGTGATCACAGCCCTCCAACACGCCGCCTCTTCATCACCGATCGGGAGTCCAAACTGCAATTCCTGGTCGACACTGGGGCGGACCTTTGCGTTTTTCCACGAAACGCAACCACCGGCAGACGAGAGAAGTCCAACTACTCCTTGTCAGCAGCCAATGGGACAGTCATCAACACGTATGGCACCATCACCCTGTCGCTGAACCTAGGACTGAGGAGGGACTTCACATGGAGATTCGTGGTAGCAGATGTCTCGAAGCCAATCATCGGTGCAGACTTCCTGAGCTACTTCAACCTGCTGGTGGACATGAGGAACCAAAGACTTCTGGATGGAACCACCCAACTCACCTCTCGAGGAGAAGTGACTGAGTGCAACATCCCAGAAGTCAAAACCATCTTCGGAAATTCAAGGTATCATTACTTATTAACTGAATTTTCACAGATCACTCGACCTGGAGGGACCGCAAGGGAGATCGCCCACAACACCAAGCACCACATCAAGACGACCCCTGGACCACCTGTTGCTGCCCGACCAAGACGACAGGCACCAGAGAAACTGAAGGCAGCCAAGAAGGAGTTCGACGCCATGCTGCAGTTAGGCATCGCCCGAGCATCCAAGAGCCCATGGTCATCCCCACTTCACCTGGCACCGAAGAGGAACACGGACGAGCTGAGGCCATGCGGAGACTACCGAGCCCTCAACGCCAGGACCATCCCGGACAGATACCCCGTGAGGCACATCCAAGACTTCACCCACATCCTGCGAGGAAGAAGCATCTTCACGACGCTAGACCTGGTGCGAGCCTACAACCAGATTCCAGTTGCTGCAGAAGATGTCCCGAAGACGGCAATCACCACACCCTTTGGACTGTTCGAGTTCCCGTTCATGACCTTCGGACTGAGGAATGCAGCCCAGACCTTCCAACGCTTCATAGACGAGGTACTACGAGGACTGGACTTCTGCTTCTCCTACATCGACGACGTGTTGATAGCCTCATCAACCGAAGAAGAGCATATGGAACATCTCCGGATCGTCTTCGAGAGATTCCAAAACTACTCCATCGTCCTCAACCCAGCCAAATGTGTATTCGGCCAACCAGAGGTAAAATTCTTGGGTTACCTGGTATCTTCAGATGGAACCAAACCACTGCCAGACCGAGTCCAAGACATCTTGCAGTACAGCCAGCCAACTACAGCGAAGGACCTACGACGATTCCTGGGCATGGTTAACTTCTACCGGCGTTTCATCCCCAGAGCATCCCAGTCGCTAGCCCCACTGAACAATCTACTGGTACCCAGCCTGAAGGGAAAAGCTACCATACAGTGGACCTCAGAAGCCTCCACTGCATTCGAGGAAACCAAGAAGAGACTAGCATCAGCCACCCTGCTAGCACATCCCAAGGACGACGCACCATTAGCCCTGGTGACTGACGCATCCGACACTGCAGTTGGTGCCACCCTCCAACAACAAGTAAATGGTGAATGGCAACCACTGGCATTCTTCTCCAAGAAGCTGTCCCAACCAGAAACCCGTTATGGAGCTTATGACCGAGAACTGCTTGCAATCTACCTAGCGATCAGACATTTCCGTCATATGGTAGAGGCCCGGACCTTCACGATCTTCACAGACCACAAGCCGCTGACCTTCGCCTTCAAACAGAAGCCAGAGAAGTGCTCACCACGCCAGTTCCGCCACCTAGACTACATCTCCCAGTTTTCCACGGACATTCGGCACATACCAGGAGGAGAAAATGTCGTCGCAGATGCCCTATCACGAGTAGACGAGATCAGAGCCACCTTGGAGTTTCCTGCCCTAGCTGAGTCCCAGAGAAGAGACGACGAGTTGCAGAGATACCTCCACTCAGATACAGGACTCCTCCTTCAACGAGTGAAGCCACCAGAGACGAACATCGCCGTGTATTGTGACACATCCACGCCACAACCACGACCGTTCATCACGAAGCCATTCCGCAGAGCAGCATTCGACATGGTCCACAACCTGGCACACCCAGGCATCAACTCCACAACAAAAATGGTCAAGCAACGGTTCGTCTGGCCCTCCATCAACGCAGACTGCAAGAAATGGGCACGCAGTTGCATAGAATGCCAACGAGCCAAAGTAACCCGCCATGTCGCAGCCCCACTTGGTTCATTTTCTCCGCCACTGAGAAGATTCGAACATGTCCACATCGACATTGTCATCATGCCACATTCAGAGGGATTCCGATACTGCCTTACCATGGTCGACCGATTTACCCGATGGCCAGAAGCCATCCCAATGACGAATCAAGAAGCCACCACCGTCGCCAAAGAATTCTATGCAAATTGGATTGCAAGATTTGGCACACCACTCCGGATCACTACCGACCAAGGCAGACAGTTTGAGTCGTGTCTATTCAACGAACTCAGCAAGTTGACAGGCACGAAGCATCTCCGCACCACAGCTTACCACCCAGCAGCCAACGGCATGGTCGAACGTTTCCACCGTCAACTTAAAGCAGCGATCAAATGCCACCAGAACGACCGATGGACTGAGTCGTTACCAACAATTCTTCTCGGCATGCGAGCAGCCTGGAGAGAGGACCTCAAAACCACCTCAGCAGAACTCACCTACGGCGAACCGATAAGATTACCCGGAGAATTCCTGACCGCCAACGAGGAACCAGCCACATCCGAAGACATCACTGAATTCGTCAAAGATTTGAGAGACCAAATCAGGAGAATCAAACCGGTGAAAGGATCAAGACACGGCGAGAAGAGAAGTTTCGTGTTTAAAGACCTCGAAACAACCCAGTACGTATTTGTAAGACATGATGGACCAAAAACATGCTTACAATTACCGTACGACGGCCCATACCAAGTCAGCAAACGAGGCGAGAAAACCTTTACCGTAAAAATAAATGGAAAAGACACAACGGTGACCATAGATCGACTGAAACCAGCCTACATCATTAGCGAAGAAGAAGAAGATAATCAACAGCCGCAGCCGCAAACTCCACAATCCTCCCAAACCGAAGAGAATCCAGAAAGAAGAGAAAACACCAGATCAGGGAGAAGAGTTCGTTTTTCATCGAAACTCACGGATTTCGTGATTTACTGACGCAAATCACTGGCAGGGGAGTGTGTGGCGAATTTCTCTAAGTCCGGCTAAAACGAAGTCGACGAAATCACCGAAAATTCTTCAAGTCCAGCTGGAACGAAAACAATAATTCGTAAAATCCGACTTGAGCAGATCCGATGAAGTCACGCCTTTTCTAGGTCAAAAAATTCGCATCCCTAATAGGTGAAGACAAAAAGACATAAATACAGCAAGAAAGCAGAAACAGATTCTTTTTCCATCGAGACTTCGAACCCAGCAACTTCGACGAGATATTCGACACTCCCGCTCTCAACGCAGAAACATCTGTTTCACAGCTTCGAACAGATTTCTCTTCAACGGCTACCTGCGACTCGAATATTTCTCGAACAACCAACGTTCACAACCGCTAAACAACAAGATCCAGCCTGAAAAATTCCATCCCTTGGGACTTTCGAAATCCATTACTAATTATCGACTCGCCTTCGCTGTGTGGAATCCATATATTCTACAAAAATCAGTCTTTTCAGACTAAAAAGTTTTAACCTATCAACCGTCGTCGACGTCCTACAAACCATTACTTTCTGCCGCAACGATTTATAAATCAGTCTTTTCAGACTAATAAGTTTTAACCAACTTCGAAATTTGTTTTTGTTAAATAAATTATTAAAACGTTCTACGACTTTTCCTGGAATCCTAACCCATCCTCCACACTCTCATTACCTGCGCCTTCTCTAGATATTCTGACGATAGCCTCATGAGCCATCCTGTCAATCACCAGATGAAGGGGTGTGAGTAGAGTGGGGGTAACCTTTTTTTGAAACACCTTGTACAGTTGTGGTAAACCATGGGAATTATTGATTGTTCAATTCACATAGTTGAAAATGAACGTAAAAACAATGTTGCGAAGTATATCAGAGAACTGATATAGGATCTTCAATGACTTAAAAGTCTGGAGATGAACGAATGATTTCTTATCGGACCATGTGATATAAAATATTCTCCAAACCTTTTCATCAGTTATATATTTATTATTATTATATATTTCTACGAGGGAAAATGAAAGGTCAGAACTTTTTAATTTTAATTGATGAGGATAGTTTGATTCCGAAAGTCTTGTCGCCTGACATCTTATTTTCTTATTATTATGTTAATTTGGATTTTGGGTAATTAGGTAACCCAGTGAATAGTGAACTCATATTTTTTGTATAAAATTGTGTTAGACACTCTGACGTACAGACGTATAGATTAATTAGTCATTTTATCATCTTTTTGTTTTTGTTTGGTTTTGGGAAACAGATTTTTATGTAAGTTACTTCACTGGTTTCAATTATCCCTAGAAACTGAAAACTCTGTACGAGAAAAATAACACTTAGTCCTACGACTCTTTTGCAGAAGGCCTTACCCTCACTCTCTCCGAGATGAACAGAACCAAATTTTGTTGTTAGATTGACGTGAAGCCGCTCTCATCGCAACCCTTAAGTAACTCTTATTAAAAAAGAGGACTAAGATCATAAAGGGGTGTCTATTACATAAGATATTCAATGACAAATTGAAAAAGGACTTACCAACTTCATGACGCGGTAAAACGAAATGGAGGAAAAAGTCTTCGATTTCAAAATCCTTCTTAGGGAACCTTTCCAGCAGCGCATTCCTCAATGGTCGGTACATCGAGCCATCACCAGCTACCTCCCACTTATCACACTCGTTCTTGATCAATTTGAGAATTTTGTAAACCGAAGGATTGACATATCTCATATCTTCAACCGTCAACAGAGTCCCTTCGTTCAGCAACCACTTGAAGATGGGAAGTGCTAGAGGTATGTCAAGACGGACTCCTTCTATGAAAGCCTTCCCCATGATTACTCCGATAATTCTGAATTTGTCTTCTGCCGAGGCTGTCGAGAAGTCGTTTCCACTCTCTATGTTCACTTCTAGGTTGAAATCCGGATACAAACCAGCTTCTGAGTGGACGTATCCAGAGGGTGTAACTTCTTGGTCCGATGCGGCCCAGAGTTGAAAATCGGCTCTCTGCATTTCCCTGCCCATGAGAGTGTACAACTCTCGTTTCGGACCTATTCCAGTGCCGGCCTCTCCGTGATATGTCACATTCCAAATTGAGTTTGGACTTGTACTTCGAATTTTCTGAAAAAACCGTTTTGGTGAATTCAAGTTACATTCGAGGTATTGCGTGGATTTATTGAATTTGTGGATTTTGAATTTGAATATCGAAGGAATTTCGAAAGTGTGAATACGTCTCCAAATTAGCTGATGAACATGGTATCGAAGTGATTCTTCTGCAAGAAACTCACACAGCAACAGAAAAAAATCCTCGTAAAGAGGACAGTTGAAAGTTATGTATTAATTGATTTTTTACAAGTTTAGCTTGTTATGTTAAAAAATTATCAGTTCGTAATTTTCAGCAGATTCGGAAGGGGGAAATTGATGGAGTTTTTTTCATTTCTTTCAAATTTTATGACATTTCTGTCATAAATATTTATAAACCTCCTAACATTATTTGGCCAAGAAATCTGAATGTTGATGTTTTTTAAAGTAGCCAATGCATTTCTAAAATGTATTTGATTCATTTTGAATTATCGGTTTCTTTTCTGCTTTTGTCTTTTTTCATTTCAGATTAAGAATTGCGAGTCGTTTTGGGAAGAATCTGTTTATCCGAGCCCATCTACGGATAACATGAAGATGATCACACTGATTATCCTGATATTTGATATTTCATTTCTGGGAGACAGGTTTTTTCGGCTGAGGTTTTTTCCCCTGGCTGTATAGTATCGTACGATACTAGTGATGATAGTTTTGAAACATAGATGAATTCAAAATAGTTATCATCGAAATGAATATCATTTTCAATTCCCAGGCTCAGAGATCTTTTATCATGAGGTTGGAGAAATGATATTAGATTTTGTCACTGAGATGAAAGATATACCGGTTTCGGCTTTGTTGGGCCTCATCAGTATCCCGCACATCTCAGGACAAAATCTTCATAAGAAACTTCGAAATTTGAAGCAATTGGTTGTGAAGTAATGAGTAAAATATTACAAAGTACTAAGATGGTGACATCCAATTGCGTCAAAATGAAGTTTCACATCTCCAATCAAATGCAAAAAAAGAAATCTGTATTTCCTCTTTCACTGAATGAGATTTTAGTCCGAAGACCAGGACAGGGTGGATCACGGGTAACAACTGCCATTCAAGAACGTTACTTGAGAGTTTCTTCGTTGAGACAACGGTTTACAACCGCTAGTCTCCTTCATAATCAGCTTGAGCATGGGGTGCAAATTAGCACTCAGACAAAATAAGAAATCGCCTCATAGAATATGATTTAAGGCCTCGTGTCGCGGCAAGAGGCACAGCTCTTACCTCAGCCCATCGAAGGGCGCGTTTGGATTTTGCGAGAAAGCATATCCATATTGGGAAGAGGCCGATTGGGAAAGAGTTCTCTCCACAGATGAGTCTAGATTCTGCCTCTACCTTTGTGATCGACGTTTCCTTGTATACAGACGTCCTTATGAAAGATATGCTCAGTGCAATTTCCTGAATACTACTGGTTTCGGGGGAGGATCGATTGGAATATCTTTGATTGCTCGCACAGACCTAGTGGTCGTTGATAATGGAGCTATGAATGCTGATAAGTATATAAGGAACATTCTTGAAGAGCATGTAGCGCCATTTGCCCCATACATTGGCGAAAATTTCATTTTTATGGACGATAATGCCAGACCCCATCGTACGCGCATCGTTCAGGAGTACCTTGAAGAGGTTGAAGACTCTCGAATAAAATGACCAGCAATAAGTCCAAATCTCAATCCGATTGAGCAGGTTTGGGACAACCTCAATAGAAGACTGAGAAGTTCAGAAAATTATGGAGCTACTCTTAATGACTTAGGAATTCAACTTGAAATATCTGGAAAGGATTAGATCAGAACATTTCAAGATCACTCATTTTGAGTATGAACCGTCGTTGCCGAGCTGTAATTAACGCAAGGGGTGGAAATACCAAGTATTAAATCACTTATCAGCGTTTTAGTATTTTGAAAATTGTTCATTACTCTTCTTTCACATAAGATTCGGTGAAATCCTGAAATTTTTTTCCATTCAAGAGATCATAAAAATAAGTTATAAAGTCAATGTAGAGTTAACTTTCATTAAAATTGAGATTTTCATAATGTGCGTTAATTTTTTTGCGCAGTGTATGACGAACCATAGATGTCTTACCTTGACGACTTGATTCAGTATGTCGTGTCTGTAGAATGACGTCGACGGGAACCTGTTCTCCGGGAAAAAGGCTTCTTGAAAGAGCGAATGTCTGTTCAACACCGCAAAGAAGGCTCGGACCCTGTTCTCGTGGAGAACTGTGAAAGCCAGTTGTCTGGTTCTCAGGGAGAAAAGGAACGGATAAGCCGCTACGATGTCGCAGTTCGGGGAGATGTTCCCGATCAGTGCGTTGAACGGGTCGAAGAAAAACTTCGATACGTCCGATTCGATTTTGGGACATACAAATTCTGAGGCATCTATCAGGTTCTCACGGCCAGGCTCGCGGTAGAAACGACCTGCGTATCTGTTCAGACCATAGAGCATGCTGAGTATGTGGGCGAGCATGTTGAATCGAGTTCGATGAAGCTTCTTTCTGATGACGGCGTACTCATTCAGCGGTTTCCTCTCAGCGTCGAGATCTGGAAATAAAAACGAGTGAATATGGCTGACTTCGACTTCAGCATGAGACTGAATCAGTCCAGGGAATACAGGATGGTTAAGAAAAATAAAAATTTGGCAAAATTCCTGTTACAATTTTTGAAACCACTAACCGGAAAATCAGACAGTTACTTGAAAAATTGAGAAATTCCAATCTGAATTCGACTGATATTCTAGTGAGTTTCGATGTAGTTAATCTTTTTCCTTATGTTCCGGTAGATAGTAAAAACAAAATTAATGGATGATGATACTTTTCATGAAAATTCGAAATTAACTGTGGATAATATTATGGGAATGTTAGATATTAGTCTGAATTCGACATATTTTCAATTAGATAATGATTTTCATAAACGAAAATTTGTTATGGCTATGGGTTCTCCTTTATCACCAATAATGAGCAATATTTTCATGGAATTTTTCGAAGAAAACCATATTGAAAAATATTCAATGAAACCAAAGGCTTGATGGTGAAATGTAGATGATATTTTTGTAATTTGGCAACATGAGAAAGAAGAATTGTAAAATTTTTCTATCATATCAATAATAATAAAGAACCTAACCTAACCTAACCTACAATAAAATTCACAATGGAGTTAGAACAAAATAATGATGTACTTTCCTTCTTAGATGTTTCGATAAGAAAATTTCCAAATCATTTTGAAACCAGTGTGTTCAGAAGAAAGACACACACAAATCGATATCTAAAATTTTATTCGAATCATCAAAGGAGTGTTAAAAGAGGTATTATAAAAAAACTTTATGATAGAGCGCAATTGATTTCATCGTCAAGTGAAATACGTAATAACGTAGATATTCTTGAGGATAATCAATATCCAACTAATTTCATAGAAAAAACTATTTCAAATTTAGAAAGAACAATTTTGCGTCAAAACGATAATAACAATCGAGAACCAACAACAAACCGTCAAGAACAACCAATTTTAATAAATTTGATTCCTTATGTTCATGGATTTTCAGAAAAAATTAAAAGAATTGTTTCTGAATTCAACATAAGAACTGTTTTCATAACAAAAAATGATTTACGATCTTTATTAACAAAAACTAAACCTTTGAATGAGAACCAGAAATCAAGAAATTGTATTTACAATATTTCCTGTATTTGTGGAAAATCTTATACAGGAGAAACATCAAGACCATTAGAAATCAGAAAACGTGAACATAAGAATAACATAAAAAATAGATATACTGGTAGATCTCAAATAGCATGAATTGGAATGGAACAAAAATTCTATTGACGGAACCTGATGGTTATAAAAGAAAAATCAATGAGTCAGCTTGTATTTTATTGGATGAGGCTAATAAACTCGCCAGTAGAAATAGATCGAATTTGGATGGATTTAATGAAAAAAAAACTGGTTTCAGGGAATCTATGTTCATCATATATTAACAAATGTCAATCCAAAAATAAAAAAAATTATCAGGATTCTACAAAGTTGAATGAAAATTAGTTATTGTCTGACGAAGGAGTCTGATTTATTCTCCGAAACGTTACGCTTAAGATTTCGAAGGGTTTTCTTTTTCTTTTTGTTCATTGTTAGGCAACAATTTCTTCTAGTAAAGTTTTGGCCCCTGACAAATTAGTGCTCAAATTTTTACGCAGGGGCCTTTCTTATATTATTAAAAAATTATTTCTAATTGTTTCTTGTTTCAGAGACTGGGAGAGAAAACCCAAATTAATGGGAGCATGTCAACGACATGCTCCCTATAGTGTAAGGCAGTCATGTTCCCAGGACAAATGTGTAGAACTGTGCGCCCGTTGAAACATATCCCGGCCCATAACACTATCCCCTTAAATGATTTTACAGCTATTTTCGCGAAGATTGCATTTTTCCAAAACCATTCATTACGATATTCCTAACTCTTGAGGAGCAGTATATTAGTATTTCAATGAACGCTCATAGCTCTATTCTATAAGTAGCCACCGACCATTGCTATCTACCTCTAATTTGTATAAGGGAGGGTAGAGAGACTTTCTTGGAGATCTATCCATAACCCTTGTTCCATAACCAAGAAATGGAGTTAATCGAGAAATTCCTGTCAAATTTGAATTGTTCTCTTTCATAATAAAAAACAAAAACCAACTACAGTTATAGATCATGATCAATGGTGGATAACGGTCAAAAGGAACATATATGCATTTATTATTCTTACAGCAAAGTTTCGGCTAATATGTAGCCTTTATCAAGCTAAAATGGAAAATATAATGACATTATACAGGCTAAAATTACAGTGTTTTCAAGAACAAATAGTTACGTTGCTGTAAGAATAATAAATGCATATACAGTGGAACTTCCCTACAGCGAACGTCTCTACAACGAATTTCTCTGTACAACGAATTTCGTATCTGTCATTGCACCTTGAATCCAAATAACCCGTTAAAAACACCCTCTAAAACGAAGTGAATTCTCTCTATAAAGAATTATTCCAAGAAAATCACTCTCTAAATGCGTATTGGTAAGAAGGTTTTTCCCAGATTATACTTAGGGATGGTTTTTTCCGTAATTCTGTCGAACGTAGGTAATAAATCCCGATCATAAACTAAACCATTACGGTGGACGGAGAGTTCCTTCTGAAACAGGAGGCTATACAGATTGTTCAGTTTTCAGTTTTGCTCTGATCGTTAATGAAAAAAGTAGTGCGAAAATGTCTAGAAGGAAGTGCTTAAGTAAATTATATATAATGTATTAAAAAAAATGCAAGTGAACGTAGCTTTTTTTGACACTTGACACAATAAAAAAAAATTTCTGCATAACGAAATTTCTGTATAACGAAATTTTTTTGCGGATTTAGCGTATTCGTTATAGGGAAGTTCCACTGTATGTTCCTTTTGACCGTTATCCTCCATTGATATTGAAACTGCGTAACGAAATATTTGAGTATATACAGTGAAACTTCCCTACAGCGAACGTCTCTACAACGAATTTCTCTGTACAACGAATTTCTTATCTGTCATTGCACCTTGAATCCAAATACCCTGTTAAAAACACCCTCTAAAACGAAGTGAATTCTCTCTATAAAGAATTATTCCAAGAAAATCACTCTCTAAATGCGTATTGGTAAGAAGGTTTTTCCCAGAGTATACTTGGGGATGGTTTTTTCCGTAATTCTGTTGGACGTAGGTAATAAATCCCGATCATAAACTAAACCATTACGGTGGACGGAGAGTTCCTTCTGAAACAGGAGGCTATACAGATTGATCAGTTTTCAGTTTTGCTCTGATCGTTAATGAAAAAAGTAGTGCGAAAATGTCTAGAAGGAAGTGCTTAAGTTAATTATGTATAATGTATTCAAATAAAAAAAAATGAAAGTGAACGTTGCTTTTTTTGACACTTCTTGACACAAAAAAAAAAAATTTCTGCATAACGAAATTTCTGTATAACGAAATTTTTTTGCGGATTTAGCGTATTCGTTATAGGGAAGTTCCACTGTATGTTATAGATCAAGGTTCGAAAGAGGTACTTACTTTCAATCGGCTGGTACGTATTAACGCCCACATCAACAAATTTGAAGAAGATGTGGTGGGTCGCATCGAAAATACGTTGGCTTGGAACGTATGTGAGGATGGCTTCGTAAAGCGTCATATGCGATGGAAGTCTGGTGTCGCCTATATGCAGTTCGACTTTTCGAGAGGGTACATACCCTCTATATTCGTCCGGAAACTCCATATAGTTGGGAACGAAATACTCCAAGTGATCTATCAATGCGAAAGGAAATATATTCAAGTCGAAGCACATGGTGGAAACGTCTTTGGTCTCGACAAAACGGATCTGAAAAAAAAATTGTCAGAATTAGCGTGAAATAGAAGATTCCTAAAAAAACACAAAGCTCACTACACGAATTCGAGACTATGACACTATTAACTTCTCGAGTCGACGGATATGTAGCGGACTGAAGGAATATTGTAGGCCCCACATGCAAGCTAGCACCTCTACACCATTTCCAAATGTAATTCAGAAAGCGTCAATTGAATTTCAGATTAGTCAATTTAATATCAGAAAACTCAAATGTAATTCAGATTAGTCAATTCAATTTTAGAATATGTCATATGAACACTACGGAAAATTTTATGACGAAATGTATCGAACAAATCGTCATTTGTCATCAATTACTGTGAATTTTGAGTTGCCTAAACGTCTTGATTGTGCTGTCAAAATGGCAAGGTGAAATTGCCGTTATTGCCTCTTCCACCTGAATCATTGCATTCTCTGTTCCGTGGAAAAACATCCGAATCAAGACATTTTCTATCGAACACACAGAAATACAATGGGTGTTTTCAAATGACTTCATTCGGAGCAGATACAATTCAAGAACGTGGATTCAATCCAACATTCAAGGTAAAAATATGATATTCACATTAATTATTTCAAGTCACTTATTTTGTCTTCCCTTTCTGCTATTTAGATCCAAGGCCAAATTCACCATAGAATTATATCATTACAACCACTTGAAGATATACAACATAAATTCCTCCAAATTTGGTGATGATGGATATCACTTCAATATCAAGATGATAAATCCTTCGAATGGTGAGTACCTATATTAAAATTAAAAATGTCTATTCAATAAAAATTTGAATTATTTGATTTTAGGCCAAGAAACCACCAAGAAAGTTAGCTCGATGAATCATTATTCATTTCGTTTAATGGTTCGTCAAAATGTTGATAACTATTTGCTGAGATTTCGTGGATTGTTGCAGCAGTATTGTGTGGATATGTATTGTGAAATTGAAATAGAGCGCCTCACTTTTATGAGACTGAATCAATCTAAACTACATTCAGAGGAATATAATCATTTACGAGATGCAATCGCTACCGAAGGAAATGCAGCCAATGTAGGTAGATTGACAATTTTACCAGCAACGTATATTGGCAGCTCGCGTCATATGCATGAGTATGCACAAGATGCAATGACATACGTTCAAAATTATGGTCTTCCTGATTTATTCATTACAATTACCTGCAATCCAAAATGGGAAGATATCTCTAAACTGCTTTTCCCGGACAAACATAAGTTGATCGACATGACATCACTGCACGAGTTTTCAATCAAAAATTGAAGTCAATAAGGAATTTCATTACAAAACATCATGTCTTCGGGGATACTCGATACTGGATATATTAAATTGAATGGCAAAAACGAGGCCTGCCACATGCACACATTCTCATCTGGTTAGTAGAAAGAATTCGACCAGAATAGATATGCACAATACTCAAGGGAAATTTTAAGGGTGAGGAAGTTCTTATTCCCAGAACTCCGATGATCCCAACAGATAAGCCATTAGAGTTAAGGAGAATTCAATTTCCAATTCGTCTAGCGTTTGCTAGACAATATAGTAGTTTTTCTCATGGCCAGTTGTATGTTGCGTGTTCACGAGTTGGCAAACCGTCTGCTCTTATTATTCTTGCACCCTTGAACAATGAGACATGTTTTAAATAATGATAAGGTTCCGCTTGAATGAAAATGTACATACCTACCTATTTCAGTGTAATAAAATTTTTTGTATATTTCGTACTTTAACTTTGCCTAATATACCTCCTACTTGACAAGATAGCAATGTTTTGTTGATACAACTTTATGTTTCTCTGAGGCGCAACCAAGTTCGCCGTTCCAGCTAGTAATAATAATAATGATCAAACTTACTTTGAAATGTTTCTTCATTATACCCTTCACGGTATTGATCCCAAACTTGTATATATCATCTCTCGTATGACGATGGCACCATTGGTAATTATAGTATCCATATCTGCATTTGGTCGAAAGCATCTTCACCAACCTTTGGACCAGCTGCCTGAACGGTCTCACTGTTATTTCTGACCCTACGCTGTTCTCATTCGGTTTTACTTCGACGAAAACGTTGAAGAAATCGCTCGGATCATTCTGGAGAGAATGCACCAGCAGCTTCTGGAGAGTTGAGAGGACGTCGGTCTTCAAAATTTCGGAATCGGGGATGTCCGAGGTTACCAGCATGTCCCTAATTCTGATGTAAGAAAGATTCCTCGTTTCGGCTGTTGTCTTGGCTTTTTCCGTAGCTTTTTCCTTATTTGTTCCGGACTTCAGAGATGCCTCTTTCAGAGTCAGTTCCTTCACTATTTTGATGGCCTGTGAGGATGGGAGTTTTATGAATAACTTTCTTGAGGAGGGTGAGAGCATTCAAAGGCAAAAGTCATTATAGAGAGGGATATTATTTCTCTATTTCAGTATCGTGATGAGTACATTACAGTACTAAAAGGAGTGCTGTAATGAAACTCGTTACAGTTACATTTTTCGTTTTGTGGTTGTCAGTACTGACCTCCGATCCAATCAATTTTCGAATCAAATCAATTCCGTGATCTGTCAAATTGAATGCAATTCTGAATACATTGAATCGTTGCATTCGTCAAAATACTTTCCAAAATATCGAGAAAAAACTGAAGGAAAAAAGGAGATAAGTGTATTCGGTATTATGTTTGTTATTCCTAACGTAGATAACGTAAGCACAAACTGTTTTCACATTTTTGAAGGCGAAGACTGTGCAAATATTGTACAATTTCAGAATTTTGAAAAACCCGTCACAGGGTGTTCCAAATGTTGGTTCAAAAATTGGGATCAAGAGTGACCCATAACTTTTGTATTCCAAATTAAAACCCTATTTTTTTATGATTGCGTTGGATTATGCGAAGAAAAATGATAATGTTCCAACATGTTGATGCTCCTAAAATTAATAATTCTTGAGTTATTCAGGATTTCCTGATTTCATGTCGTACGTACCGTCAAATTAATAGAATCTCTTTCATATCAACAATGACCTTGATCATAGAAGATGAATTACCCAAATAACTCACTAGTGACTTCCTCTTTTCTGAATTCATTTATCATTGTTGATGTAAAACAGATTTCATGAATAGAAACAGAAAATTCTAAATAACTCAAGAATTAGTAATTCTGTTGGAATATCATCATTTTTCTTCGCAGAATCCAACGCAATTATAAAAAAGTGGGTTCTAATTTGAAAAACGAAAGTTGAGAGCCAATTTTGATACCAATTTTTGAATCAACATTTGGAACACCCTGTGACGGGTTATTCAAAATGCTGAAATTGTACAATATTTACACAGTCTTCGCCTTCAAAAATGTGAAAACAGTTTGTGCTTACGATATCTACGTTAGGAATAACAAACATAATACCGAATACACTTATCCCTTTTTTTCCTTCAGTTTTTTCTCGATATTTTGGAAAGTATTTTGACGAATGCAACGATTCAAGCACGAATGTATTCAGAATTGCATATTTCATCAAATTCGAAAACGAAAATATAGAAAAAAAATTTTTGAATATTTTTTTTTCACTCCCTGTATAACTGAAAGTGGTCCGGCTTCAAGAATATTCTAGATCGGTAGATAATGTCAAACAATAATATAATCCTAATTTCCAGATTTCAAATAGGTCCAGTTCTCCAGAAACGCCTAATAGGCCGTCGAACTTGGTACACCCTGTATACTATTCTTTATTTCAGTATCGTAACGAGTTCATTACAGTACTGAAAGTAGTGCTGTAATGAAACTCATTACAGCATTGTTTCCAATCACATCCAAATTTCGTAAGTCACTCAACCTATTTCACAAAGCTTGACTGAAATAGAGAAAATTTCATCTAAGAAGTTGCAGAAGGCAATTCGAACTCGCATTCGCGTTGGAATAGCAGCTCATTCTGCAACTTGTTTCAGAAAATACTATTACCTGCTGTTTCAGTTCTTCTTTTAACGACAGCTGCTTGGGCGGTTTCGGTGCTGGACCTTTTGATGTTTTCCTAGATTGGCCGTTCGAAGTTGGCCCATTGGATGTTGGCTCATTGGATGTTGAGCCGCTCGTAGATTGACCATTCGATGTTGACTCATTGGATGATTGGCCGTTCGATGTTGTCTCATTGGATGATTGACCGTTCGATGTTGTCTCATTGGATGATTGGCCGTTCGATGTTGACTCATTGGATGTTAAGCCGCTCGTAGATTGACCATTCGATGTTGGCTCATTGGATGATTGACCGTTCGATGTTGGCTCATTGCATGATTGACCGTTCGATGTTGGCTCATTGGATGATTGGTCGTTTGATGTTGGCTCATTTGATGTTGAGCCGCTCGTAGATTGACCATTCGATGTTGGCTCATTGGATGATTGACCGTTCGATGTTGGCTCATTGCATGATTGACCGTTCGATGTTGGCTCATTGGATGATTGGTCGTTTGATGTTGGCTCATTTGATGTTGAGCCGCTCGTAGATTGACCATTCGATGTTGGCTCATTGGATGATTGGCCATTCGATGTTGCCTCATTGGATGTTGAGCCGCTCGTAGATTGGCCGTTCGATGTCTGGCTGTTCGACGTTGTCTCATTGGATGGGTTGCCGTTCGTTGTTGACGCATCTTCAGCTTCAGCAGCTTCGAAATCCTGGCAGAAAAAAAAAACAGAAATAATTATTAATTCCGATAGATATGAACCTGTTGAATCGTAATTTGAAGGCGAGTGTCTTCGATCCCGGAACAAAAAAAAACTCGTGTGGCACTCGAGGACTGCCACCGTCAAGCTATTGCATAGTATCCATTCAAAAATAAGAAGATAATATTATTGATTAAATTTTTTTTTTATTTATCTTACTATACATGTAAGTTATTCAGGAATGTTTATCATTGAATCTATAGGATTATGATAACTGAAATAAGAAACATAAGTTTGAGACTTAATGTCTTCTAAATATCTGGAAAATACAGCGTCAATAGTGGTCCCATATTTTGTTGTGGATTCTTGTGGGTCATTATTCATTTTTAAATTCGATTTTTCCGAAAGAAAAGTTGCCGACCGCTCTGATTTCTTATCAGCGAAGTTAATGTTGAAATCGCCTGCCAAGATAAGTGGAAATTTATTACCATTTGTACCAACTATTTTCGACCGTTTTTCAGTGTACTCCAGTAAAGTGCGATGAATAAAGTACTTTACCTCCAATTTTGGATTCGGAGAAATGTAATTTGCTACCATGACTATGTGTAGGCCATTTCTAAGTTTGCATAAGCATGCACAAATATCTCCAACAAATGAATTTCTAACATTAACATCGCTAACGTCTTCAATATTCATTTCAATATTCGGAGTCATAATATTAGTAACATTATTACTATTTTGGTAAATAGCTACCCCACTTTTTGGAACAGTATCTCGTTTGAATTGAACAATACAATTCAAATTTGGTATTTAAATCGGATTATCACGCGTCATGCATGTTTCGGTGAGAAGTAACATATTGGTTAGTCTCGTAACTGAATCATGTAAATCGTATTTGTGACTATGTAGACTTTGACAATTGAGAGTCACTATTGAAATGCCATTTCTATTACTCATAAAATCTAAGACACTTTGAACTATCGTCTGAACACTATTTAAAGACAGTCTTTTGAATTCTTGCAACGAAGATGCAGTCGATGCAGCTTGCCTTCGATTATGATAAAACCTAAATGCAGAATTATCATTTTTTGTCGTAATATACAATTTTTCAATATTAGTCACCCGAGAGAGTGCAACATAGACGAGTTTCTGAGAATGTGATTTACTATACTCATATACTATTTCGTCAAAAGTTCCACCTTGCGACTCATGTAAAGTTGGAGCAAGAGCTGAAGTTAATGGAGAATGTTTGCGTTTGTCTATACATTTTCTATCCGATGTTAATGAAATATTTTCCGTTCGTAATTCAATGGGAACAGCGAGATTGCCGACTCCATTTTGCACTGCTAAGTGGCTGCACGCATCCGTCTAGTCGCAAGCACTAAACACCATGTCGAACTGAACCGAATTCGTTACGGAATTTCTACATTCGGTCGCCGCGCTCAAAGCCTGAGATAAAATCTATGCAATAGCTTAAAAATGACAGTTGAAGGAACTCACCTTCTCGGTTATATCGAGGCCACTCTTCAGACTGTTGACAGCCCCGTTCTCTTTGCAGAGCGGGAGGTAAATTTCTGGATAGCGTCTCACCAAGACGATTATAATTTGCATAACTATCTTCGGATAGTGGTGGTCCGAGAATGTGTCGTCGCATAGATGCTTCATGAGTGAATGGGTGGAGTTCGCGATGCCTGTCTTCAGAGCAACTTCGGAATGCTGCTCGTCGCTCATGTGATGGCAAAAGGCGAGGACTGCCTCTAAAGCTACGTGTTTCTCGCGGTTGATACTGTTTCTGGCCCTCTTCCACGCCGTCGCGTATGCGAATGTGGCGAATTCTGAAGTCATGGGGAAGCTGCAGCAACCTTTGGTTTTTTTCAATTGCAATGGTTTGTTGTCGCCATAGCTTCTAGACTCGATGTTGCTGCAAAAAATGCGGTTGAGTGTATTTGAAATGTCTAAGAACACGTGGCCATGAACATCAATGTTGGAGAAAACATGGAGGTAGAAGAAGGGGAGGTAGCATATCCTATGTTTCCCTTGCTATGAAAGTGTCACTAAAATTCCGCCATGTTGCGGAGCCAAATTTGAGGCTGGAATTTTGTATATTTGAATTTTTACAATTCGAAGTTTGTTCGATTCTCTTTTAATGACCAAAAGATGAATAAATAATGATCGAAACAAATCAAGGAGTCAAAATATCATAAACAATTGCTTCTAATGTATTGGTGAGTTGAATTACGTACGGAATGAATGATTTGTTCCTGTTACTAATCATACATTCTATTTTTTCAATTAAGGTACATACAAATTCAGATAATATGCAATGAAACAAATAGGTAAATTATCTCGTGTACCCCTATCAATTAAAATTGCATGCAACAATAATTAAACCATGTATTTACAAACGTCAAAAAATTTAGCTTTTCATCATTAATTGGCGAGTAAGATCAGCATATGCTGTACCAGAAACCATTTCTTTTATGTTTTTCCACTACATACAACTGCCGAAACCAACGAACGAATAATAAATGAAACCAAAATTGCAGAACCTACAGTTTAAAATACCTCGAAGTCGGCCATCTTGGGGTGCCAAATCCGGATTTGTTTTGGTGACACTTTTCAAACGTTATGCCCCCTCCACTTTCTTTACCTCCATGGGAGAAACTTGGGTTTAGAGTAAAAAAGGGATGACGCGCCGGGAGAAAACGCGTGTGGAAAACCATGGGATCGAATACACTGCGCGAAAAAATTAACGCACATTCTGAAAATCTCAATTTTAATGAAAGTTAACTCTACATTGACTTTATAACTTATTTTTTATGTTCTCTCGGGAAGGTTTCGAACGAAACAAGACACATTAAATGGAAGAAAAATTCAGGATTTCACCAATCTTATGTGAAAGAAGATAAATGAACAATTTTCAAAATACTGAAATGCTGATAAGTGATTTAATACTTGGTATCTCCACCCCTTGCATTAATTACAGCTCGGCAACGACGGTTCATACTCAAAATGAGTGATCTTAAAATGTTCTGATCTAATCCTTTCCAGATTTTTCAGATTTGGATTCCTAAGTCATTGAGAGAAGCTGTATGATTTTCTGAACTTCTCAGCCTTCTATTGAGGTTGTCCCAAAACCTCTTCGAGGTACTCCTTTTTTCTGTTTTTTTGTTTTCGAATTCGGTAGAGTATGCAATTCTGAATAAATTCATACCCAAATCGTTGGATTCATCAGAATACTTTCCAAAATATCGAGAAAAAACTGAAGGAAAAAGGGAGATAAATGTATTTGGTATTATGTTGTTATTCCTAACCTAGATAGTGTAAGCACAAATCGTTTTCACATTTTTGAAGGCGAAGAATGTGGAAATATTGTACATTTTCAGAATTTTGAAAAACCCGTCACAGGGTATTCCAAATGTTGGATCAAAAATTGGGATCAAGATTGGCCCATAACTTTCGTTTTTCTGATTAGAACCCTATTTTTTATGATTGCGTTGGATTGTGCGAAGAAAAATGATGATAATGTTCCAACATGTTAATGCTCCTAAAATTAATGATTCTTGAGTTATTCAGGATTTCCTGATTTCATGTCGTACGTACCGTCAAATTCATAGAATCTGTTTCGTATCAACAATGACCTTGGTCATAGAATATAAATTACTCAAATAACTCACTAGTGACTTCCTCTTTTCTGAATTCATTTATCATTGTTGATGTAAAACAGATTTCATGAATGGAAACAGAAAATCCTATATAACTCAAGAATTAGTAATTTTAGGAGCATGAACATGTTCGAACATTATCATAATTTCTTCGCAGAATCCAACGCAATCATAAAAAATGGGGTTCTAATTTGAAAAACGAAAGTTATGAGCCAATTTTGATCCCAATTTTTGAACCAACATTCAAAACACCCTGTGACGGGTTATTCAAAATGCTGAAATTGTACAATATTCCCACAGACTTTGCCTTCAAAAATGTGGAAACAGTTTGTGCTTACGAAATCTAGGTTAGGAATAACAAACATAATACCGAATACACTTATCTCCTTTTTTTCTTCAGTTTTTTCTAGATATTTTGAAAGTATTTCGACGAATGCAACGATTTGAGCACGAATGTATTCAGAATCTATCAAATTCGAAAACAAAAAACATTTGCAAACATTTTTTTTTCACTCCCTGTATAACTGAAAATGGTCAGGCTCCAAGAATATTTTAGATCGGTTGATAATGTCAAACAATAATATAATCCCAATTTTCAGATTTCAAATAGGTCCAGTTCTCCAGAAACGCCTAATAGGCCGTCGAACTTGTTACACCCTGTATATTATTTTATTGAAAAAAGTTGAGTTTTTCACCATGTTGATGTTCAATACCAAAAGTATTTATGATTCCATGACCACGTTTAGTTCAAAACAGTGGATTTAGGGCGCATTTTAAAAAAGGTGCGCAATTTCTCCCTGTTTTAACCTATGATTATTTCGAAGATGTACTTACGATATCTCATGTGTTCCATGATTTATAATGATCCTCCTGTCTTGATCGACAGTACACACGAAGTCACAGTCCAGGATGCAGAATTTGCCGCTCGAGTAAGTAAACCTATTATCTATTAATATGGAATCATTCGGCGGGAACGGAATGAAGGCACCGTTTTTGTCCTCCTTCACCCAGATAGAGTCTCCACGTACAAACACGATTTGCTCCAGCAAACGATTGTTCAAATTCGCGAATGCTGTGTCTGGAAGGTCCGGAAACAGCGCCCAAATAAGCGTAGTGACTTCCTCTTGACTCACTTCCGACCTAGAATATTATAAAAGTGATTCATGGTCCAAAAGTGTGTTATGTTGAGAATACGTCTCTTGTATCTTCTGAGATGAGATTATCTCAAAAGATGTTTCTGCTTTCTTCACTGGGTCGTAAATCCAATGAAGTAGCAGTGCAGAATTCAGTAGTGAGGCTACTGAATTCAGGGTTGATTAATTGTAGAGGGTCGTAAATCCGCTACAATGAGAATTAAGCACACGGTGGTGTTTTTCAGGTATTCATTTGGAGTACAGAGTTATGGTGAACTTGAATTCGAACTTGTTGAGAGAATAATTGTCGGTATATAAAGAAAAATATTTGCTGACATAGACTTTTCATCATCCTCGTATGACTCGTAGTAGATTGCTGCAATTCGCTACTACGAGGTCATGACGAAATAATGATTGATGAAGAAACTAGGTAGTCTGTGGAAATTCCGTGTTAGTGGGTCATACATGTTTTATGCAATTAAACATCATGCGAAAAGATTTACAACACGAGTCTGTCATGCCGAGTGATATCAACTCCCTAGTGACTTAGGAAATATAACTCACCAGTGGCATAAAATGTTTCATCCAACTATAATTTTATTCGAAAACGACTCATGATGGTGATGAAAAAATTACAATCACGTGGACTTTCCTATGATGTGGTGAATTTGGATAAACAAAAATAAGCTACCGAAATTGTCGGGCTTCAAATACAAGAGAGTTCAAAGGTATCTGTCTTCAAGAAACCTCGAAATTTTCGGACTTTTTAGGTTTTTCTCGAACAGCTTCTGAATTGAGCTCTTTATCAGAAACATAATATTCAAAAGTATTAAGCATTGAATTCTGCTTCTAGAAAGTATCACGACATGATATTTTGAACAAGTAGTTGTGAAGAAATCATACGTCCAAAATACGTCAAATTTTCACACATTTCTTAAAAAACACATTTTTTCACTAAGAAACGTAAATACCCTAGAAGCAGTTGCTTTTTCATTTATCGATTGAGGCGGTTCGAATTTTTTTTTAAACATAGATGAATTCAAAATAGTAATCATCGAAATGAATACCATTTTCAATTCCCAGGCTCAGAGATCTTTTATCATGAGGTTGGAGAAATGATATTAGATTTTGTCACTGAGATGAGAGATATACCGGTTTCGGCCTTGTTGGGCCTCATCAGTATCCCGTACATCTCAGGACAAAATTTTCATGAAAAACTTCGAAATTTGAAGCAATTGGTTGTGAAGTAATGAGTAAAATATTATAAAGTACTAAGGTGGTGACATCCAATTGCGTCAAAATGAAGTTTCAAATCTCCAATCAAATGCAAAAACAGAAATCTGTACTTGCTCTTTCACTGAATGAGATTTTAGCAGTGGCTCTATTCAGGGCCCGCTTGCTAGTTTCTCGAAGTGATGGAAAAAGCCCAATTCTTTTTGCGACTGTGAAGCCAAGTGTTCTTAAGAAAAAGAAAATTCTTTGCCTTTACGGAGGCCACATCGAGAATATTTTTGAAACATAGATGAATTCAAAATAGCAATCATCGAAATGAATACCATCTTCAATTCCCAGGCTCAGAGATCTTTTATCATGAGGTTGGAGAAATGATATTAGATTTTGCCACTGAGATGAGAGATATACCGGTTTCGGCCTTGTTGGGCCTCATCAGTATCCCGTACATCTCAGGACAAAATCTTCATAAAAAACTTCGAAATTTGAAGCAATTGGTTGTGAAGTAATGAGTAAAATATTACAAAGTACTAAGGTGGTGACATCCAATTGCGTCAAAATGAAGTTTCAAATCTCCAATCAAATGCAGAAAAAGAAATCTGTACTTGCTCTTTCACTGAATGAGATTTCAGCAGTGGCTCTATTCAGGGCCCGCTTGCTAGTTTCTCGAAGTGATGGAAAAAGCCCAATTCTTTTTGCTACTGGGAAGCCAAGTGTTTTCAAGAAAAAGAAAATTCTTTGCCTTTACGGAGGCCACATCGAGAATATTTTTGAAACATAGATGAATTCAAAATAGCAATCATCGAAATGAATACCATCTTCAATTCCCAGGCTCAGAGATCTTTTATCATGAGGTTGGAGAAATGATATTAGATTTTGCCACTGAGATGAGAGATATACCGGTTTCGGCCTTGTTGGGCCTCATCAGTATCCCGTACATCTCAGGACAAAATCTTCATGAAAAACATCGAAATTTGAAGCAATTGGTTGTGAAGTAATGAGTAAAATATTACAGAGTACTAAGATGGTGACATCCAATTGCGCCAAAATGAAGTTTCAAATCTCCAATCAAATGCAAAAAAAGAAATCTGTACTTGCTCTTTCACTGAATGAGATTTTAGCAGTGGCTCTATTCAGGGCCCGCTTGCTAGTTTCTCGAAGTGATGGAAAAAGCCCAATTCTTTTTGCGACTGTGAAGCCAATTGTTCTTAAGAGAAAGAAAATTCTTTGCCTTTACGGAGGCCACATCGAGAATATTTTCGAAACATAGATGAATTCAAAATAGCAATCATCGAAGTGAATACCATTTTCAATTCCCAGGCTCAGAGATCTTTTATCATGAGGTTGGAGAAGTGATATTAGATTTTGTCACTGAGATGAGAGATATACCGGTTTCGGCCTTGTTGGGCCTCATCAGTATCCCGTACATCTCAGGACAAAATCTTCATGAAAAACTTCGAAATTTATAGCAATTGGTTGTGAAGTAATGAGTAAAATATTACAAAGTACTAAGGTGGTGACATCCAATTGCGTCAAAATGAAGTTTCATATCTGCCGGGTCAGCTTGTATGAGATAAGTTGTACTTACTCGAAATTTTCATAGGTCCTAAGGAAGGAGGCCATAAGTTTGACCAGATCCATATTAAGAAGCTTTATAGAGTATTTTTCGCTATGGACGGCGATGATGGACAGCACATTCATGATTCCTCTTCGATCTAGAAAAGAAACAACTTTGTTCCTCCAACTATCTAGGAGTCCTTTGATCAGTTCGTAAGAAGTGATCTTTTTCACCACAATAGGGTCATTCCTAACATGGAAATAGATTTTAAAGAGGTTTGGAACAATCCCGTCCATATAGTGGAACTTTTCTTCGGGTTGGGTTGGAAAACATTTCGAAAAATTCACGAAGAATTCTCCTATAATGTGGGCATTCTCTGCAGTTAAACGCACGAAGTGTTGACTTATCAGGGTAAATATGATTTTCAAAGACCTGGCATTTAAATGTTTGTGGTGTTCAATACATGCCAACAAGGCTCTCTCGACATCACTCTGCAAAAACACATCAATCAATCATAAAGAAATGAAGACTTCATCGCAAATATGATCACAAAGCGATTTTTTACAAAATGAGGAGAAGAAAAAAAATACTTACATTATAGGGATCAATATCCGTAATATCATTGGCCAAAGCTAAGAGATCCAAATAGCATTCGATCTCTTCAGGAGCACAAGTATTTTTGCACCTTTGTATAAAAATTTCCAGCCTGTCTCTGAAATCCAGCACGTAATGGGACCCTGTCAACCTCAACGTAATCATTACGTTGAGGCACATCCTTGTGATCTGCAAAATAACGTGAAGTTATGTTTTTTTAAAAGGGAAAACTAGATTTGGTGTTCATATTTTGAAAACCTTAATTTTTACTGTTTTCGAAACTATTCAACATCATGGTTTGTATTGATATTAAAGATAGAAAATTATCGGAAACTTCATTCATATAACCCTGAGTTGTAGGAACGTCCATTAAAACTTGATGCTCCCTTAATTCTCCCTTAAACATAGCTTCAAATTAGATGACCTTTCCTGCAACTCAGGGTGATAGTCTCGATATTCCGATGGTTTAAATGGTGGTAACAACAAGCAAATTTGATTCCGAATAATGGTATCTTAATATATAAAACTCGGTCGACCACTTTGTTGGTTTCACCATTTATAACTCAAGATCGGATGAACTGTTTGTTATGAAGGATTTTTTGGGTTTAACATAAAATACATTAAGACTCGATTAAATGTAAAGAAAATGGGAAATGATTTTTCTTCTTGCGAATAACGCCAGTAGGTGGCCCTACGCATAATAGCGTTTTCGAGAAAGTATTATATTAGATATTAATTCAGTGAACTACATTTTCTAATGTAGCTGCCAAGCCAGCTAGTATTCTATGAAACAAGTTGCAGAATGAACTCTGCAACGAGTATTAGACCATATTTTCTCTATTTCAGTCAAGTTTCGTGAAATACTTTTGAAATTCAAATAAAAATTCAGGTAAATGACTTTTCTCTATTTCAGTATCGTAATGAGTTCATTACAGTACTAAAAGTAGTGCTGTAATGAAACTCATTACAGCATTGTTTTCAGTTATATTTTTTGTTTTGTGGTTGTCAGTACTGACCTCCGATCCACTCAATTTTCGAATCAAATCAATTCAAATTCCGCTATCTGTCAAATTTCGTTAGTGACACCAACTGCCAAGATACAATACAAAAGTCACTGATCTGAATTTTTATTTGAATTTTGCGAGTTTTCCACAAAACTTTACTGAAATAGAGAAAATATCGTCTAATACTCGTTGCAGAAGGCAATTCCAACACTCATGCTTTCGAAAACTCGCTCCTACGTCGCTCGTTTTCGAATTTCGCATTCGTGTTGCAATAGGAGCTCATTCTGCAACTTGTTTTAGAATATACTATTATATTTCATCTTGATAGTTGGTGTGATTACGGAATTTGAATTGATTTGATTTGAAACTTGATTCCATCGGAGGTTAGTACTGACAACTACAAAACGAAAAATATAACTGAAACAATGCTGTAATGAGTTTCATTACAGCACTACTTTTAGTACTGTCATAAACTATACTGTCATTTCTGTACTGAAATAGAGAATAGTATATTCTAAAACAAGTTGCAGAATGAGCTCCTATTCCAACACGAATGCGAAGTTCGAAAACGAACGACGAAGGAGCGAGTTTTCGATAGCATGAGTGTTGGAATTGCCTTCTGCAACGAGTATTAGACGATATTTTCTCTATTTCAGTCAATTTGTTTGAAATACTCTCGAAATTCAAATGAAAATTCAGATTAGTGACTTTTGTTTTGTATCTTGGCAGTTGGCGTGACATACGAAATTTGACAGTTCGCGGAATTTGAATTGTTTTGATTCGAAACTGAATTCGATCGGAGATCAGTACTAACAACCATAAAACGAAACATATAACTGAAAACAATGCTGTAATGAGTTTCATTACAGCACTACTTTTAGTACTGTAATGAACCCATTACGATACTGAAATAGAGAATAGTATATTCTAAAACAAGTTGCAGAATGAGCTCCTATTTCAACACGAATGCGAAATTCGAAAACGAGCGACGAAGGAGCGAGTTTTCGAAAGCATGAGTGTTGGAATTGCCTTCTGCAACGAGTATTAGACGATATTTTCTCTATTTCAGTCGAGTTTCGTGAAATACTCTCGAAATTCAAATGAGAATTCAGATTAGTGACTTTTGTATTGTAGCTTGGCAGTTGGTGTGAGTTATGAAATTTGACAGATCTCGGAATTAGAATTGATTTGATTCGAAGATTGATCGGATCGGAGGTCAGTACTGACAACCATAAAACGAAAAATATAACTGAAAACAATGCTGTAATGAGTTTTATTACAGCACTACTTTTAGAACTGTAATGAACTCATTACGATACTGAAATAGAGAAAAAATATTATAGTATCTAATTTAAAGATATCATATTGAATGGCCACCTGAATCTCCAGACTGGAATTCAATATGTATTTGTTGAGTTATTTCAAACTTAAGAAATTGAGGTTTCAGTTTGTCATGGACTTACCGGTAAATATTCACTCTTCATAATTATTGAATGAAGAGTTCGAACTAGAGCAAGATAGCAATCTTCCAAAAGATTGTCGTATCTTGCTTCTTCTAGTAAACTCCTCATTCTCTTGAGACTGTCAAAGAGCAAAACCCTGTTTGCTCTATGCTGATAGAGGCTGAAGGCCTCTATCCGCCCATCCAGCTGTTGGAGAACTGAAAGAATAAAGTTTATAGTGAGCTAGATCAAGGATAAACTAGACTAATTTTAATTGTATTCAACTTATAATGCTTTTATATTAGAACCACAACAAGTGGGTACAACTATATTCGCATCATTCAAGATTAATTCTATCTGAAAAATTCCATTCATTTTCATACAGGGTGATTCAATAGTGGTCGACAACTCTTATGAATGTTTCTGCTAGGAGAATATTTCAAATTCTACAGGTGTTCCAAGAGAAACCGCAATTGTTCTTATAAAGTGGCCTACATCAAATACAGGGTGTGTGAAATTGGTAATATTTGAACTACACTTTTTAACAGTGAGAGATAGATGAGATGAATAACACGTTACGTTTTTTTTAGATTAACTGATAATACCGTCAACTGCATTCCTCTAGCTTTTATTTTCGAAATTTGGGCGATTTCAACTTTGGCCATTATCTCCATTTCTGTTTGTGCTAGGATGTTGAAATGAAAACATTATTCAGGCACTTTTTTCAAAGCAATCCAGTAGAGTACTTTGTTTTTTTCCTGAAAGGTTTCCTTGCTGAGCTATAACATAAAGTTGTGTTTTTTCTTATGGAAACAATAGTTTGCAATATAATATACATGGCCCTCAAATTCATTAAGATATCATGAAAAATATAGTTTGTATGTGAAATTTGAATTATCGAGTATCAAGTGGGCTGAATCACAGAATAATATGTCTCTACGCATGGTGTTTCTATTATTCTGCCATTAAATACTTGATTCAATTCTCCGCGGTTTGATCTCTGTTCAGAAAAACATTCTATTCGAAGTCATAAGCCGCTAAAATGAAACATTTAAACATATCATATTTCTGACAGTTTTCGAACATTTCCATATAGCCGGCAATATTGACTTCGAATTCTAATAATTGACACTTGTTCTGAACAAAGATCAAACCAGGGAGAATTGAATCAAGTATTCAACGGTAAAATAATAATGACACCATGCGTAAAGACATATTTTCTATAATTCAGCCTACCCAATACTGACTAATTCAAATATCACAATCTGAAAGAATCTGAGGGCGATGTATGATATATTTCTGAAACGGGCAATTCTTTCTAAGCCAATTCAAACTATTGTTATGTTATAGCTCAGCAAGAAACCTTTTTGGGAAAAAACAAAGAACGCTACTGGATTTTTATGAAAAAAGTGCCTGTATAATGTTTTCATTTCAACATCCTAGCACAAACAGAAACGAAGATAATGGCCAAAGTTGAAATTGCCCAAATTTCAATTTTGGCCTATAACTCGAAAACGAAAGAAGATAGAGGAATGCAGTTGATGAATGGCATTATCAGATTCTCTAAAAAAGGCCACCGTAACGTTTCATTCATTTTTCCTCTATCTCTCACGGTGAAAAAGTTGTAGTTCTGGTAACACCAATTTTGAACACCCTGTACATGATAAAAAGTAGGGTATTTCGAAAAAAAATTTCATGAGTAGGTACCTAATACCTAATATCAATTTCGCGCATGCTCATTCGAAAAAACGATTTGTGAAGTGATGTTTCATTGTAATTCTTTAATTTTTTTGGAAGTGGAAAAAATTATACAAAACGCATTGATATTCTTTTTCAAAATTCAAAAACTATCTCCGAAATGGCGAGTTTCTTAATGAAAGAATGTTAGAACAAGCCTCCTATTATTTTTCCTGATCCACTGAAATTTCACTGTTTTCTGTATCAAAATGTTGACAGGACGCCAACAGATGATGATTTAATATAATCATGGAAACCGTGAGAAACAGAAATATTTTTGCAGTGCTACAAGATTTGGCAGAATTAATAGATTCTGCACAGGAAAAAGACGTTTTTTGCCAATTGTATAAAAATTAAATTCGACAACAATTCAGTACTTCTGCAAATACGAGATGATCGTTAAATTGGTACCTAACCGAAACACAATGAATGGCACGTGCTTATACACGACAATCCCGAACCAATGCGATCACAGATTTCAAACCACGCGGGTTTTCGAACCAATCAGTTGATGACATGTGAAGAGCACGTGCTATTCCAGAGCCAATCGCGGTCGACGTGTTGATGACAAGATGTCAAACAACCACGTGAGTTTTCTTGGAGCACCATGTATGCTTGGAAGTAGAGAAGAGAGAGAATTAAATCAAAGAGAAAATTATAATTTTATGAATTGATTCCCGCAGTTTTGAAGATATTTCTCGAAACGAAGAAAAACAATTACTGTTGACATGAATTTTTTAATACCGAAATGAAGCATAAGTCGATTTTGTAGGCGCTCGAATCTTTGGTATTACATCGAAATATGATTGTGACTTACCGTTGGAAATGTTCAGGAATTGTTAAATTTTTTTTTTTTTCATAAAAAAAAACACAATTTCATGTTATAGCTCAGCAAGGAAGCCTCTTGGGAAAAAAAACAAAAAACGCTACTGGATTTTCATGAAAAAAGTGCCTTTATAATGTTTTCATATCAACATCCTAGCACAAACAGAAACGGAGATAATGGCCAAAGTTGAAATCGCCCAAATTTCAATTTTGGCCTATAACTCGAAAACAAAAGAAAATAGAGGAATGCAGTTGATGAAGGGCATTATCAGTTGACACTGTAAGGTGTCATTCTTTTTCCTCTATCTCTAACGGTTAAAAAGTTGTAGTTCTGGTAAAACCAATTTTGAACACCTTGTACATGATAAAAAGTAGGGTATTTCGAAATCAGAATTTCATGAGTAGGTACCTGATACCTAATATCAATTTCGGGCATGCTCATTCGAAAAAACGATTCGTGAAGTGATGTTTTATTGTAATTCTTTAATTTTTTTGGAAGTGGAAAAAATTATACAAAACGCATTGATATTTTTTTTCAAAATTCAAAAACGATCTCCGAAATGGCGACTTTCTCAATGAAAGAATGTTAGAACAAGCCTCCTATTATTTTTCCTAATTCAGTGAAGTTTAACTGTTTTCTGTATCAAAATGTTGACAGGACGCCAACAGACGATGATTGAATATAATCATGGAAACCGTGTGAAACATAAATATTTTTGCGGTGCTACAAGATTTGGCACAATTAATAGATTTTCTACAGGAAAAAGACGTATTTTGCCAATCGTATAAAAAATAAATTCGACAACAATTCAGTACTTCTGCAAAAGCGAGATGATCGTTAAATTGGTACCTAACCGAAACACAAAGAATGGCACGTGCTTATACACGACAATCCCGAACCAATGCGATCGCAGATTTCAAACCACGCGGGTTTTCAAACCAATCAATTGATGACATGCGAAGAGCACGTGCCATTCCAGAGCCAATCGCGGTCGACGTGTTGATGACAGGATGTCAAACAACCACGTGGGTTTTCTTGGAGCACCATGTATGCTTGGAAGTAGAGAAGAGAGAGAATTAAATCAAAGAGAAAAATATAATTTTATGAATTGATTCCTGCAGTTTTGAAGATATTTCTCGAAACGAAGAATGACAATTACTGTTGACATGAATTTTGTAATACCGAAATGAAGCATAAGTCGATTTTGTAGGCGCTCGAATCTTTGGTATTACATCGAAATATGATTGTGACTTACCGTTGGCAATGTTCAGGAATTGTTAAATTTTTTTTTTTTCATAAAAAAAACACAATTTCATGTTATAGCTCAGCAAGGAAGCCTCTTGGGAAAAAACAAAAAACGCTACTGGATTTTAATGAAAAAAGTGCCTTTATAATGTTTTAATTTCAACATCCTAGCACAAACAGAAACGGTGATAATGGCCAAAATTGAAATCGCCCAAATTTCAATTTTGGCCTATAACTCGAAAACAAAAGAAAATAGAGGAATGCAGTTGATGAAGGGCATTATCAGTTGACACTGTAAGGTGTCATTCTTTTTCCTCTATCTCTAACGGTTAAAAAGTTGTAGTTCTGGTAACACCAATTTTGAACACCCTGTACATGATGAAAAGTAGGATATTTCGAAATCAGAATTTTACGAGTAGGAACCTAATAATTAATATCAATTTCGCGCATGCTCATTCGAGAAAACGATTTGTGAAGTGATGTTTTATTTTAATTCTTAAATTTTTTGGAAGTGGAAAAAATTATACAAAACGCATTGATATTTTTTTTCAAAATTCAAAAACGATCTCCGAAATGGTAAGTTTCTTAATGAAAGAATGCTAGAACAAGCCTCCTATTATTTTTCCTAATCCACTGAAATTTCACTGTTTTCTATATCAAAATGTTGACAGGACGCCAACAGATGATAATTGAATATAATCATGGAAACCGTGTGAAACAGAAATATTTTTGCAGTGCTACAGGATTTGGCAGAATTAATAGATTTTCCACAGGAAAAAGACGTATTTTGTCAATAGTATAAAAATTAAATTCGACAACAATTCAGTACTTCTGCAAATGCGAGATGATCGTTAAATTGGTACCTAACCGAAACACAAAGAATGGCACGTGCTTATACACGACAATCCCGAACCAATGCGATCGCAGATTTCAAACCACGCGGGTTTTCAAACCTATCAGCTTATGACATGCGGAGAGCACGTGCCATTCCAGAGCCAATCGCGGTCGACGTGTTGATGACAAGATGTCAAACAACCACGTGGGTTTTCTTGGAGCACCATGTATGGTTGGAAGTAGAGAAGAGAAAGAATTAAATCAAAGAGAAAACTATAATTTTATGAATTGATTTCCGCAGTTTTGAAGATATTTCTCGAAACGAAGAATGACAATTACTGTTGACATGAATTTTGTAATAACGAAATGAAGGATAAGTCGATTTTGTAGGCGCTCGAATATTTGGTATTTCATCGAAGTATGATTGTGACTTACCGTTGGAAATGTTCAGGCATTTTATAGCTCAGCAAGGAAGCCTCTTGGAAAAAAACAAAGAACGCTACTGGATTTTTATGAAAAAAGTGCCTGAATAATGTTTTCATTTCAACATCCTAGCACAAACAGAAACGAAGATAATGGCCAAAGTTGAAATTGCCCAAATTTCAATTTTGGGCTATAACTCGAAAACGAAAGAAGATAGAGGAATGCAGTTGATGAATGGCATTATCAGTTGACACTGTAAGGTGTCATTCTTTTTCCTCTATCTCTAACGGTTAAAAAGTTGTAGTTCTGGTAACACCAATTTTGAACACCCTCTACATGATAAAAAGTAGGGTATTTCGAAATCAGAATTTCATGAGTAGGTACCTAATACCTAATATCAATTTCGCGCATGCTCATTCGAAAAAACGATTCGTGAAGTGATGTTTTATTTTAATTCTTTAATTTTTTTGGAAGTGGAAAAAATTATACAAAACGCATTGATATTCTTTTTCAAAATTCAAAAACGATCTCCGAAATGGCGAGTTTCTCAATGAAAGAATGTTAGAACAAACCTACTATTATTTTTCCTAATTCACTGAAATTTCACTGTTTTCTGTATCAAAATGTTGACAGGACGCCAACAGATGATAATTGAATATAATCATGGAAACCGTGTGAAACAGAAATATTTTTTGCAGTGCTACAAGATTTGGCAGAATTAATAGATTTTCCACAGGAAAAAGACGTATTTTGCCAATTGTATAAAAATTAAATTCGACAACATTCAGTACTTCTGCAAATGCGAGATAATCGTTAAATTGGAACCTAACCGAAACACAAAGAATGGCACGTGCTTATACACGACAATCCCGAACCAATGCGATCGCAGATTTCAAACCACGCGGGTTTTCAAACCAATCAGCTTATGACATGTGAAGAGCACGTGCTATTCCAGAGCCAATCGCGGTCGACGTGTTGATGACAAGATGTCAAACAACCACGTGGGTTTTCTTGGAGCACCATGTATGCTTGGAAGTAGAGAAGAGAGAGAATTAAATCAAAGAGAAAACTATAATTTTATGAATTGATTTCCGCAGTTTTGAAGATATTTCTCGAAACGAAGAATGACAATTACTGTTGACATGAATTTTGTAATACCGAAATGAACTAAAGTCGATTTTGTAGGCGCTCGAATCTTTGGTATTTCATCGAAATATGATTGTGACTTACCGTTGGAAATGTTCAGGAATTGTTCAATTTTTTTTTCATAAAAAAAAACACAATTTCATGTTATAGCTCAGCAAGGAAGCCTCTTGGGAAAAAAACAAAAAACGCTACTGGATTTTCATGAAAAAAGTGCCTTTATAATGTTTTCATTTCAACATCCTAGCACAAACAGAAACGGAGATAATGGCCAAAGTTGAAATCGCCCAATTTCAATTTTGGCCTATAACACGAAAACTAAAGAAGATAGAGAAATGCAGTTGATGAAGGGCATTATCAGTTGACACTGTAAGGTGTCATTCTTGTTTCTCTATCTCTAACGGTTAAAAAGTTGTAGTTCTGGTAACACCAATTTTGAACACCCTGTACATGATAAAAAGTAGGGTATTTCGAAATCAGAATTTCATGAGTAGGTACCTAATATCTAATATCAATTTCGCTCATGCTCATTCGAAAAAACGATTCGTGAAGTGATGTTTTATTTTAATTCTTTAATTTTTTTGGAAGTGGAAAAAATCATACAGAACGCATTGATATTCTTTTTCAAAATTCAAAAACGATCTCCGAAATGGCGAGTTTCTTAATGAAAGAATGTTAGAACAAGCCTCCTATTATTTTTCCTAATCCACTGAAATTTCACTGTTTTCTGTATCAACATGTTGACAGGACGCCAACAGATTATAATTGAATATAATCATGGAAACCGTGTGAAACAGAAATATTTTTGCAGTGCTACAAGATTTGGCAGAATTAATAGATTTTCCACAGGAAAAAGACGTTTTTGCCTATTGTATAAAAATTAAATTCGATAACAATTCAGTACTTCTGCAAATGCGAGATGATCGTTAAATTGGTACCTAACCGAAACACAAAGAATGGCACGTGCTTATACAAGACAATCCCGAACCAATGCGATCGCAGATTTCAAACCACGCGGGTTTTTCAAACCAATCAGTTGATGACATGTGAAGAGCACGTGCCATTCCAGAGCCAATCGCGGTCGACGTGTTGATGAAAAGATGTCAAACAACCACGTGGGTTTTTTTGGGGCACCATGTATGCTTGGAAGTAGAGAAGAGAGAGAATTAAATCAAAGAGAAAATTATAATTTTATGAATTGATTCCCGCAGTTTTGAAGATATTTCTCGAAACGAAGAATGACAATTACTGTTGACATGAATTTTGTAATACCGAAATGAACTAAAGTCGATTTTGTAGGCGCTCGAATCTTTGGTATTTCATCGAAATATGATTGTGACTTACCGTTGGAAATGTTCAGGAATTGTTCAATTTTTTTTTCATAAAAAAAAACACAATTTCATGTTATAGCTCAGCAAGGAAGCCTCTTGGGAAAAAAACAAAAAACGCTACTGGATTTTCATGAAAAAAGTGCCTTTATAATGTTTTCATTTCAACATCCTAGCACAAACAGAAACGGAGATAATGGCCAAAGTTGAAATCGCCCAATTTCAATTTTGGCCTATAACACGAAAACTAAAGAAGATAGAGAAATGCAGTTGATGAAGGGCATTATCAGTTGACACTGTAAGGTGTCATTCTTGTTTCTCTATCTCTAACGGTTAAAAAGTTGTAGTTCTGGTAACACCAATTTTGAACACCCTGTACATGATAAAAAGTAGGGTATTTCGAAATCAGAATTTCATGAGTAGGTACCTAATATCTAATATCAATTTCGCTCATGCTCATTCGAAAAAACGATTCGTGAAGTGATGTTTTATTTTAATTCTTTAATTTTTTTGGAAGTGGAAAAAATCATACAGAACGCATTGATATTCTTTTTCAAAATTCAAAAACGATCTCCGAAATGGCGAGTTTCTTAATGAAAGAATGTTAGAACAAGCCTCCTATTATTTTTCCTAATCCACTGAAATTTCACTGTTTTCTGTATCAACATGTTGACAGGACGCCAACAGATTATAATTGAATATAATCATGGAAACCGTGTGAAACAGAAATATTTTTGCAGTGCTACAAGATTTGGCAGAATTAATAGATTTTCCACAGGAAAAAGACGTTTTTGCCTATTGTATAAAAATTAAATTCGATAACAATTCAGTACTTCTGCAAATGCGAGATGATCGTTAAATTGGTACCTAACCGAAACACAAAGAATGGCACGTGCTTATACAAGACAATCCCGAACCAATGCGATCGCAGATTTCAAACCACGCGGGTTTTCAAACCAATCAGTTGATGACATGTGAAGAGCACGTGCCATTCCAGAGCCAATCGCGGTCGACGTGTTGATGAAAAGATGTCAAACAACCACGTGGGTTTTTTTGGGGCACCATGTATGCTTGGAAGTAGAGAAGAGAGAGAATTAAATCAAAGAGAAAATTATAATTTTATGAATTGATTCCCGCAGTTTTGAAGATATTTCTCGAAACGAAGAATGACAATTACTGTTGACATGAATTTTGTAATACCGAAATGAACTAAAGTCGATTTTGTAGGCGCTCGAATCTTTGGTATTTCATCGAAATATGATTGCGACTTACCGTTGGAAATGTTCAGGAATTGTTCGAGATTGGCGATATCCCGATCTTCGCCAGGCAACCAGTAAGGCCTGTGGTTTTCGATGGCGTATTCATAAAATCCTCGGAAGTTGGTTAAGATAGGTTCTTCCTCCTCAGAAAAGCTGTCCGAATCTTCTGAATCGCTGTCCGAATCTTCTGACTCGCTGTCCGAATCTTCTGACTCGCTGTCCTCATTTTCAACCATAACTTCCTCGGTTTGTGTGCTTGCGTCCGTTGATTCTTCATCGTCTTCATAAACTTCTTCAACTTGGAGGACTCCTGCATCGTTCTGGACTGAGGGCTGAGGCTGAGATGTTGCTGGTAGATCTTCTGGTGGTTGCTGGAACGTTTCAGGAATGTCTTCTTCAGCGAAGAGCAATAATGGTGGGTCTGTCGACATCCGGATATTGTCGAACATCATGTTGTATTCCATGTTTTGTCCGAATGCGAAAATTTCTTCTCCAGCCATTTTCTTGTCGAAGTGTTTGACAAAATTGAGGTCGAAAAAAATTGCGAAATTAAAGTGGTGAGAGCGCTAGAGGAACCGTAATGGCAAATGGTCACTTGTTAGATAGTGAATGTCAGCTTTCGATGTACTAGGCCTGGTTACAAATTTTCGAAAGCGACGTCGCATGGTGGGGGTGTCAGACCGACCTATGGGGGTTCGTTTTGTCCAATAATGCTTTCTTCTTGGAATTACTTGCATCGCAATTGCACAGGTATTACTTGGTATTATCTTCATTTCAGAGTGACGACCTTGAATACCGATTCCATGATTTTGAAGAATGATATTTCTAATAACATGTTTCCAAAACAACAAGGACAATTTTCCTGAAATCTTAATATGGGTTTTCTCTCCCAGTCTCTGAAACAAGAAAGAATTAGAAAAATTTTTTTAATAATATAAGAAAGGCCCCTGCGTAAAAATTTGGAGCACTAATTTGTCAGGGGCCAAAACTTTACGTGAACAGAAAGAAAATGAAAACACTTTGAAATCTTAAGCGTAATCATTTTGAAACAAGTGTGTTCAGAAAAAAGACACACACAAATCGATATCTTAATTTTTATTGAAATCATCAAATGAGTGTTAAAAGAGGTGTTATAAAAACACTCTATGATAGAGCGCAATTAATTTCATCGTCAACTGAAATACGGAATAACGAAATTAATTTCATTAAAGATATTCTTGAGGATAATCAATATCCAACTAATTTCATAGAAAAATCTATTTCAAATTTAGAGAGAACAATTTTACGTCAAAACGATAATAACAATCAAGTACCAACAACAAACCGTCAAGAACAACCAATTTTAATAAATTTGATTCCTTATGTTCATGGACTTTCAGAAAAAATGAAAAGAATTGGTTCTAAATTCAACATAAGAACTGTTTTCAAAATAAGAAATGACTTACGATCTTTATTAACAAAAACTAAATCTTTGAATGAGAACCAAAAATCGAGAAATTGTATTTACATTATTCCCTGTATTTGTGGAAAATCTTATACAGGAGAAACATCAAAACCATTAGAAATCAGAAAACGTGAACATAGGAATAACATAAAAAATAGAGATATTGGTAGATCACAGAAAGCAGATCATGTGTGTTCCAATACCGGCAATCACATGATGGATTGGAATGGAACAAAAATCCTAATGACGGAACCTGATGGTTATAAAAGAAAAATCAAAGAGTCAGCTTGTATTTTGTTGGATGAGGCTAATAATCTCGCCAATTGTTCAGTAGGAATAGATCGAATTTGGATGGAATTATTGAAAAAAGAACTAGTTTCAGGGAATTTTGAAATAAAATAACGATATCAACATCTAGTAATCAATATTGATCTATGTTCATCATATATTGACAAATATCAATCCAAAAATCAAAAAAATTATCACGATTCTACAAAGTTGCATGAAAATCAGTTATTGTCTGACGAAGGAGTCTGATTCAGACTCCGAAACGTTACACTTAAGATTTCAAAGTGTTTTCATTTTCTTTCTGTTCATTGTTAGGCACCAATTTTTTCACGTAAAGTTTTATCCCCTGACAAATTAGTGCTCAAAATTTTTACGCAGGGGCCTTTCTTATATTATTAAAAAATTTTTTCTAATTCTTTCTTGTTTCAGAGACTTCCCAGAAAATATTTCAATAGAAATCAGGAAAATGTTCAAAAAACAGCGAAAATTTTACAGGAAAAATCATGAATAATTTACAACAAGGTTTTGAAGTATCCAATCAATGAAAGTTGAAAAAATCGAATCATTGCCGTAGAAGAAACCGTGTCATTGGCGTACTTTCAAGAATTGTTTTCAATGAATTTCACATAAGAATATGTATCGAGAATAGTTTTCATCTTATAGCTATTTTTGTATCTAGTGCGCGAAATGCTACTTGGCGATCGAGATCACCAAAGTATTTCGTGCATGAGATGCAAACAAAATTTTTTCTACAAACGTCAAGAATATTGTTCTAAATTGAGTAACATGCTTAGCTCAATATGGAAAATACTATCGAACTGGCTTAAACTGTTTTTCCAAATTAAGTAATCACTGTAACTATCGAAATAAAATGGCATTTTCTGAGAATTATTTCAAAGTGACAGTTCTTGATAATTATATTGGAGTGACTTTTTATTCGCGTCAATTTCGTGCTTGATATTTATAAATGTAAAATGATGGAAATTTCGAGCGACTATGATGAAGTAAGCAGTAGCCCACCTATCTTGACAGATGCGGCCAATTCAGTAATTTCAAGTCTTCTACCGGAGAAATCGAGGCGCCAGTATATGAAAATACATTTTGGGCAATATCTTCTATGTTGAAAGCGACACTCAATGTTAAAGAAAATTTTAAGAAATTTAACAAGTTGGTTCCATATTTGAAAAAATCCTAAGAAGTCTAAGGTTTTGACTAGAGAGGAAGTTGAACAATTCATGAGAGAAGCAGATGATGAAACCTATTTGTCGGTTAATGTAGATTTTTGATGATTTTTTATGTTTTTCAAATTACTGATTTCCTTTAAGGTTAGGTTTTCATGAATAATAACTGTAAATACAAACACATAAATATGTATACATGGAAATGATCTTATTAAGTATATCGAATACTCACATATATACATATTTATGTGTTTGTATTCACAGTTTTTATTCATGAAAACTTTTTATTTATTTAAATAACTTTTACATTTAAGTGTGAATCTGTACCTTTTTCATCTTCTGACATTGTATGTTTTTTCTAGAGCCCTGAGGATGCAAAAATAAATTTGCGAAACGTTGGCCATTACATAAAGTGATTTCTCAATTCTCCTACGTTCCCTTACCCCAACAAAAAAAAACCAGCAATATATTAGATAATTTTTTGGAACGAAAATTTAGATAAATCGTTTAATCTCAATATAGACAACGACAGCTTTCAAATAAGTACATTCTCGTGATATTGTGAAAGCCATAATACGTACAATGATAAATGAATATTATACAGAGTGATTCACGTAGACAATTATGTAGAATAATTCAAAGAGAGACTCGAGATGAACACTTAAAACTTCATAATTAAGCTTCGTTAGGAAAGATAAGTTCTTGAAAATACTTTCAGATTTCGGTTTCGATTTCCGGTTTCACCGGAAATGATAGAAGAAGAAACCTTCAAATTTTCTCAAAGACTCCTTCATTCCAATGTTAATAACGACGAGAACTTAAAATGCCGTTACATTCAGGACCATTCTGTTTTTGTCATTTTCATCATTTTATATTCATTTTTCGTCTTGAATTTTATTTTATAGGTTTGTTTTTCACGTTTATCTTTTCAGTTGAAATTCTGGAATGATGGCGTTTAAACAAAGAAGAAATACGATATTGATGATTTTTTCATGGAACAAATTAATCAATCGTTGACGAATGCAAATTATTCTCGAATCTGTAATACTGTAATTTTGTCGATCAACAAAGAGATTTGAAGATAATGAATCTGTGAATTCGAAGGTTCTCTTAATGACAAGATAATAAATGGTTTTTTTTGTGCCTTAGGCCACAAGTACAGACAATAGATATGAATTCTGAGAAGAATTTGCAAACGTGACAAGACCTAAGAAATTCATGTACAGCTGTTACGCTTATTGTTATTCTTCAGTACAGATTTAACCATTGAAATCAATGTAGCCTCTGTGGCCCGAAATATTTCGTGTTTCGACTCGTTTTTCGAAATCATTTCACTGCTGGACCGTTGCCAATATGACAGGTAAAAGGAACCCTCGTAAAACTGCTTTGGGTATACCGGCAGGGGCGTATCCACAGGGGGGTTATAGAAAAAAGCGCGTCATTTTGTATTTACCTACTTCAGGTCTGTCCCTTGAAACTTGAAAAACTACCCCCAAACTCAATGTCTGGATGCGCCACTGAATACTGGCACCACTGTTTTCGAAGGCTCAAGCTGTTCGCCTTTGTTTCGTTGTAGGTTCCAACCGGTTATTCGAAATTTGCAGGGTGGGCAACTTGTGTACAGGGTGGGCATATTTCGATGTTTTAGCACCACAACTTTTGAACCAGATGAGATAGACAAAATCTGATACCCCATTCTCGATCTCTTTTTCGGGGAAACTAATAAAAGTTGTATTCATTCTTGACTAACTTCCTTTGTTTTCGAGTTACATATAAGAAAAAATTGAAAAAATTGCGATATCGAAAAAAATTTATATCTCCGCTAATACTGATGATAGAGGTTTGAAATAAAAATATTCTACATGCACTTTTTCGAGTAGAATCCAGTGGCATGCTCGTCCTTTTTGCAACATTTTCAATTACAAAGCTATGACCCAAAGTTATGTTTTTTTAAATGGAAACTTTATATTTCTGTACCATTTTCTGAAAGTTTAATTTTCTCTGATTTCAAAAATATATAACATCGTAATGTTTGTATCAATATCATTATACAAATTAGTCAAAAACCTATTCTCATGTGAGTCTCAATACTTTCTATGGTTTCGACTGTTGATGAGTACAGAAAAATGTAGCTTCCTATAACAAGAGCATAGAAATGAACACTACTAGAAAGAAATTATATTAATTATACGATACTAAATTTTTCTGTGCTTATCGGCAATTGAAACCATAGAAAATATTGAGGCACAGATGAATATAGGTTCTTGACTAATTTTTATACTCATATTGATTCATTCATACGAACCATACGATGTTATATAAATTAGAAAACAGAAAAATCACGGTTTCGGAGAATGGCACAGAAATCTTGTGTTCCTATTCACAATAACATAACTTTGGGTCATAGCTTCGTAATTCAAAAAGCTGCAAAAAAGGCGAGCATGGCACTGGATTCACGTGAAAATGTGCCTGTATAATGTTTTAATTTCAGAGCTCTATCATCAGTATTGGAGGAGATATAAATTTTTTCCGATATCACTATTTTTCCAATTTTCGCTTATAACTGGAAAACAAAAGAAGTTATCCAAAAATGAATACTACTCTTTTTAGATTCTCCGAGAAAGAGATCGAGAATGGGGTATCAGATTTTGTCTGTACAGGGTGGTCAGATTTCGATATTTAGGAATTGCATCTACCAAAATCAGCGAAATAGAAAAAAGTAATGTACATGTCATGTCTCTATTTTTCGAGAAACATAAATTGCTGAAAACCTCAAGTCGATGAGGTGTCTAGTTTCCATGCTACGGTGTGATTTTGAAATTTGGACAATTACTCTAATTGGTTTTAACTGCCGCAGAATTGCCGCTACGCTCTCGAAATAAAAACTACTGTGGAGCAGTTTTTTCAGTACTTTTTACCAGTGCTATCGGAATTTCTGTGTCTCTTCAAATTTTGGAGAAATTAAAAAAATATTTTTTTTTCAAATGGAAACCCTAGTGTGCTATAATAATTTTCATAAGACTTTTCTCAGATATATTATGATATACTCCCGAGCTTCAATATGAAAATTCTAAAAAAAGACTTTTCGGTCAACATAATCTAAGCAGGCTCAAGTGAAACAAATGAATCGGAATCACAACCTTTTTTTATTTTGTTGATCGAAAACTGTTTTTTCGAAATTTTCGATATTTGAACTCGGAAGTATATCATGATATATTTTTGAAATTGTCTAAGAAAAGTCTTTTGGAAATCATCATAGCACACTATGCTTTTCATTTGAAAAAAAATAATTTTTTTCAAATTCTCTAAAATTTAGAGAGGAACTAAAATTTTGTCAGCACTGGTACTAAAAAAAACTCCACTAAAAACGTTTTTATTTCGAGAGCGTGGTAGCAACACTGGAAAAGTTAAAGCCAATTATACAGGGTTATTCACATGGCTCTATAGAATATTTTTAGGAATGACATAAGATTCAGGATTGACATTCTAAAGGTGAGCTTTAAGTAAGGAATCATCTTCTCGAAATATTTTTTGAAGGTTCTAGTGACATGAACTTTCATTTTTAAAATTTTAAGACCCATTTTTCATTGCATAAATAGATTCTTCTTTGAATTCTGAGTCTTTCTGATTCCAAAAGTTTAAATTTCCCGAAAAATATCTCCTTAAATGAGGAAACTTCAAAAAAACGTTTTTTTTCTAACTGGAACCCTATTTTTCCGAAATCTTCGTCAAAAAATAATAGGAGCATATCTCAAAATGAATATTTTTCGAGATATTCAGGAAAAACCATTCTGTCTTCAATTATCAATCTCATTCCGAATGTAATTTTTTACTGGAAAACAATAAGCGCTCAAGTGAAATTTTCAGAAATCTCCGTTATGGAGAAAATATTTTCTATAGTTCAGACGAGTTGAGTTCTTGAATTGTCATCTCTAATGCAAAAGCAACAATTGGTTCAAAGTTCTCAATGTGAGTCAAACGTAAAAAATTCGCAGGAATGCAGAAAATAATAATTTGTAATAATGTTAAATAATTTTGAAAAAAATAAATAACAGAACATGTAACAATTTGATTACTGAAAATTCAAATTTCCCTGCCATGACAAAAAAAAAATTCTCCATAATTGAGAATTTGTGGAATTATCCTAAGCTCTATAAAAAATAAAGAAAATTGAACTCATCTGAAGTATAAGAAAATATTTTCTCGATAACAGAGATTTCCAAAAATTCCACTTGACTGCTTATTATTTTCCAGAAAAAAAAACACATTCTGAATGAGATTGAAGATTGAAGACAAAATCGTTTTTCCTGATTATCTTAAAAAATATTCATTTTGGGATAAAAGTCTTGGACGTATGCTCCTATTATTTTTTGACGAAGATTTCGAAAATGCCTCGAAAAAATGGGGTTCCAAATTAAAAAAAACAATTTGTTTATGTTTCGTCACTTCTAACTTCGACAAAGAGGTATGATACCTCCTGTATCTTATTCTGAAAATCACGCTATAGAAAAGAAGCATCAGCCTTTCTTCTCGGAGATTCTCAAAAATGAGAATTTTTAATGAAAAAATCTGTATTTCAATTTTGAGATTTTTTTTTGTTTTTCCTCATTTAAAGAGAATTCTCTCGAGATAATTCAAACTTTTGGAATAAAAAAAAAGTCCTAGGACCTTGAAAAAATATACGAGAAGTCGTCTTCTTTCTTGAAGCTCACCTTTAGAATTTCAATCCTGAATCTTGTTTCTCTCCTAAGAAAATTCGTGATTTTCCCTGTAATAATTGGCCAAATTTCAAAATCACCCTGTAGCATGGAAACTAGACACCGTAGCGAATTGCGGTTTTCAGCAATTTTAGTTTCTGGAAAAAAGAGAACAATAATATATTACTTTTTTACAATCTCTCTCAATGTGGGATATGTTGTACTGAAACATCGAAATCTGATCACTCAGTACATACACAGAGTGTTTCACCGGTGATGGGGATCCAGATTACTCTTGGTAAACAGTGAAATTTCCTGATTTAAAAAAGTCTCATTGTGACTACAATCTGAAATTGTTTCATATATACAGGGTGTTATTGAACACTAAAGATTTAGATGGCTTGGTAAAATCTAAGATATTTCCATTTTGAAGTAGCCAAAGCCACCCTTATTTAGATGCTCTAGCGCACCCTGCATTAGATAGCAAATTTTATAATCTTCTGAAAGTTTTTGTCGATTGTGAGACCTAGTTTCGGATTTATTTGGAATTTTCAGGTTCTTTACAATTTTCTTGGGGAAAAGTTGAGGAAAAAATGGAAACTTCCGTACAAGCTTTTTCACCTATTTAATTTGATATACCGAAATAATTATTCTAGGTTATGAAAATTTCAACAACAAAATTTCACGACAAATCAATATGCACTTAAAACTAAAACAATAATTGCAACTTCGAATCAACATATCTCTATGAATAACAATGATCAACCTCCTCAGAGTTGAGGATACGTTGTTGGACGCTGTGAGGATTGTTGAAGAAGATTCGCCAATTAGACTCTTCAGTGGCGAAAATATCGCCTCTCATTCCCCATGGAATAGAGGATTCGACCAGGACCATCCTGTTGAGGAAAGTATATAAGAGGCTTCTGCTGCGGAGGAAGTCTCAACAGATGCCAACCCAGTAAAAATGTTAACGAATTTCGTGGCATTTTTTGACCGATGTGTAAAAGCAAACAGGACCTTCTGGTTGACCAGAAGCAACCATCCTCAAAACTTTGAAGATTTTAAAAGGTAAGACAAAGTCCTAAGCTCAACTACCTTGATTAAAATTCTAACAAAATATTGGAAGTCTCGATGATTTTCGTTGGAGAGAATCGATTTATTCATCATTTCAGTTAAGGCGTAACAAGGAGGAACTTCCCCAATATCTACCCCCAGTAAAAATTTGACGAAAATATTAAATTGTGAAATTTTCTTTTTGAATCTCCCCATGCCTGAACTCTGCTTACGCTTTTGATGTCAGTTTGGAGTCATTTGGAAATTCAGCTGCTACTTAACAGTTCTGCCCACCATAATCGAATGACAAAATCACAAAACGATTTAATGGAAATATTCCAACCATATCAATGCAGATTCACCGAATAATGTATAATAAAATCCAATCTGGGCAAGCTCCTTCGATTGAATGGATGTATTAACATGTTTTGAAGGTTATTTTGAAAAAAATTCAGTGTTTTGCACCACCTATAGAGTGATCCTCGAATTGGCAGATGACTTGATTACTTTCCGGAAATTCAATTAGAAAACAATCATATACCAATTCACGAATTTGATCTGGTGGTACAAAGATAAAAGCAAAATCAGCTGAATAACATCATGTTTAGTTCAGTTTATCCTTGATCTGGCACACTATAAACTATATTCTTTCAGTTCTCCAAGAGCTTCATGGTCGGATAGAGGGCTTAAGCATCTATCTGAATAGAGCAAACAGGGCTTTGCTCTATGACAGCCTAAAGAAAATGAGGAATATACTGGAAGAGGCAAGATTTGACAATTTGCTGGACGATTGTCATCTTGCTCTTATTCGTACTCTTTATTTGATAATAATGAAGAGTAAATATTTACCGGTAAGTCCATGACAAACTGAAACCTCAATTTTCTCTATCTGAATAAGGAAAACAGGACTTTGCTCTACGAGAACCTGAAGTCAAACAAGGTCAGCAAGCAGAAATGTTCACGAATTTCGAGTCTTTCTATGTCGCGTGTATGAAAGCAAACAGGACCTTCTGGTTGACCAGAAGCAACCAGCCTCAAGACTTCGACTGGAAAACTATTGAAAGGTTAGAGAAAGATTGAAATTCTAACAACAACTTTTGAAAAATCTTCACTAGAAAAGGGGACCTTCTGGTTGACCATTCAGTTGTGGATGAGGCGCAAAGTCTAGAAGAGGATTCTGGGAAGGTTGAACAGAAAGGTCATGAAATGTTCACGAGTTTCGTGATATATTATGGACAAAGCTACCAAATTTTCGGGCAGGACATTGAGTACAATGTGTTGTTAGACGATGTGAGGAGTGTGGAGGAGCCGCCTATTAGACTCCTCAGTGGAGAGAATATCGCCCCTCGTTCCCCACGGAATAGAGGATATGACCAGTACCATCCTGTTGAGGATAGGGAGGAAAGTACAGAAGATGCTTCTTACTTGAAAGAAGTTACAAGAAATGCGAAACAAGGTCAAGCAAAATTGTTCACAAATTTCGTGGCATTTTATGACCGATGTGTAAAAGTAAACTGGACCTTCTGGTTGACCAGAAGCAACAAGCCTCAAGACTTTAAAAGGTAAGACAAAGTCTTAAGCTCAACATCTTTGACTAGAAAACTGTTGAATGGTAAGAGAAAGATTAAAATTCTAACAAAAACTTTTGAACAATCTTCACTAGAAAACAGGACCTTCTGGTTGACCATCCAGTTGTGGATGAGGCGCAAATTCAGTGTTTTGCACCACCTCCAGAGTGATCCTCGAATTGGCAGATGACTTGATTACTTTCCGGAAAATCAATTAGAAAACAATCATACACCAATTCACGAATTTGATCTGGTGGTACAAAGATAAAAGCAAAATCAGCTGAATAACATCATGTTTAGTTCAGTTTATCCTTGATCTAGCACACTATAAACTTTATTCTTTCAGTTCTCCAAGAGCTACATGGTCGGATAGAGCGCTTAAGCCTCTATCTGAATAGAGCAAACAGGACTTTGCTCTATGACAGCCTAAAGCGAATGAGGAATATACTGGAAGAGGCAAGATTTGACAATCTGTTGGACGATTGTCATCTTGCTCTTATTCGTACTCTTTATTTGATAATGATGAAGAGTAAATATTTACCGGTAAGTCCATGACAAACTGAAACCTCAATTTTCTCTATCTGAATAAGGAATACAGGACTTTGCTCTACGAGAACCTGAAGTCAAACAAGGTCAACAAGCAGAAATGTTCACGAATTTCTAGTCTTTCTATGTCGCGTGTATGAAAGCAAACAGGACCTTCTGGTTCACCAGAAGCAACCATACTCAAGACTTCGACGATTTTAAAAGGTAAGACAAAGTCTTAAGCTCAACGACTTCGACTGGAAAACTGTTGAAAGGTTAGAGAAAGATTGAAATTCTAACAACAACTTTTGAAAAATCTTCACTAGAAAAGGGGACCTTCTGGTTGACCATTCAGTTGTGGAAGAGGCGCAAAGTCTAGAAGAGGATTCTGGGTCAAAAGAGGTCACACCCTCTGGGAAGGTTGAGCAGAAAGGTCAAGAAATGTTCACAAGTTTCGTGATATATTATGGACAAAGAAATGAGCTACCGAATTTTCGGGCAGGACATTGAGTACAATGTGTTGTTAGACGATGTGAGGAGTGTGGAGGAATCGCCCATTTGACTCGTCAGTGGCGAAAATATCGCCCCGCATCCCCCATGGAATAGAGGATAAGACCAGGATCATCCTGTTGAGGATGAGGAGGAAAGTACAGAAGAGGCTCCTGACTTGAAAGAAATTACAAGAGATGCGAAACAAGGTTAGCAAGCAGAAATGTTCACGAATTTCGTGACATTTTATGACCGATGCAAACAAGACCTTCTGGTTGACCAGAAGCAACCATCCTCAAGACTTCGACGATTTTAATAGGTAAGACAAAGTCTCAAGCTCGACCACTTTGACTAGGAAACTGTTGAAAGGTAAGAGAAAGATTAAAATTCTAACAATAACTTTTGAACAATCTTCACTTGAAAAGAGGACCTTCTGGTGAACCATCCAGTTGTGGATGAGGCGCAAAGTCTAGAAGAGACTTCTGGGTCAAAAGAGGTCACACCCTCTATGTAGGTTGAACAGAAAGGTCAAGAAATGTTCACGAGTTTCGTGATATATTATGGACAAAGAAATGAGCTACCAAATTTTTGGGCAAGATATTGAATATAATTTCTTGTTAGACGATGTGAGCAAGGTGGAAGAGTCGCCCATTAGACTTCTCAGTGGAGAGAATATTGCAACTCGTCCCCCATGGAATAGAGGATAAGACCAGGATCATCCTGTTGAGGATGAGGAGGAAAGTACAGAAGAGGCTCCTGACTTAAAAGAAGTTACAAAAGATCCAAAACAAGGTCAGCAAGCAGAAATGTTCACGAATTTTGAGTCTTTCTATGTCGCGTGTATGAAAGCAAACAGGACCTTCTGGTTGACCAGAAGCAACCATCCTCAAGACTTTTACGATATTAAAAGGTAAGACAAAGTCCTGAGCTCGACCACTTTGACTAGAAAACTGTTGAAAGGAAAGAGAAAGATTAAAATTCTAACAACAACTTCGAATGACAAAATTACTAAACGATTTAATGGAAATATTTCAACCATATCAATGAAGATTCACTGAATAATGTATAATACCATTCAATCCTGGCATGCTTCTCTGAATGAATGGATGTATTAACACGTTTTGAAGGTTATTTTGAAAAAAATTCAGTGTTTTGCACCAACTCCAGAGTGATCCTCGAATTGGCAGATGACTTGATTACTTTCCGGAAATTCAATTAGAAAACCATCATATACCAATTCACGAATTTGATCTGGTGGTACAAAGATAAAAGCAAAATCAGCTGAATAACATCATGTTTAGTTCAGTTTATCATTGATCTAGCACACTATAAACTTTATTCTTTCAGTTCTCTAAGAGCCTCATGGTCGGATAGAGGTCTTGAGCCTCAATTTGAAGAGAGCAAACAGGACTTTGCTCTATGACAGCCTAAAGCGAATGAGGAATATACTGGAAGAGGCAAGATTTGACAATCTGTTGGACGATTGTCATCTTGCTCTTATTCGTACTCTTTATTTGATAATAATGAAGAGTAAATATTTACCGGTAAGTCCATGACAAACTGAAACCTCAATTTTTTCTATCTGAATAAAGAAAACAGGACTTTGCTCTACGAGAACCTGAAATCAAACAAGGTCAGCAAGCAGAAATGTTCACGAATTTCGAGTCATTCTATGTCGCGTGTACGGAAGCAAACAGGACCTTCTGGTTAACCTGAAGCAACCAACCTCGAGACTTCGACGATTTTAAAAGGTAAGACAAAGTCTTAAGCTCAACGACTTCGACTGGAAAACTGTTGAAAGGTTAGAGAAAGATTGAAATTCTAACAACAACTTTTGAAAAATCTTCACTAGAAAAGGGGACCTTCTGGTTGACCATTCAGTTGTGGAAGAGGCGCAAAGTCTAGAAGAGGATTCTGGGTCAAAAGAGGTCACACCCTCTGGGAAGGTTGAGCAGAAAGGTCAAGAAATGTTCACGAGTTTCGTGATATATTATGGACAAAGAAATGAGCTACCAAATTTTCGGGCAGGACATCGAATATAATTTCTTGTTAGACGATGTGAGGAGTGTGGAGGAATCGCCTATTAGACTTCTCAGTGGAGAGAATATCGCCCCTCGTTCCCCACGGAATAGAAGATCTGACCAGGAGGATATGGGGGAAAGTTTAGAAGCGGGATCTGGCTTAAAGGAGGTCACAACCTCCCGAAAAGAGGAGCAGGAAGTTCGTGGATTGTTAACAAATTTCTTAAAATATTATAGACATTTCATTGAAGTGAACAGACCCTACTGGTTAGGCAGAGGTGAACAGCCTCAAAATGATCACGAATTTTGAGACTTTTTATGTCGCGTGTGTGAACGAAGAAAAGACCTGGTTCAGCACAACACCCCGAACTTCGACAATCTGGAAGAGTTTCGTGAGACTCTAAAAGACCTTCTGGTTGACCAGAAGCAACCATCCTCAAGACTTCGACGATTTTAATAGGTAAGACAGAGTCTCAAGCTAGACGACTTCGACTAGAAAACTGTTGAAAGGTAAGAGAAAGATTAAAATTCTAACAATAACTTTTGAACAATCTTCACTTGAAAAGAGGACCTTCTGGTGAACCATCCAGTTGTGGATGAGGCGCAAAGTCTAGAAGAGGCTTCTGAGTCAAAAGAGTTCACACCCTCTATGTAGGTTGAACAGAAAGGTCAAGAAATGTTCACGAGTTTCGTGATATATTATGGACAAAGAAATGAGCTACCAAATTTTTGGGCAAGATATTGAATATAATTTCTTGTTAGACGATGTGAGCAAGGTGGAAGAGTCGCCCATTAGACTTCTCAGTGGAGAGAATATTGCAACTCGTCCCCCATGGAATAGAGGATAAGACCAGGATCATCCTGTTGAGGATGAGGAGGAAAGTACAGAAGAGGCTCCTGACTTAAAAGAAGTTACAAAAGATCCAAAACAAGGTCAGCAAGCAGAAATGTTCACGAATTTTGAGTCTTTCTATGTCGCGTGTATGAAAGCAAACAGGACCTTCTGGTTGACCAGAAGCAACCATCCTCAAGACTTTTACGATATTAAAAGGTAAGACAAAGTCCTGAGCTCGACCACTTTGACTAGAAAACTGTTGAAAGGAAAGAGAAAGATTAAAATTCTAACAACAACTTCGAATGACAAAATTACTAAACGATTTAATGGAAATATTTCAACCATATCAATGAAGATTCACTGAATAATGTATAATACCATCCAATCCTGGCATGCTTCTCTGAATGAATGGATGTATTAACACGTTTTGAAGGTTCTTTTGAAAAAAATTCAGTGTTTTGCACCACCTATAGAGTGATCCTCGAATTGGCAGATGACTTGATTACTTTCCGGAAATTCAATGAGAAAACCATCATATACCAATCTGGTGGTAGAAAGATAAAAGCAAAATCAGCTGAATAACATCATGTTTAGTTCAGTTTATCCTTGATCTAGCACACTATAAACTTTATTCTTTCAGTTCTCCAAGAGCTGCATGGGGTATATCTGAATAGAGCAAAGAGGACTCTGCTCTATCAGACTCTAAAGAGGATGAGCAGCCTTTTGGAAGACGCAAGATACGACAATCTTTTGGAAGATTGTTATCTTGCGCTAGTTCGTACTCTTTATCTCATCATGATGAAGAGTAAATATTTACCGGTAAGTCCATGACAAACTGAAACCTCAATTTCTTAAGTTTGAAATAACTCTAGCTTCTATCTGAATAAACAAAACAGGACACTCCTCTACGAGAACCTGGAGAGAATGAGCAATATTTTGGAAGAGGCAAGATTTGACAATCTGTTGGACGATTGCTATCTAGCGCTAATTCATACCTCTATCTGAATAAGGAAAACAGGACTTTGCTCTACGAGAACCTGAAGAGAATCATTTCATTTTGATGAAGAGCATATATTTCCGGTTCATAAAAATGAGAATTCACTATTTCTATATTTGAAAGGAGAATCAGAGAATATTGTGGCCATGTAATTCGTGATTAGAGTTGAGCCATTGGAGTTATAACCATGAGCGCCCACAGAGGGAGGGGTGGAGATTTTGACCCTCCTTTTATTTTTTAGCAAAACGGAATACTGAAGGGACAGCGCCTCATCAAATTTTTATTTTGACCCCCCCTCCTGAGAAAAAATTCTGCAAGCGTCCATGGATTTTACCAATACCAGTGAAGAAAATCTTTGAATTCAATTTTTTTTTTCAAATTTTTACCTACACTTTTTTTCAATTCTAGTGATCCATAGAAGGAGGGGTCACAATAACCCCTCCAACCTGGGGCAAGCTTTGAAGTAGAAAATTTTGTCCATGACAGATGTGGGATACCTACGAGCACAAATAAGACCAAAACTACTCTCTCCCTTCTCTCAGTGATCAAGCAAATTGGACTTTTGTCTGGAAATAATTGGTGGAGTTCTAGAAACTGTTTCAATCAACTATTCAGGCCTCTAATAAGAGTAGTTTGAGTTTTGCCCCAATTTTCCAGTGGAGCTTATGTCGTGACCCCTTAATTTCCGGACTATTTTAGGTTTTTCTCGAATAGCTAGTGAACTGAGCTTTTAATCAAAACCATTCAAAAATGTTCGGCGTTAAATTCTGCTTCTAGAAAGTATAACGTCATTATTTTTTGAACAAGTAGATCTGAAGAAATCATACGTCCAAATGTGACAAATTTTTACTCTTTTCGAGAAAACACATTTTTTCATTAAAAAACAAATAATATCTTTGGAACTACGAGAGTTTGAACAAACTGGTATTGAATGAGAGTTGCAGATCATCACATTGTGATAAATACGTACCCTTCCCCTTCTCATTCACAATGTGAGATCGCACAGTAGATCATCCTATTAAGGATACTGTTCATTTAATCGTAGCTAGAGCAGTTGAAGTTGCTCAGCAGTCCCTTAAGTGTGTGGTTATTGCTGAGGAGTACACTGACCTTCTTGTAAATTTGACTGCTCCAACCCCTATGTGCACCAAAATTTTTTTACTAGAGCCTGGCAAAGGCAAGCAAGACGATAAATTCTCTCTTCTCCCTTGCATACAAGCTATTCTCTGTTTCGAAAACCAACTTTTCCCTCATTTTTTCAGGTTCTAGGTGAAGGACAGCTGAAATTCCTGAACACGTTTGTAATGAACTAAATCAACTATGATAACACATGTGGATCTCATGAATTAATAACTAACAATACAACTCATTGCTAAGAACAATAGATTACATATTACATACATCCTTAGCGAGTGCTGTCGAGGTGCTGCTTCAGTTGGTGGCACATGGGTAAGATTAAATGATGCTTTCCTTAACAATTTTTCGAACATCTAGTACCACAATACATTTAATTGCTTGAAAGAATTTTTATAAAGGGCTGCCATGAATTTAATCCTTGTCTCGTCGATCTCATCGGCAGAAGCATTAGATTTTCTAAACAATTCTGCAGCTTTCAGCAGGTTTGTGTTGGTTTCAGACGTCTTTAGGAATTTCATTTCTCCTTTACCGAAAGAGATGATGTAGTGTCGCAGCCATTAAAAGCATGACGGAGTAATATGTTGTTTTTCGATACAGATCGAAACTTGTTGTGCAAGGGAGAAAAGACACATCGTCTTGCTTGTCTTTGCCAGGTCCTAGTAAAAAATAGTTGGTACAAATAGAAGCTTGAACAATCAAAATTATAAGAAGCTCAGTGTCCTCCCCAACATTATCCACGAACCCATGAGACTGCTGAGCAAATTCAATAGCACAAGCTAGGATGAAATGATCAGCATCCTCAGCTATTGCGCGATTTAATATTGTAGTTTGGAGGAATGGGGTTACGTTTTTATCACAATAAGATGGTCTACAACTCTTATTCTATGACATTTTGTTCTGAAGTTCGTAGTTTTTTGAAAAGTGTGAAAATGTTGAATGCAACAATGTTTTCTGATTGAGAGCTCAGTTTAGGAGCTACTCGAGAAAAACCTAAAATAGTCCGAAAGTTTCGAGTGTTTTGAACGTTACGACATACGCTCCACTGGCAAATTGGGGCAAAACTCAAACTACTCTTATTAGAGGCCTAAAAGAATTATTCTAACAGTTTCCCGAACTCCACCAATTATTTCCATGCACATCATTTTTTGAAACTAAATTGCTCGGCCTATTCAGTAATCATGATGGAATATCTGTGAGCTTATAAACTGAAGATTAATACTTTTTTCAATTTACTTCTAGAAATGACATAACCGTTTTTGCATATTTCTATTCAATTCTAGTTTTTAGTTGCCCAATTTGAAACCACCTGTTCGTTTTTTTCATCTACATCAGTATACTGAAATCAATAGCGTACCAGAGTTCAGTCATGGAGAGATTCAACCACTATGTATAGGTCAAGAATTTTTTTTTTCAAATTGTTTCCGGGGGGGGGGAGATAGTGGGAAAGTTCCTCCCTAGTCTCCTTCGTTATGCGTTGCCTGAAATTATGGATCTATCGATTTTCTAGTACAAAAATCTTCGAGACTAATTGAAAAGTAGTTGTTAGTACTTAAGACTTTGTCTTACCTTTTAGAGTCTCACGAAACTCTTCCAGATTGTCGAAGTTCGGGGTGTTGTCCTGAACCAGAAGGTGTTTTCTTCGTTCACACACGCGACATAAAAAGTCTCAAAATTCGTGATCATTTTGAGGCTGTTCGCCTCTGCCTAACCAGTAGGGTCTGTTCACTTCAATGAAATGTCTATAATATTTTAAGAAATTCGTTAACAATCCAGGACCTTTCTGCTCCTCTTTTCGGGAGGTTGTGACCTCCTTTAAGCCAGATCCCGCTTCTAAACTTTCCCCCATATCCTCCTGGTCAGATCTTCTATTCCGTTGGGGACTAGGGGCGATATTCTCTCCACTGAGAAGTCTAATAGGCGGCTCCTCCACACTCCTTATATCGTCTAACAACACATTGTATTCCATGTCTTGTCCGAAAATTCGGTAGCTCATTTTTCTGCGGTTGAGTAAAAAAATTTCTCACTGGTAACTTTCAACACTGTCGCCTAAGCTGGTCAAGAAATGAATTGGCAAGATCTCCAGATACAAAAATTCAAACCTTCAGCAATTGTCACAGCGTCTACCCTGATAAGGTGATGGCCTCTTTGGTGCTTCAGCGGAATTGAACAGTCAAATTCCTTAGGAAGACTTTCGGCTTCATTGACAACAACTGCTTCATGCTGGTGAAAAACAGATTTTACTCGGACGAAAGAACGAGACATCAGCTTGTTGATGATTTTCAGGGAGACTTTCGGAAGTTGGCTGTGTTTGCAGATGCAGGCTTCCAAGCCTATCTCTAGGTTTATCTACGGAAATTTCAATCAATTTTTAAAATTATTGCAGAAGTGAAGCAAAAATTGAACTGGGTTATAGTATATAACATTACTAGCAAGGTAAGAGAGTTTTTACTGGCGAATGGAGGATATAATCTCCTTGAGCCTCCTAACCTCCATGAGCCAGTAAAACCCGTTACCTTGCGTGTATTGTTTTATATTTTATTTGTTTATCATTTGTAAAAAGGTTAGATAAATTCCAAAAAAATCTCAATTATTTTTCGCAAATGTCGTAAGCTATGGAAGCGTTGATATGAACATTTCTGTTTATTTCTCTTTACATTTGTTTTGGCGAAAGCGCAAATGAATGTACCAAAAGAAATTATCGAGGCAGTCAGCACTGTAGCATCAAGTTTATTACCTGCAAAATCAGCTTCAAAGTTCAAGCGAGAATACGACGACTTCAAAAAGTGGCAAAGCAAAAATAGTGTGTTTGGGGTAACTGAAGTTGTTTTGTTGGTCTACTTTAATTAACTGTCAGCTAGATTCAGCCCTAATACTTCATGGGCAAAATGGTCTATGCTGAAAAGCTGCTTGGAAATTAAAGAAAATGCCCCTGTTCGCAGGTTTGTTTTCCTTAAAAAATGTATTGAAAAATATGACGTTTAGTTGTCATTTGCAGATTTCAAAAGGTAGTCGAAATTGATTCCTCACATAACCCTTGGTGAAAAAATTAGCGTTACAAGCCAAAAAAGGCCAAGGTATTAAGTAAAGAAGAGGCTGAACAATTTCTTTTACATGCTCCTGATGACCAGTGGTTGCTGGCGAAAATTGTAACCATATTTGGGATTTTTGGATGTTGTCGATGTGAAGAAATTCTCTCCTTAAACATGAATGATGTATAAGATATGAAAAAATTTTATTGTGACATTGCGGCAAATAAACAAAAATTATCATCATTTTTCTCACAATCCAACGCAATCATAAAAAAATAGGGTTCTAATGTGAAAAACGTGAGTTATGGGCCAATCTTGATCCCCATTTTTAAACCAACATTTGGAACACCCTGTGACAGGTTTTTCACCTAAAAAAACTGAAACTGCTCATAATAATATTTTTACGTAGAATTCTGTTGCGTAGCTTGAAATTTTTTTCGAATGAATGTTTTTGAGAAAGAGCACAAACTTGAAATGTTTCAAATGGAACGCATTTTTTCCTGAATATATCGATGTATCACAACCTAACCTTTAAAAAATTTCAGCGTCAACCCTCAGGAAAATTTATATTTCTGTTTGTTTTTTTTCGAGTAAGACATGAAATCTTCCACACATGCATCCAAAAATTACAATATTCATAGTAAATTTTTATTTCGTTTTCACCATTTTTCAGTTCATACTTCAAGTTTATGTTCAAAAAAGGATGAAATAAATGGGTTTAAGTCACATAGCTTTTCGAAAAATTAATGATTAAATGCGTGTGAATATCGATTGAATGCTTGGGATATTTTTTTCAACTGAAATGTATTGAAGGTAGGTTAGGTTGTATTCAGAAAAAAAAGCAAAAATTTGACGTTAAAATAAACAGGGTGTTCCATATGAAAAATTCCATTTCGTTCCAATTCAATCTCAAAAACAATTCTTTGAGAAAAAATTTAAGCTAAACAGACAAACCGTTACTAGGTGGGTTAACTAGCTCTGTTACTATACAGGGTGTTTCAGTATGAGGTTAATCCTCAGATGATTTTATGATATAAAGTTCCTATGAACTATGGGTCTCTGACTCACTGTTTCTGAGATACAGGGTGTTGAAATTAAAAAAAAAAATTGGTTTTATGAAACTATTTTCTACACCGTTTTTGCGTTTTGGCGCGTTAGGAGTACGCATTAAGATACATTTTTTCCAATACAAAACGATGTTTATTTTTCACCAGTGGCGTCCGTACGGACTTCTGTCCGAACAATTTTGGTGAAAAAATTGGTACGCCAATGTTTTTTTAAAATGATTCTGTAATCAACCCATAATTAACAATGAGAATGGTCTCTTGAGTTTTTTTTTCCGATACAAAACGATGTTTATTTTTCACCAGTGGCGTCCGTACGGACTTCTGTCCGAACAATTTTGGTGAAAAAATTGGTACGCCAATGTTTTTTAAAATTATTCTGTAATCAACCCATAATTAACAATGAGAATGGTCTCTTGAGTTTTTTAACTGTGACGAATATTTTCTGAGGAAAAAAATAAAATGCAATTTCATCTAGGAAAGTTACGAAATTCTTTGATTACTTCCAAAATGCAATTTCATCAGGAAAGTTAAAAAATTTTTTGATTACTTCACGAAATTCAGAAAATCTATTTTATGGCGTACTGATAACCTACCAAAACGAAAAAAAAATGTGTACTGTGCCGAAAATAAAACCGAAAAACATTTTTCTTCAATTTCAACACCCTGTTTCTCAGAAAAAATGCGTCAGAGACCCCTGGTCCATAGGAAGTTTATATCATAAAATCGTGTGAGGATTAAAATTCCGAATTCACGAAAAATTAGTTGGTATCGAAGCACATGCTGAATTTGCATTTTATTTTTTTTCTGAGAAAAATTCAAGAGACCATTCTTACCGTGAATTATATGGTTAATACGAAAATAATTTAAAATTTGAAAGACAACATTGGCGTACAAATTTTTTCACTGAATTTGTTGGGACAGAAATCTGTACGTACACCACTGGTGAAAATTGAACATCGTTTCGTATCAGTAAAAATTTCTCTTCATGCGTACTCATAACGTGCCAAAACGCAAAAAGAGATCGTGTACGGTGTAGAAAATAATTCCATAAAACCGATTTTTTTTTCTAAATTTCAACTCCCTGTATCTCAGAAACAGTGCGTCAGAGACCCATAGTTCATAGGAACTTTATATCATAAAATCATGTGAGGATTAAGATCCCGAATTTACGGAACCTCATTCTGAAACATCCTGTATAGAGGCTTCTATTTTTAGTCTCTCAAGACTTTGGTATTTCATCGAAATATCATTATAAATGTAGATGTTTGTTCTCTTACCGTACGAATCGTAGTTTCTTAAGATCGACATCCTCTCGATTCTCTCCAAACATCCAGAATTGAAAGAGTGTAGTTCACGATGGCTTTTTCGCAAAATGGTCGGAAATTAGTGAAATTTTCTTGAACTTTGTATTCGCTTTGAACGATATCGACCCACATTTGCATCCGTTGTTTCTTCAGCTTCCTCAGCTTCTGCATCGTTCTGGTCTTATTGCATCTTGAGCCTGACATCATGATCTAGCAGCTGCTGGTGACTGTTCGGAAGGTCTCTAAGGGCTGTCAGCAATGTCTGGATGGATGGGTTGAAGTCAAAATAGTGTTTTTCATCAGGAAAGTATTCCATGTCTTGCACGAATATAAATCTACCCATTCTCTGGCCGAATGTATTTCAGACTGGCCTTCCAGGCTGTAGAATTGAACACACAATTAATTTCAACAATGATTTCTCTATCTCCCTGGTGAACTTAGGAATGGCCTTAGCTCAAAAATGAGAATGACAATTCTCGGAATATGTCGTAGTTTTTGGTCCTGAAAAATATTCTGTTTTCTTGTGTTTCAACATGTTTGGTTTATTTATGGGAGATGATTGCCTTTCATTGGGGTCCCGTAGCGGTCTTCAAACATCTGAAGTGCCGAAAAATCATCACCTGGAAGGTCGTATCCGGTTTGAAAAACCCTCACGACCAGAGAGCAAAAATTTGGGGATTTTGAATTTGAATATCGAAGGAATTTCGAAAGACAAGTGTGATTACGTCTCCAAATTAGCTGATGAACATGGTATCGAAGTGATTCTTCTGCAAGAAACCCACACGGCAACAGAAAAAAATCCTCGTGAAAGAGGACAGTTGAAAGTTATGTATTAATTGATTTTTACAAGTTTAGCTTGTTATTTTGAAAAATTATCAGTTCGTAATTTTCAACAGATTCGGAAAGGGGAAATTGAAGGAATTTTTTTTTCATTTCTTTCAAATTTTGTGACATTTCTGTCATGAATATTTATGAACCTCCGAACATTATTTGGCCAAGAAATCTGAATGTTGATGTTTTTTAAAGTATCAAATGCATTTCTAAAATGCATTGGATTTATTCTGAATAATCGGTTTCTATTCTGCTTTTGTCTTTTTTCATTTCAGATTAAGAATTGCGAATCGTTTTGGAAAGAATCTGTTTATCCGAGCCCATCGACGTATAACATGAAGATGATCACACTGATGTCTTTCAAGATTTTCCTGATATTTAATATTTTATGTTATTTCTTTTACGGGGAGACAGGTTTTTTCAGCTGAGGTTTTTTTCCCTTGCTGTATAGTATCGTATGATACTAGTGATGATAGTATCCTATGATTCTATAGTATCATACGAAGAATGTTATGATACCCCGTTTTTTTTTTTACCTCAGCTTAGGTACTTTTTGTTTCAACATTTATTGTATTATTTTAGTTCCCCCTTTTTCATAAGAATATATATATATATATATATATATACAAAATTTAATACTATACAGTAAAAGTAACAAAAAGTCTGAATCTCATCAAACCACATTATAAGCATAAAAAATGAATCAGTTCTACGTTGATTTTTCTAATATTAGGTAATCCTAATACACTTCGCGAAACATTTGAGGGAAAAAACTTTCAAAATTTTTTTTCAGCAGGCCCTATCTCAGCGAAAAATGGTTGAATAGAAAATAAAAAACCAACTTTCGAAGCTTGAAGACTCTCGTTACTAAAATTATTGGTTAACAATTCATCAGATAAAACACGAGGAAAAAATTTTGAAAATTTTTCGAAATTTTATGTTTTTGCTTTACGCTCACGTAGAATTTTTTCATTCAGCTCTATTTTGCTTTTTACGACTTTTGAGATATTCAGTTTTAAATGCAAAAGGATCTTTTTTCACTCAACTGCCGATATCTCCGGGAGAGAAAATTTTGTACAAAAATCTGTTTTGTTCAATTGAAAAGAATTTTTTTTCACCTGTCACATTAACACGGAAAAACGGCACAAAAATTTCATTTTGCCATTTTTTGGTGAATTGGCTGTATCATCTTCAATATTGGAGGGAAAACTCAGGTTATAAAAACATGTGGCAGGCTGATGTTCCCCAAATTCCTCCCAAATCGGTAGATCGATCGGTTCAGCGGTTTTTTGGACCAATTGCTTGAACATTTGGAAAAATTTAGAGAACAAGGTTTTCTTCCTTAAACTTGGCCTAATCTTTTTATATCGGTTTTTTACCGAATGAGTCGGAAGGTTTTTAAGAAAACTGTTCATTAAAACGTGGTGTCAGAAAAAGGAAAAATTCTGTCGCTCGGAATTTCGCTTAACGTCAAGTTAAGGGTATCAACTTCAAATTCATTCCATGATTTTTCTCTGAGGAAACTGAAGGTTCAAATGTATCCAGTGCCATCTTGTTCTTTCAAATGAAAAATTTTTCTTATTCTTCGAATGTTAATTTTTTTCGAATGATTAAAAAAAATTTGAGTGAAAAATGAAGAAATAATGTAATTATTGATTGATGAAGAAAATTAGGTCAAGTTCGAGGAACAAAAACTTTGTTGCCTTAATTTTTCGTGAGTGTAGGGCAAAAAAAAAATTTCCAAAAAATTTCGTTTTTATTCGTGCTTTATCCGATGATTGCATGACTACCGGTACTCCGAAAAATTGTTAACCAATAAATTCAGAAACAAAAGTTTCTGAACAAAACCTTGAAAAGTTAGTTTTTTCATTTTCTATAAAACCATTTTTCACTGAGATACAGTCTGTTGAAAATCACCAAAAAATTTTGAATACTTTCTGTTCCTTTAATTGTTGCTCGAAGTATACACAGACTCATGGTACACCCCCATTTTCTCCTTTGTTTCTGTAGTTATATTTTTGAAATTTGGAACATTCAATATACTCACTATGGGGCACTTTTTGACGTATTCAGAAAAAATCCAACTTCTGATTTTTCCGGAAATGGCATCAACTTTCGATTTTCAAATGGGAAACCTGGTATATTATCACAATTTTGAAATCTCTATAATTTTCTCAATCTAATGATACCTCATAGTTGATATTTCATTCGTCAGAACGCCCATTTTATTTTTCGATCTAGAGAGCCATGAACTCCCTGAAATTATTCCAAATAATCAAAATAAAGCTACACTACAGTAATTTCGATTTAAAAGTATCGTGGTTCGAAATACGTGCCAAAAAAGTAAATCAAAACCTTTTTTCACTCGAAACTCCGTTTTGTCAAATGGTAGCATTATGGTACTCTGACGTCATTCGAAAGTACTATCGGTGGGGTATCCATCCATATCAACTATTTTTCTGTATAACCAATACGAACACGATAATGGAGTTAAGACAAGTTCAAGTATCTTCTCGGTTCAATCCAAAGTTGATGTCATTTTCGGAAAAACCGGAAATTGGATTTTTTTCTAAATATGTCAAAAAGTGCCCTATCGTGAATATATTCAATGTTCCAAATTTCAGTAATATAGCTACAGGAACATGGGAGAAAATCAGCACCCCAGAGGTAAAGTGTGTTAAGTCACAATATCAAAATTAGACAAAAGAGAGATTTTTCAGTTCGATTATTGTTTTAAAGAATGTTTACTGCCATTATTTGGCGACTTGATATGCCTAGGGAATCGAAAATGTGTTCCACTACCTAGAATTTACTAATGCGAATCCAATATTGTAGAAAGTTCGTGTCTGAAAAAATTTGACTTAACACACTTTACCTCTGAGGTGCTGAAATGGGTTGTACCATGAGTCTGTGTCACCCTGTATATTGACAATATTCGAGAAATTACTAATTTTGAATTATTGTATGAAATTTTTTATGTGCATCACGTTGCGTAGGTACCTTTTTTCCATGTTTTCGATACTCATGGGGGGGTAATTACCCCCATTTATTTGAGTTAAATAGTTCAAGGCTATCACGACTGGATATACCTGCTGATTTTTAAATAGTATTCCTCGCCTATTGGCCTTGGTACATTAGAAATAATTTCACCTAACGCTTCGCCTACAACTACAGAAAGCAACCTCAGAGAATTCCTGTTCTAAGATTGTACCTGGAATGCTGAATTTCTTACACTATGTATGAAATTCAGCGTTCGAGGTAAAGCCTTGGACCTAGAAAATCCTTTGAAGATGCCTACCGCAGTTATAGGCGAAACGTTAGGCGAATTATTCTTTTCTGCAGAAAAATTGATCCCAATCAATCTCCAAATTATGGTCAGAAGTAATGAATCAAGAGAAGAACAAAATTTCAACATAACTCACTTTTCTCTTCAGCTAAGTTATTTCTTTCAATCCACCTCTTTTACGTGTTCACTCATTGAAATTTTAACAGGAAAAGAAAGAGGCAAATACTAATCTGAGTTTACTTGATTGACAAAAAAACTTGTTTGTACAGATGAAAATCTGAAACATATTGTTGATATCACTCTGAAACATGAGTTTTTTGCACGGAATTAAGGAGTTGAATTCGAAGTGTCGACCTCTATGAACTTTACAGCAAACTTGAAATTATTGTTGAAAGATTAAAAGAAGAAATTCTGAATATTGTTGAATCATCGGTAAATATTCTATACTTGATAATTATTGAATTGTAGTTTCTGAAAGATATAAGTAAAGGAATTCCTGCAAGTATATAGTTCAGTTAATATGAATTTTCAAATTTGTTTTTTGATGTTTGATGATTTTTTTCTGAAAAAATTCGAAATGATAATTTTTTCAAGGTTTAGGATGAAAAAAATGTTTAGATTTTCTGGAAATTCAGGTTGAACGAATGAACAATATTCAGTTAATTGAAAAAAGCAATATACAGAAGAACACGCTGCATATTTCAAACAACTTCCAGTTTTTAGTATTGCTAAGCGACAAGAACTTTTTTTGTAACGTTCGACAAAAGTACATTTTTCATAAAGACTCCAGTTCGATTTTTGGGATTCGCTTTGTTAAATTCGCACCGAAAACGTACCTACCTGCTTCAGACATAGAATTTCAAATATACCCCTAACTAAGGCGACAGAATAATAATTGTTACCCAGCGGGTGGTGTTTATGGTTCTAGAAAAGAGAATTTGGAATCCGTGAAATTGAAGGTTTTCTGTCCTTTCCTGTTATACAGGGTGTCCCACGAAGCATCGATAGAAGAGAGTAAAGAGACCAAATCGAATGACTAAACTGTTATAAGATCCACCATATATTGCTTCGAAATTTCAGACAACTTGACGTTCTTTGAATTTTCCAGTCTAACTGGAGAATTGAGTGAATCTTATCGTTGAATATTCGACTATGAAACATTGCCTGTGCTATTATACGAGTAGAGACGGAGTTAATAAGAAGAGAAGGACAAGAATAACATTTCAGGGGGCACTAGTAGTGGACAGATCAGTATTCAGCATTTTTGTCTGTGTAATTTTATATTATTTCCGCAAGTGTATTTTCTCTTGATATCAATATGTCCTTATGGGTGTTTACATATACAGGGTTATCCACGTATATGGATCTATAGAATATTTTTAGGAAAGACACAAGATTCAGGATTGTAATTCTAAAGGTGAGCTTCAAGTAAGAAGACTACTTCTCATATATTTTTTGAAACTTCTAGTGACAATAACTTTCGTTTTTCAAATAAGAAGACCCATTTTTTATTGCATAAATAGATTCTCAATTGGATTCTGAGTCTTTTTGATTCCGACAGTTTGAATTGTCCTGAAAAAATATTCTTAATATGAGAAAATACGAAAAAAACTCAAATATGAACTCTGTTGAAATACAGACAACTTCGGGGTTTTTTCATTAAAAATGCCCCATTTTTGAGAATCTCCAGAAAGAAAGGCAGGTGCTTCTTTTCAGATACAGGAGATCACAAATTCTTTGTCAAAGTTAGAAGTGACGAAACATCAAAAATCGTTCATTTCAAATTGGAACCTCATTTTTTCCCATCATTTTCGAAATCTTCTTCAAAATATAATAGGAGCATACGTCCAAGAATTTTATCTCGAAATGAATATTTTTCGAGATATTCAGGAAAAACGATTTTGTCTTCAATTATCAATCCCATTAGGAATGTGTTTTTTTACTGGAAAATAATTAACGGTCGAGTGAAATTTTCGGAAATTCTGTTATCGAGAAAATATTTTCTTATAGTTCAGACGAGTAAACAATAATAGAAGGCATAGTATTTTTTCTGTGTGCCAAGACAATTGACATTGCAAGTTTTTCTCACACTCTCAACTTCAAGAGTCCTCATTTCACAAACTCTATGCCTTGGTCGAAATAAGTGACTTATTTCGACAGGATAAAATACGTAATTTCAAAAGATACAACCAGATATATCGTGAAAAAATTTGAGACCGTTAAAGTTTGGCCTGAAGATTCTCTTTGGCAAACGCATGTTGACCTTCAGTATGAGGTTGAATAGTTGATGCATCGAGGCAGAATACAGAGGAGAGAGAAGACGAGAAATTATCGTGTTAGGTAAAAAAGGTACCACTAGGCGGAGCCAAGTCTGGTAACAATATGGCTGAAATGTCAGGACCGGATTGAGTAAACTTTCATCAGTTGATCTTGTAGTGATTTGAAAAGGTTTTCGGTAAAGCCTTTTTAATAATAATCTTTATTATTAGCATTAGCTATTCATTACATAGATTTATTTACATTTTATTCTTTCATATATTTGATTAAAAGTTTTTTAAAAGTATTAAAGTTCTCGGCATCTTTCAATTGTCTAGATAGCTCATTGAACTCTCTGAATCCCCTATTGAAAACAGAAGAATTTTTTAAATAGTTTAAGGCTTTCACGACCGGATATACTGGTATTAAAGAAGAAATTGTAGGAGAAATGTTAAGTAGAATTATTCCTAATGGACCATGGCCAATAAGCTCGCATCCACCTAAAATAAGACAATCAGAGTTTATGTGAAGGAATGAATATTTCTATATTTATGTATTCTTGAATGAGTAAAATACAAATATGCACAGTCTTGATTCTGAAAAATTTCGAAAATATTTAGAAAAATGTTAGATAATCATACACGAAAAACACTAAAAGTAGAAAATGTTCTCCCTGTGTTTTGTTACCATAATTCAGGCGACTTTAATCTGGGGATCTTATCATCTGGAATATTGGTGAGTATGGGAAATGAATTTGGAAAGGAATTGAATTTGTTCCGAAAATTCAAAGCTATTGTCTCTCTGCGAATATGGGGAGGGACAATATTTGAGAAGACTGGTAACCAAGGAGTAGGTGTAGACTTGATAGTACCTGTAATAATACTCATAGAAAAATTTAGTTTGGCATCAATTTTTTTTTTACATGAAATCAGAATCATCTTCAGAAACTAGAAGAATATTGTTTCTAGTTTTAAGCTTCAAGCGCAGATCATCTGAATGGACGTTGAAATTTATAGACGAATCAAGTTTGATTCCCAGGTATCTAAGATTGAAATTATGTTTTAAGGGAGAAGAACCGAATGTTACACTCAATTTTCAATATTTCTGAAGATTATTCAAATGAAAACACGAAACCTCGGTTTTATTTTCATTCAGGCACAAACACCACTTTAAATAATTATTTTTCATTATATCCAAATCTGCGGGGTTCTTTCTATTGTTTGAAAATTAGAATGATGAAGAGCCAGAGCAATATCATCAGCATTAATAAATTTTTCCGAAGAAGTAGTTGGAATATCACACAAATATGAATTGAATAGAAGGGGTGCTGAAACTGAACCTTGTGGAAGACCATTATTCAAAGTTTCGAAATTGGTACTATTATTATCGACAAAAACTCGGAACCTTCTGTCGGATTACATATTTTCTGAAAGTCTAACCATTTTTCCGCATTTAAATGATTATAGAGTCAATATACTGATGATATTGAATCGATGTCGTCGGTAATTACTACAACTTATACCGCGGGACTATTTTGGTGATGAAATGAATGCCGCTTGAGCATCGATATATTGTCCGAACATCAGACAATCACCAAGAGTACAGGGTGGGCATATTTCGATGTTTTAGCACTACAACTTTTTAACCAGAGGAGATAGACGAAATCTGATACCCCATTCTCGATCTCTTTTTCGGAGAAACTGACAAGAGTAGTATTCATTTTTGGCTACCTTCTTTTGTTCTCGAGTTATAAGCGAAAATTGGAAAAATGGTGATATCGGAAAAAATTTATATCTCCGTCAATACTGATGATAGAGCTCTGAAATTAAAACATTATATGGGCACTTTTTCACGTAGAATCCAGTGGCATGCTCGCCTTTTTTGCAGCATTTTTAATTACGAAGCTATGTCACAAAGTTATGTTTTTTTGAAGAGGAACACTAGATTTCTTTGCCATTTTCTGAAAGCTTAATTTTTCCTGATTTCAAAAATATATAACATCGTATGGTTCGTATCAATAAATCAATATGAGTATAAAAATTGGTCAAGAACCTATATTCATCTGAGTCTCAATACTTTCTATGGTTTCAATTGTCGATAAGCACGAAAAATTCAGTATCGTATAATTACCACAATTTCTTTCTAGTAGTCTTTTCATTTCTATGCTCTTGTTATAGGAAGCTACATTTTTCTGTGCTCATCAACAGTTGAAACCATAGAAAGTATTGAGACTCACATGAAAATAGGTTTTTGACCAATTTCTATATTCATACTGATACAAACTTCACGATGTTATATATTTTTGAAATCAGAAAAAATTAAGCTTTCAGAAAATGTCACAGAAATATAGTGTTTCCATTTAAAAAAACATAACTTGGGATCATAGCTTCGTAATTGAAAATGATGCAGAAAAGATGAGCATGCCACTGGATTCTACGTAAAAAAGTGCCTGTAGAATGTTTTAATTTCAGAGCTCTATCATCAGTATTAGCGGAGATATAAATTTTTTTCGATATCGCCATTTTTCCAATTTTCGCTTATAACTCGAAAACAAAAGAAGGTAGCCAAAAATGAATAAAACTCTTGTTAGTTTCTCCGAAAAAGAGATCGAGAATGGGGTATCAGATTTTGTCTATCTACTCTGGTTCAAAAGTTGTAGTGCTAAAACATCGAAATATGCCCACCCTGTACATAATATCAATGATCTCAAGCCTCGGTTGAAAATTGAGGTCCAAATACATTATGCTAAGGACGTTTTCCATTATATTCACGTACATTTTTCGTTTTGTGTTTACTCTGTTCAAGTTCCTCGAACATGTAAAGAAGCCATCGGCAACCCCGGAAACTACCATCACGTGATATGGCAGTGATCACTGTGGCATTTGGAAGAGAGCACAACACAAAGTCACAAAGAGGGCTGACTCCCCAAACTGCACCCCACCACTCTTTCGAATATTTGTATCTGCGAGATTCTCGCCAATTCAGTTCTTGTCCAGCTTAGGCGACAGTGTTGAAAGTTACCAGTGAGAAATTTTTTTACTCGACCGCAGAAATATGAGCTACCGTATATTTGGGCAACATATTGAATACAATGTCTTGTTAGATGTGAGGAGTGTGGAGGAGTCGCCTATTAGACTCCTCAGTGGAGAGAATTTCGCCCCTAGTCCCCAACGGAATAGAAGATCTGACCAGGAGGATATGGGGGAAAGTTTAGAAGCAGGATCTGGCTTAAAGGAGGTTACAACCTCCAGAAAAGAGGAGCAGAAAGGTTCTGGATTGTTAACGAATTTCTTAAAATATTATAGACATTTCATTGAAATGAACAGACCCTACTGGTTAGACAGAGGCGAACAGCCTCAAAACTTCGACAATTTGGACGATTTTCGTCCATCTTTAAAAGGTAAGACAAAGTCTTAACCACTAACAACTACTCTTGGGTTGCGTTCATAAACTTACTCAGAGTAAGCTCCCCTTACTCTGAAGCGTTCACAAACTTGCTTTGTCTTCCTCGGAGTATACTCTGTGAGCGTTCATAAACTTCCTCTGAGTAAGCTCTGCATACTCTGCTATTTGGGAGAGTAAACACATACTCTGATAGTCATGTCGTACGATTTTCATTCTGTCCTGCTCCCGCGTACTTTTTGAAACCTGAATATTATTCAAATAAGTATTTATTTCTGGTTTTGTTTCATTTCAATAACGAAATACGAAACAATTAATTTTTCAAGTGAAACAACCATTCTGTGAAATAAAGAAATATTGGAAAGAATTACTTTAATGATTAATAAATTTAATGAAATTGCTAGCAGTGAATTAACGCAGCTCAAAGTGAATTTTACCAAGAGATAATGGGAAAGAAAAAAAGAGTTTTTCCCTGTATTGCAGGACCTAGAGTGGTCCGTTCAAGTTCAAATAAATCGAGACATGAAAAGTCCCACAATAACTGTTTTTTGTACCTGATTTGGAATCTACGTTGATATTTTTTTATATTCGAGAGTTTAGATCTGTCAAGATTCATTCATATTTTGCTTTATCTTTCATACAATATTTTTTAACTTCTTTTTGTTAGATTCCTCGAATGAAACTATTTTTTGTTACGAAGTATTTAATTTTTTTCTGGCGTAGAGTCAAAAAAACAACAAAACATGTAATAACATTTTTAATTTTCTGCTTGCAAGAGAAGATTATAGACAATAATATCCTTTTTCATTCTTTCTGTCTCATTAAAAGTAATTCAAACTCCTGAGAACATTTATCAGTTTTCTCACAATCATCAAAAAACACGGTTGTGCTCTGCTTTTCAAATAAAAGAAAAATTGACTATACTGCGAAGACACAACTGAAAATGTACGACTAGAGAGAATTTTTTTCTTAAACTTCTATTATTCATTCATGATAGCAACAATTCAATATAAAAATGATATATAAAAAAGTATATGATGCAAAAGTATTATTCATAACCAATACACATGTTTGAATTTTGAATGACATTTGTCAGAGTAAGTTTGTGAACGACGAGTGTGGAGTAAAGACCGAAGTATATTTCTGATCATATGGCCATACTCTTACTCTACTCTCTGAGTAAGTTTGTGAACGCTGCCTTGAATAAGAGTGTCGATTACTTAAGGAAATCGATGTATCCATAAACTCAGTCAAATTCAGTTAATGGAGACGTAACCCCACCTAAAGATAAAAAGAAATTAAAAAAAATAAAATTCGTTGCTTCTTCTTGAAATTCCGCATGATACATTGTGTGAACACGCTTCTCAAAGATTCATAACTATGAAAATTTTTTTTCTAATTTAGTGTCAAATGCCTCCATTCTGCACCTGTATTGTGTTAAATACTACGTAGCATAAAGAAGCGATCGTGCGAACGACAAGTAATAATAATAATATTTATTCGGTATACATAAATGTGTCGGTATTATTCAGTTGATTATCTTTGTTCTCGGATTCTGTGCAGATGTTGCCAAGAAAACCCACGTGGTTGTTTGGCGTCATCGTAATCGACCGAGATTGGCTCTCGAATAGCACGTGCCTTCCATATGCCAGAATGTGATTGGTTTGAGAAGCCCACGTGGTTTCTAAGCTGCAATCGTATTGGTTGAACAAGGTACGAACTTATTCTGGCACGTTGCTTAACCACGTGTTTGTATTTGGTTAGGTATCAACTATAAAAAATATTTTCCCGATAACAAAGATTTCCAAAAATTTCACTCAACCGTTAATTATTTCCCAGTGAGAAAACACATTCGGAATGAGATTGAAAATTGAAGAAAAAATCTTCTTTTCTTGAATATCTCGCAAATTATTCATTTTGGGATAAAAGTCTCAAACGTTTGCTCCTATCATTTTTTGATGAAGATTTCGAGAATGCTTCGAAAAAATAGGGTTCCAATTTGAAAAAAACGATTTTTTGATGTTCCGTCACTTCTAACTTTGACAAAGAATTTGTGACCTCCTGTATCATATTCTGAAAATCACGCTATCGGAAAAGAAGCATCAGCTTTTCTTCTCGGAGATTCTCAAAAATGAGAAATTTTAATAAAAAAACCTCGAAGTTTTCTGTATTCAACAGAGTTCAAATTTGAGATTTTTTTCCTATTTCCTCATTTAAAGAGAATTTTTCGGGAAAATGGAATCAAAAAGACTCAGAATTCGATGGAGTATTTATTTATGCAATAAAAAATGGTTCTTCTCATTTGAAAAACGATAGTTGATGTCACTTCCGGAAAAACCGGAAGTATCAGAACCTTAAAAAAATATACGAAAAGTCGTCTTCTTACTTGAAGAACATTCAGAATTTCAATCCTGAATCTTGTGTCTTTCCTATAAATATTCTATAGAGCCATATTCGTGAATAACCCTGTATATATAACACCCTGTATCTTTTTTCGTGGTTCTCCGATTTTGTTGAAATTTTCACCAGGTAAAGTATTGGGTCTTGTAATATTAACCTGAAATTTACTTCACAGGGTGAAACAAAACCGTGTTTCATACCCTTCATTTCTATACACCCTGTGGTGGATTCGGGGCGGAAAATTTGATATCATTCAGTTTTAATTTGACGTGTGGCCCTGTCTTCACAAAATGTTTTTTGATTTACGTCAGTATCTGCTTTGAAAAAAGATACACATTTTCAAAGAAAGTTTTTGAAACATAGATGAATTCAAAATAATAATCATCGGAATGAATACCATTTTCAATTCCCGGGCTCAGAGATCTTTTATCTGATATTAGATTTTGTCACTGAGATGAGAGATATACCGGTTTCGGCCTTGTTGAGCCTCATCAGTATCCCGCACATCTCAGGACAAAATCTTCATAAAAAACTTCAGAATTTATAGTAATTGGTTGTGAAGTAATGAGTAAAATATTACAAAGTACTAAGGTGGTGACATCCAATTGCGTCAAAATGAGGTTTCACATCTCCAATCAAATGCAAAAAAAGAAAACTGTACTTCCTCTTTCACTGAATGAGATTTTAGCAGTGGCTCTATTCAGGGCCCGCTTGCTAGTTTTTCATAGTGATGGAAACGCCCAATTCTTTTTGTGACTGTGAAGCCTGATGTTTTTAAGAAAAAGAAAATTCTTTGCCTTTACGAAGGCACATCGAGAACATTTTTGAAACATAGATGAATTCAAAATAGTTATCATCGAAATGAATACCATTTTCAATTCCCAGGCTCAGAGATCTTTTATCATGAGGTTGGAGAAATGATATTAGATTTTGTCACTGAGATGAGATCTCTGAGCCTGGGAATTGAAAATGGTATTCATTTCGATGATTACTATTTTGAATTCATCTATGTTTCAAAATGTTCTCGATGTGCCTTCGTGAAGGCAAAGAATTTTCTTTTTCAAAGAAAGTGTTGCATATTTTCAATTTTTATAACAATTTAAAACATTACAATACCTTATCGACTAGTAAACATAAATAAACATCTGAAAATTAATAGCGTGTATTTCCACCTCGCTTTCTCATAACTTCTACCATACGACGTGGCATACTTCTGGTGGAATATTTTCCCGTTATTCAAGAAGGGCTGTTCGTAAATCGGGCAAGATGTTGGGCTGCCGATTTCGAACATGTCTACCTAGCAATTACAATAACCAATGATAAATTACAAATTACGAACGAACAGTGAAAACACGGAGATAACGTTTCTGTGTATGTTCTTTTCATCGATGGATTTCATAAGACTTTTTTCAATGTGTTGCTTTACGAATTTTAATTTTCGGCCCCTGGTAAGTCATAGTAAGATCATTATAAACTAATTGCTCGATCCTACCCCATTAATGGAAATATAGAGGAGTGAGATCCGATGATCGAGTAGGCCAAAAAAGGACCTCTATTTCGCGAACAACAATCTTCCAATGAATATGTTAGGAAATTTTTTCACTCCTTCTTTTAGAATTCTTTAAACTGCATGCTATTATCGTTTTGTTCATTCGGCGAAAACTGGTTTTTCGGATTTTAATTTTCGGCCCCTGGTAAGTCATAGTAAGATCATTATAAACTATTATCGTTTTGTTCATTCGGCGAAAACTGGTTTTTCGGATTTTTCGATATTTAAAGTCGGAAGTAGATCATGATGAATTTTTGAAATTGTCTAAATTGAAAAGTCTATTGAAAATCATCATAGGGATTCCATTTGAAAAAAAATATTTTTTTTTTATTTCTCTAAAATTTGAAGCGGCACTAAAATTTTGACAGTACTTGTCGAAAGTACTGAAGAAACTGCCCTTAAGATATTTTTACACTGGGAAAGTTATACCCAATTATAATAATTGCCCAAATTTCAAAATCACCCTGTAGCTTAGAAACTAGACACCTTAGCGAATTGCGGTTTTCAGTAATTTAAGTTTCTCGAAAAAAGAGACATGACATGTATATATCTTTTTTTCTCTCGCTTAACATCGAAATCTGACCACCCTGTATTTGATCTTGTGGTATAACAATGAAAACTTGAAACAGTTGTAAATTTCAAAACTAGTTGAGTTCATCATTTTCTATTCTTTCAGGTCTTCGCATACCAGAAAAAAACGAAGAAGAATATTTAATAAACTGGAATACAATTATGAGAATCATCCGCAAAATCATCGCACTGACAGATTATTTTAGATTGGGCGATGAATTGGACGACTTTTGCAAAGAATGGCTCAGCGCCTTATGCAACGCCTTGATGGATACTAGATATACAAAGGTGAGTTCATGGCAATTTTAAACCTTGGTTTCATATTTTCTATGTAATTTCAATACTGACAACTCTCAACATGATGGTAATGATTGTTTCACGTTGATTTGCAGATAATCGAAGTAGGTTTATTTTCGATGGTCATATTGAAGTTGACGAAACTCGAATACGTGTTACCTTGGGCTTCGAGGAAAGAAATCTTTACATACTGGTTCAAAACCAGTCATATTGCAGAAACCTTAACATCAAGAGACTTTGAATGTGGCTTGAATCTCTTGGATCTTGTTACAGACGTTCCAAAGTCTGAACCATTCGATGTAAGTATTTTGCCTCAATTTAATATATATACAGGGTGTACCAAGTTCGACGGCCTATTAGGCGTTTCTGGAGAACTAGACTTATTTGAAATCTGAAAATTGGGATTATGATATTGTTTGACATTATCTACCGAGCTGAAATATTCTTGGAGCCTGACCACTTTCAGGTATACAGGGAGCGAAAAAAAAATTGTCAAAATATTTTTTTCTGTTTTTTTCTTTTTGAATTTGACAAAGTATGCAATTCTGAATACATTCGTACTCAAATCGTTGCATTCGTCGAAATACTTTCAAAAATATCGAGAAAAACCTGAAGAAAAAGAGAGAAAAGAGTATTCGGTATTATGTTTGTTATTCCTTATCTAGATACCTTAAGCACAAACCGTTTTCACATTTTTGAAGTCGAAGAATGTGGAAATATTGTACATTTCTAGAATTTTGAGAAACTCATCACAGGGTGTTCCAAATGTTGAGTCAAAAAATGGGATCAAGATCAGCCCATAACTTTCGTTTTTCAAATTAGAACCCTATTTTTGTATGATTGCGTTGGATTGTACAAAGAAAAGAAATTGTTTCAAAAAACAATAGTTCACAACAAATTTTCAGGTTTTCGATGCTTTAATGAATTTCTATGTACTGAATTCTGAATGCCCATGAAAAATATTTCAAAATTGCCTATTCAAACGTTTCTGTGCGATCAATATTAACTGAGATAGATATTAGGTAAAATATAATCAATCACAACATTGTTATTCATACAACAAAAGAATTATCTTTATTTAAGAGGTTTCTTTTTTCAATTTTACAATTGCTTCTTCTTGTGATGAACAACATTTTTATTTTTTTCATGGTAAAATTGTTTTTTCCCGTAACAAAGATTTTTTAATGATGAAAGAGTTGATACTGATGATGAACCATCTGTTGACTCAGAAACTGCTGAACTCGAGGACTGCAGAACATTTGTACTCTCCTTACTACCAAATAATTTGCTATTTTTCCATATCTTCTACATCATTCATTATTCAAGGAGAGAATTTCGTCACATCGACAACATCCAAAAATCCTAAATATTGTTAGAATTTTCGCCAGCAACCACTGGTCATCAGGAGCATGTAAAAGAAATTGTTCAGCCTCTTCTTTACTTGGTACCTTGGCCTTTTTTGGCGTATAACGCTCATTTTTTCGTTTCAGAAACGCTATTACCTTTTGAAATCTGAAAATGACAACTAAACGTCAAATTTTTCAATAAATTTTTCAAAGAAAACAGACCTGCGAACAGGGGCTTCCAAAGCTTACGACATTTGCGAGATATTATTGAGATTTTTTTTGGATTTATCTAACCTTTTTACAAATGAGAAACAAATGAAATATAAAACAATACACCCAAGGTAACGGGTTTTACTGGCTCATGGAGATTATATCCTACATTCGCCAGTAAAAACCCTCTTACCTTGCTAGTAATGTTATATACTATAACCCAGTTCAATTTTCGCTTCACTTCTGCAATAATTTTAAAAATTGATTGAAATTTCCGCAGATAAACCTAGAGATAGGCTTGGAAGCCTGCATCTGTAAACACAGCCAACTTCCGAAAGTCTCCCTGAAAATCATCAACAAGCTGATGGCTCGTTCTTTCGTCCGAGTAAAATCTGGAAATTCACTCATGATCGGAAGATTTCTGCAGGACTTTTGCAGCTGCTGGTCGACCAAGAGCTTAGAAGAAGACTTTTACTTCATGGACGGTGTAATTCCCAACCTCTACAAAATCTACCACAGTGTGAAAGATGATTCTTTGTTAGTGAACAACATAACTTCTAAGGAATTGGTCAGGAGGCTGTTAGATCTTTGGCGAGATGGGGTTGTGGCGATCATGGACCAACGTGAGATCATGAGGATCCTGTCCATCATCGCTGTCCACAGCGAAGAATATTCGATGCAGCTCTTAGAAATGGGAATAGGTGAACTCATGGATGCCTTCGCTAGACAGTTCCAATACGAGTAAGTGCAACTGAATCATCATATTATAAAATTTTACTAAAAATGAGGTACAAACTTGCTTCCACCGTTTTTTCTCGAAATTCGAGACTATTGTAAAAAACTGGTGAAACATTCACAGGCCAAGCAAATTAGTTTAAAAAAATGTTTTGCCTGGAAATAATTGGTGCAGTTCAGGAATCGGATTGAATCATTCTTTCTGGCCTCTAATAAGAGTAGTTTGAGCTTTGCCCCAATTTCCCAGTGAATCGTACTTAAAAAATCCTCAAAATCTTCGGACTATTCTAGGTTTTTCTCGAATAGCTCCTAAACTGAGCACTTTATCAAAAACATTATAATATTCAAAGGTGTTGAGCATTAAATTCTGCTTCTAGAAAGTATAACGACATTATTTTTTGAACAAGTAGATCTGAAGAAATCATACGTCCAAACGTGACAAATTTTTACACTTTTCGAAAAAACACATTATTTCGTTATAAAATCTTTGGAACTACGAGCGTTAGAACGAACTGTTATTGAATGAGAGTTGTAGACCATCAAATTGTGATAAATACGTAACTCGCTCCCTCCCATTTATAATATAAAAATCGCACAGTAGATCATCCTATTAAGGATGTTGATCATTTAATCGTAGCTAGTGCTGTTGAAGTTGCTCAGCAGTCCCATGAGTGTGTGGTACTGTGTGTTGAGGAGTATACTGACCTTTCTGCTCCAGCCCCTATGTGCAAAATTTTTTCACTGAAGACTAGCAAAGGCAAACAAGACGATAAATTGTCTCTTCTCCCTTGCACAAGTTATTCTCTGTTTCGAAAAACAACATATTTTTCCCTCATGTTTTCAGTGTCTTGGTGAAGGACAACTGAAATTCGCGAAGACGTTGAAAATCAACTAAATCAATTATAATTACAAATGTGGGTTTCATAAACTTATAACTTACAATACAACTCATTCCTTAGAACAATATTTCACATATTACATACGTCCTTACCGAGTGTTGTCGAGGTGCTGCTTCAGTTGGAGGCACAGAGTCAAGATTAAATGAGGTTTTGCTCAACAATTTTTCAACCATTTCGTACCACAATACATTCAATTGCTTGAAATAATTTTTATGAAGGGCTGCCATGCATTGCTTTCCTGCCTCGTCGATCTTATCGGCAGAAGCATTAGATTTTCTAAACAATTCTGCAGCTTTCAGCAGGTTTGTGTTGATTTCAGTCGTTTTTAGGAATTGAATTTTTCCTTTACCGAAAGAGAAGACTTAGTGTCGCAGCCACTAAAAGCATGAAGGAATAATATGTTGTTTTTCGAAACAGATCAAAACTTGTTGTGCCAGAGAAAAAAGACAACATCGTCTTGCTTGTCTTTGCCAGGTCCTAGTAAAAAATAGTTGCTACACATAGAGGCTAGAACAATCAAAATAATAAGAAGCTCAGTGTCCTCCCCAACATTATCCACGAACCCATGAGACTGCTGAGCAAATTCAATAGCACTAGCTAGGATGAAATGATCAGCATCCTCAGCAGGATGAGCTATTGCGCGATTTAACATTGTGGATTGGAGGAATGGGGTTACGTTTTTATCACATCATGATAGTCTTCAACTCTTGTTCTATGACATTTCCTTCTAAATTTCGTAATTTCATGGGTATTTTACGTTTTATAGTGAAGAAACATTTTTTTTTTAAAGTGTGAAAATTTTACACATTTACTCAATTTTTCAGGAAAAAACTACGCCAAGAAGAGTTGTGTACCCTTATTTGGGCTCTCTTGCCGGACATACCAGATCCGACAACGTCCAAGTTGAACGATCTGATCAGAGAAAGAAGCGTGTTCGACTTTGCGTTTAACATTTGGGTCAAGAAGACGAGAGAAAATATACACATCCCTATACCACCAAAAGAATCGCAGTTCGCAATGTTTAAGCTAAACAAGAAAGAAAAAAGAGCATTCTTCACCGAATCCGACTATGTATGCACGCTCGACTTGGAGAAAAAAATTCTCCTAAATCATGGCAACCATGAGATATCGTAAGTACATATTTCGTGAAAGTATTATATTTGATATATCCAATGGCTACCAGTGCTATCAAATATAGTTCCACCCCATATTCGAAGACAGTCTGCAACTTGGAATTCTTGAAATAAATTCAATTCATTTCCGGATTCTTTTCCAATACTTTCCTACGTTCCAGAAAATAGAATTCCAAGACTGAAATCTCGTAAACCTATTTGGTCGAATAACTTTCTGAATTCGAACTTCAGCTACAACGAAATCTGGAAATCCGAATGGGATGTATGTTCTTTATCTAATAAAGATCTAATATCTGATCCATCGAATAAAGTTCCTGGTTTTAACCTTCCCAGGAGAATATGGTCCCTTCTTAATCGAATAAGAACAGGTCATGGTCGTACCACCAGCATGCTTTTCAAGTGGAATTCGGTTGATAGTCCTAATTGTGAATGTGGTGAATCAGAGGAAACAGTTGAACACCTAATTAATAATTGTTCGATTTATAAATTTCAAGATGGCATTAGAGCCATACACAATATATCAAACTCATTTTTGCTAGGGGTTGAAAATTTCAGATCGATTTGATGAAGTATAAATTGAATTCTCTTGCTGTTCTGTCTTTTTTCATTTTCAGGTTGGAGTTTGTGTTTGGAAATCCTTCCTCCGAAACCGTCCCGCTGATCGTGATATCCTTCATATAGACTATTCAGATACAACAATTTTATTTTATTTTTTTAACGGGGAGACAGGTTTTTTCGGCTGAGGTTTTTTCCCCTGGCTCTATAGTATCGTATGATACTGGTGATGATAGTATCGTATGATGCTATAGTATCATACGAAGAATGTTGTGGTACCCCGTTCCTTTTTTTACCTCAGCTTAGGTTCTTTTTGTTTCAACATTTATTGTATTATTTAGCTCTCTTATTCAAAAGAATATATATATATATATATATATATATATATATATATATATATATATATATATATATATATATATTTGATATTAATTCAGTGCACTACATTTTCTAATAATATTAACGCATCTGAGTCCATGTGTTATTACACTTCTCTTTCCGAACACTACGGAAAATTTTATGATGAAATGTTTTGAACAAATCTCCATTCTACTATTATACAGGGTGTTCCAAGTTCGAAGGCCTATTAGGCGTTTCTGGAAAACTGGACTTATTTAAAATCTGAAAATTGGGACCATATCATTGTTTGACATTATCTACCGATAAAAATATTCTTGGAGCCTCACCACTTTCAGTTATACACTGAGTGAAAAAAAAAATTTCAAAAATTTTTTTTCTATTTTTTTGTTTTCGAATTTGGTAGAGTAGACAATTCTGAATTCAGTCGTACCCAAATCGTTGCATTCGTCAAAATATTTTCCAAAATATCGAGAAAAAACTGAAGAAAAAAGGGAGATGAGTGTATTCGGTATTATGTTTGTTATTCCTAACCTAGATATCGTAAGCACAAACTGTTTTCACATTTTTCGAAGGCGAAGACTGTGGAAATATTGTACAATTTCAGAATTTTTAATAACCCGTCACAGGGTGTTCCAAAAATGTTGGTTCAAAAATTGGCATCAAAATTGGCTCATAACTTTCGTTTTTCAAATTAAAACCCTTATTTTTCTATGATTGCGTTGGATTCTGCAAAGAAAAATGATGATAATGTTCCAACATGTTGATGCTCCTAAAATTACTAATTCTTGTTTATTTAGGATTTTCTGTTTCTATTCATGAAATCTGTTTTACGTCAAGAATCATAAATGAATTCTGAAAAGAGGAAGTCACTAGTGAGTTATTTGATTAATTTATCTTCTATGATCAAGGTCATTGTTGATATGAAGCAGATTCCATTAATTTGACGGTACGTACGACATGAAATCAGGAAATCCTGAATAACTCAAGAATTATTGATTTATTCAGTGTGTATTATATTGTCATATGTACCCATGTAATGAATTGTATTACTAATTTTCTTATTTTTCGAAAGTCATTATCTTCCTGGGGGGGTTATTACTCATATTGCCTTCCCCCCATATCGACGCAAATGATTATACCATAATAGACATTAGGAGAGTCTTCCGGGCTTATTGGCCGTGGTCTATTAGGAATTATTTCACCTAACGTTTCACCCACAACTGCGGTAGGCATCTTCAGAGAATTCTTGGTCTGAGGTTGTAACTCGACCGCTGAATTTCCGAAAGTGATGCTGGATTTGATCCGTTGGCCCAACTTATACCCTGATCATGGGCGGGAGAAGGTAGTGGGTTTACACGCGAGATGTTGATTGGTCCATCGCTCCCACATCATATTGGCTTGATTTTGGTCTTTTCCAATACCGGCAACCATGCGCTATGTACCAAAGGAGTTTCTTCCCTTCTGTTCATGTTGTTCTTATTTTTATATATCTCAATGGCTTCAATGTTCATCCTAGGATAGAAACTTTTGATGTTCGAAATAGCCTCTGCCTTTGAGAAAACAATATTATGTCCATCTGTCAGAGCATGTTCCGCTAGTGCATATTTTTCTGTCTGATTGAGTCGACAGCATCGTTCATGCTCCTTAATTCTTGTATTGATACTTCGCTTCGTTGTACTAATGTAGACTTTGCCGCAGTCACAAGGTATCCTGTAAATACCGGGTTGAGAGAGGGGGTCGACTTTGTCTTTGGTAGTTCTGATCATTTGGCCAAGTTTTTGAGTTGGTTTATAGACAGTCTCTATATTGTGCTTCTTTAGTATTCTACCAATTCTATCGGTGACCTTGGGGATATACAGTAAGATAGCTCTTCCATTGGGGTGAGTTGTGATGTGTTATCATCACGTGTGGAAAGTTTCGGTCTTATTGCCCCCTGAATTTCCTTAGCATTATATCCGTTAGCGACGAATTCATGCTGTAGATGTTCAAGTTCATCCAGAAATTCCGGCTTGCACAATCGTGGGCGAAACGTTAGGTGAAATATACCATAATAGTTAAATAGTATATTCTAAAACAAGTTGCAGAATGAGCTCCTATTCCAACACGAATGCGACATTCGAAAACGAGCGACGAAGGAGCGAGTTTTCGAAAGCATGAGTGTTGGAATTGCCTTCTGCAACGAGTATTAGACGATATTTTCTCTATTTCAGTCAAGTTTTGTGGAAAACTCTCGAAATTCAAATCAAAATTCATATTAGTGACTTTTGTATTGTATCTTGGCAGTTGGTGTCACTAACAAAATTTGACAGATTGCGAAATTGGAATTGATTTGATTCGGAAATTGAGTGGATCGGCAGTCAGAACTGACAACCACAAAACGAAAAATATAACTGAAAACAGTGCCGCAATGAGTTTCATTACAGCACTACTTTTAGTACTGTAATGAACTCATTACGATACTGAAATAGAGAAAACAATATTAAAGTTGCTTTTTCATATATCGATTGAGGCAGTACGAAGTCCACCGTGTCAGCTAGTGATAAATAAATAATAACAGTCCAATTTTTCAGAGAAATATACATGAAGCTGACTCCAACGTTCACACCATTGAAATTGCGAAAAACGAAAGGATGCTACAGTTGCAACGTGCCCACGGACTTCGTCAGATTCGCTTACAGATTCGTTTGCAAAAGGGTCAACAGCGCCATCGACAATATTGAGATACACATAGGGTTCGAAGCACTTCTGGCCTTAGTGCATCAAATCAGAGACGGCCAACATTTTGCGGTAGTTCTGAACTATGGAGAAGAAACCTATGACCAATACGATTTTCCGCCGGAAGCACTCATAGAGGAGATATGCGACGAGTATCATCAACAATTAGAGTGCCGGAAGATCATAATGCAAATAGTGGAATGCTTAGCGAGACGATTTCCAGAAACTTACATCCCCCTCTATAAAAAATACAGGATCGTTGAAATGGTGAAAAAGGCAAACGGAGTTACTGACACGGTGAGTTCCGAATTTTTCATGTTGAAGGTTTTTCCGATGCAAGGAATATTCGACCGACTTTAATGAACGAAATAATGAAACTGCAATAGACACCCTTATAATGATCTTTGTCATTTTTGTAATGAAAAATGACTTTGTTCATACGGGGTTGTCGAGATGTTGAGGAGGTTGACGATGAGAGCGGCTTCACGTCAACCTAACAACAAAATTTGGCTCTCTCCACCTCGGAGAGAGTGAGAGTAAGGCCTTCTGCAAAAGAGTAGGACTAAGTATTATTTTTCTCGTACAGAGTTTTCAGTTTCTAGGGATAATTGAAACCAGTGATGTACAGGTTGATTCACTTATCTTGGTAACCCCAATTTTCTCGAAAACGTCCGAATATTTTTTCATTCTGTGAATGGCGTTTTGAACAAGTCAATGTCGACTTGAGATGCGCATAAAAATCTGCGGAATAAATAAAGACGCCAGGCGTCGCGGCGCTATCAAAAATTTTTTCTCCAGGGACATACCTTTTTTATTATGTCATTCGAAAGATAATTTCATTCCGAATTTTTTTTTCGAATACAATTTTTATTGATTTTTAACCATTAGCGATCTACAGAGTGTTTTATATTGATTCTATTCCATTTATTTTTTTCTGTATTGTGGTAGTATGCCTTTATTTAGAGACATAGATGTGATTTTGTCATTTGAATTCAAGAAGGCTAGTTTTCTGGTCAATGTGCTCCTTCAAATAAGATGAAATATGTGGCTACAGCAAGATGGGGCTTCATGCCACCATGCTGCCATTCTCAAGAGATATTTAGATCAAGAATTCGGAAAAAAATGGATTGAAACCAATGGACCCATCAGATATCGCCAGACCTAACGCTCATGGATTACTTTCTGAGGGGTCCCCTTGAATAATGGTATACCAAACTGATTCTAATAACTTGGACTATTTGAAAATGAAGATAAGAAACTCATGTGCCCAAGTGGACCCTTATATTTTGACCAAAGTAATGAAATAATTTATGTATGGATCATATTGGCCGGTATATAGACAATATGATTCGAAATTTTTCGTTTGTTATTAAAAAAAATGTTTATTATTATAAGATATAATATTTAATGAATAAAAAAATAGAAAAATAGTTACAGAGCCTCTGTCATTTTACGGAACATAATCAAATTTAGGTCATCTAGCCATTATGATCCATACACAAGTTATATCATCTCCCTATTTCATCATAAGTCACTTTGGACAAAATATAAGGCTCCATTCATTTTCGAATTCTTAATCTCAATATCTCTTCACAATGGCAGCGTTGTGACATGGAACCGCATCTTGCTGTATCCACATATTTGATCTTATTTAAAGAGGCAAATTGTCTAGAAAACTTGCCTCCTTGAATTCAAGGCATAAAGTCATATATATGTCTCCAAATCAAGGCATACTACCACAATACAGAAAAAAAATAAATGGAATAGAATCAACGCTGCAGATCGCTGTCGGTAAGAAACGGACAAAAATTGTATTCGAAAAAAAAGTTCAAAATGAAATTATCTTTCGAATGACATGATAAAAATGGTATGTCCCTGGAGAAAAAATTTTTGATAGCGCCGCGACGCCTGGCGTCTTTATTTATTCCGCAGATTTTTATGCGCATCTCAAGTCGACATTGACTTGTTCAAAACGCCATTCACAGAATGAAAAAATATTCGGGCGTTTCCGAGAAAATTGGGGTTACCAAGATAAATGAATCACCCTGTACCTTACATGAAAATCTGTTTGCCAAAACCCAACGAGAAGATAATAAAATGACGTCAGACTGTCTAACACAATTTCATACAAAAAAACAAAAAAAAAGAAGTTCAGTTTTAACTGGATTACCTAATCACCCAAATTCCAAATTAACATAATAATGAGAAAATAAGATGTGAAGTGATGGGAGGTGAGAGATGGCAAGACTTCTGGACTCAAACTATTCTCATCAATTGAAATTGAAAAGTGCTGATCTTTTATTATCTCTCGTAGAAATATAATCCAAGTTCTCTGAAATAACCACTCCCGTTTCGCAACAACTACCGTAATTTCCGATCGCGCTTCCCGACTCGAAAATACTAACTGAATAACACAAAAATTTCACCTTCTACTTTCACTTCTCGAAAGTACCTAATATTTCATCAACCGCGAAAATAAAACTTTACTCTTTTTCCCTCAACGGTGGGTGGTCCCCCTCTCCTTACATTTTTGGGTAGTACCAATCAGGATGTTGAAATCAAAGAATTTTTCACCGTCTCTGAATTGACCATGACTAAATACTCAATTTTGCATTTCGCCAAAGATTTTCCATCTCACGACCCCTCTCTGGTAATTTAGCGTTCTGTGGCTTGAGAACTTGTTTATAGTAACTGGTTTATAGCTCTAAAAATATTTCTATCTCCGGACGGCGGGTAATTAAAACTCCGCTAACTCTTTGAGATTCGGATGTCAATTCTCGGACAAGTGGATTTGGAAATTTTTAATTCTCATTTTTCTTGCCTTCAGTTCATACTAACTGATAAGCAAGTAAAGTATTTCCTTTCATGCAAATTCCAATTGCACCATTGTATTTCTTCTGAACCATTGAAGTTGAGAAATTGATTAATCCCATGGTTTTCCACAAAACTACTCTTTCTGTATTCAATCACTTCGGACGAGTGCATATTAATTTATTTCCCGATTTTTCCTGATAGGATCTCCTAACATCGAATCAGCCACTTTCAAACAGGCCCACAACAAGCGGCCACACACCAAACGGGCAGTCAAGAAACGGTTCAACATCCAACGAGGCAGCTTTGAACGGCCAAATATATCTGATATTTGTGCACAGGCAGTCATCGAACGGCCAACCAACGAACAACCAACCAACGAACGGCCAACCAAGAAACGACCAGCCGGCGAACGGCCAAACATCCAATGAGCCAACATCTAATCAGTCACTTCCAAACATTCAGACATCGAACGGCCAAACATCCAATGAGCCAACATCTAATCAGTCACATCCAAACATTCAGACATCGAACGGCCAAACATCCAATGAGCCAACATCTAATCAGTCACTTCCAAACATTCAGACATCGAACGGCCAAACATCCAATGAGCCAACATCTAATCAGTCACTTCCAAACATTCAGACATCGAACGGCCAAACATCCAATGAGCCAACATCTAATCAGTCACATCCAAACATTCAGACATCGAACGGCCAAACATCCAATGAGCCAACATCTAATCAGTCACTTCCAAACATTCAGACATCGAACGGCCAAACATCCAATGAGCCAACATCTAATCAGTCACTTCCAAACATTCAGACATCGAACGGCCAAACATCCAATGAGCCAACAGCTAATCAGTCACTTCCAAACATTCAGACATGGAACGGCCAAACATCCAATGAGCCAACATCTAATCAGTCACTTCCAAACATTCAGACATCGAACGGCCAAACATCCAATGAGCCAACATCTAATCAGTCACTTCCAAACATTCAGACATCGAACGGCCAAACATCCAATGAGCCAACATCTAATCAGTCACTTCCAAACATTCAGACATCGAACGGCCAAACATCCAATGAGCCAACATCTAATCAGTCACTTCCAAACATTCAGACATCGAACGGCCAAACATCCAATGAGCCAACATCTAATCAGTCACTTCCAAACATTCAGACATGGAACGGCCAAACATCCAATGAGCCAACATCTAATCAGTCACTTCCAAACATTCAGACATCGAACGGCCAAACATCCAATGAGCCAACATCTAATCAGTCACTTCCAAACATTCAGACATCGAACGGCCAAACATCCAATGAGCCAACATCTAATCAGTCACTTCCAAACATTCAGACATCGAACGGCCAAACATCCAATGAGCCAACATCTAATCAGTCACTTCCAAACATTCAGATATCGAACGGCCAAACATCCAATGAGCCAACATCTAATCAGTCACTTCCAAACATTCAGACATCGAACGGCCAAACATCCAATGAGCCAACATCTAATCAGTCACTTCCAAACATTCAGACATCGAACGGCCAAACATCCAATGAGCCAACATCTAATCAGTCACATCCAAACATTCAGACATCGAACGGCCAAACATCCAATGAGCCAACATCTAATCAGTCACTTCCAAACATTCAGACATCGAACGGCCAAACATCCAATGAGCCAATATCGAGCAGCAGAACATCCGATGAGCCTACATCGAACGGACAAACATCCAATGAGCCAATATCGAGCAGCAGAACATCCGATGAGCCTACATCGAACGGACAAACATCCAATGAGCCAATATCGAGCAGCAGAACATCCGATGAGCCTACATCGAACGGGCAAACACCGAACAGCCAACAACAAAGCGGCCAAATATCGAATGTGATCAGTCAGGCATTGGAAACGCCGCAGAACGAAGGAACGATTCAGCTAACCTTAGAAGAAGCGATCAAACTCCAGGTAATATTTGTTTTTTTTATCTAGTTCGCGAAATGGTAATTTCGTAATCGAGGAATGAATAGTCGAGAACACCAAAGTATTTCTCGCATGAGACGCAAACGAAATTTTTTTTACGAACGTCAAAAATATTGTTCTGAAATAAGTAACATGCTTAGCTTTATGAAAAAGAGTATTGCACTGGCTCAAACTGTTTTTCCAAACTGAGTAATTACTGTAACTACGGAAATGGAATGGCATTTGTTGACAATTATTTCAAAGTGACACTTCTGGATATTTATTTTGGAGTGACTTCTTATTCACGTCAATTTCGTGCTTATTTATAAATGTAAAATAATGAAAATTTCGAGCGAGATGCTACCAATTCAGTAATTTCAAATCTTTTACCGGAGAAATCAATGCGCCAGTATGAAAATGCATATCAGCAATTTGAAGAGTGCTGTGAAGCAAATAAAGCCAGAAAAATATCCGAAAATGTGCTGTTGCCATATTTTGCAGAGAAGTCTGAGAAGCTGAAGTCTTCCACGTTATGAGCAATATATTTTATGTTGACGGCAACAGTCAATGTTGAAGAAAACGTGGATTTTAAGAAATTTACCAAGTTGGTTCCATATTTGAAAAAATTGTCAGTTGGAAATCATCCTAAGAAATCTGAGGTATTGACTAGAGAGAAAGTTGAACAATTCATAAGTGAGGCAGATGATGGAACCTATTTGTTGGTTGAGGTAGATTTTTGATGATTGTTTTATATGATTTTTAAATTACTGATTTCCTTTTAGGTTGTTTTAATACCGGGTATTTCGGGTGTTTGCCGCCTTGACGAACTCACTAAAATGACGGTCGATTACATTGAAGATGAAAATTCAATTTTGATATTTAAAGTACCGGATACAAAAACGAATATACAATGAATTTTTACAGTTTCAAATTCAGATTATATTGACATTTATCGAAAATATGCGGCACTTCGTCCAAGTTATGCTATCAGTCGCCGATTATAATAATAATAATAATTATAATATTTATTTTTCAACTTTATGCAAACAAAATACAATATATTCGGTCATGTACAAGAAATGAACCCCCAACAGAACACACAAAACACACATAGGCAAGTTGCCTGTTCGTGTCATCTCGCCTGCCCCGTGGAGGTTTAATTGATATTGCATAAGATATTCATCTTCATGGGAATAAAACATACAATCTGAATCCTGAAGAAAAACTATCGAAAGTGAACTAGAAGAAAACTATACTAAAATAAAAATTACATTATATGTGGTATACAAAAATTACACAACATAATATGTGGTATACAATGGCGTGGTTGGTCAGAAGCACAAACGACGGCAGGTGCGCACAGCTTCATTTATTAGTATATATCAAGGGTGAGTCGATTTTCCAATAAATGTTCTCTTAACTCTATTTTGAACTTATTTATGCGTTTAATATTTTTTAGTCTATCAGGGAGAAGATTATAGAGCTTTGGACCGTAGAAAAATACATATCTCTGAGTGCTGCTCTTCCGAAACAACGGCAAAATGATCTGGGAGCTTTCAGCAAACCGGGTTGCTCTCAAGGGAGGGGTAGTTCTACTATATTGACCAACATTAAAACACATCCATATTAGGCATTGATAGCTATATAGAGATCTTATATTGAATACTCCTGTATGTTTATACAACTGCTCAGTCGAGAATAATCTACCCTTCTTTAAAATAATCTTCAACAGAGTATTTTGAGATGTCTGTAGCAAAACCAAATTGCAATTACGCGTGCCACACCAAACAAGAATATAGTAGCGTATTACAGATTCGGCTAGTGACTTATATAGCATCAATAAATTAGTCTGAGAGAGTATACCCCTGAACATATAAAATTTCCGTATAAGAAGTCTTATTCTTTTTATAAGATATTCTGTATGTTTATCCTACCGCGTATGCTGGTATAAAACATCGTATAATCTTTGTGGTTCACAACTCGACAATACTTCGCTCCAATTTTCTTCATTCATGAGAGAAATCAACCTCTCGTAATTAAACTTTTTACATATCTTTGACTTTTTGGCGCATCCACCAATGAAATGTGGCATTGAAATATGTATAAAAGTTGTGTAATGGTCTGTTAAATCGCTTTGTATGAGAGAAGGATGAAAATGTATTCTATCATTCAAACATCAATCTTTCCTTAGATAAATGTGATCAATTATAGAACCTGATTCTCTAGTCTCCCTTGTTATTTCATTTATATATGACGTAAACCCATACTCCAGCAATATGTTTTGATATAAATGTGTGGACTGTGAATTTAAACTTAACAAGTCTATGTTCATATCACCCAGGAACAATTCCAAAGCTTTCATATCATAATCATGAAAATATCCCCGTAAATCGTTCAAATATACATTTACGTCAGTTGAAGGTGGTCTATAAGAAGCAGTGATTCCGACGTGTACACTTTCCCCGGAAAGATTTCTCGGAAGAGTCAGTCTCAAGAGATTAGTCTCAGTTAAACGAATAATCTGACAATTTGCAGCTGAATAATTTTTAATGTATACCACAAGACCATCGTTCTGATTTATTTCCATTGGGGTCCCGTAGCGGTCTTCAAACATCTGAAGTGCCGAAAAATCATCACCTGGAAGGTCGTATCCGGTTTGAAAAACCCTCACGACCAGAGAGCAAGAATTTGTGGATTTTGAATTTGAATATCGAAGGAATTTCGAAAGACAAGTGTGATTACGTCTCCAAATTAGCTGATGAACATGGTATCGAAGTGATTCTTCTGCAAGAAACTCACACGGCAACAGAAAAAAATCCTCGTGAAAGAGGACAGTTGAAAGTTATGTATTAATTGATTTTTATAAGTTTAGCTTGTTATGTTAAAAAATTATCAGTTTCGTGAATTTCAACAAATTCGGAAAGGGGAAATTGATGGAGCTTTTTCATTTCTTTCAAATTTTGTGACCTTTCTGTCATGAATATTTATAAACCTCCCAACATTATTTGGCCAAGAAATCTGAATGTTGATGTTTTTTAAAGTACCAAATGCATTTCTAAAATGCATTTGATTTATTCTGAATAATCGGTTTCGTTTCTGCTTTTGTCTTTTTTCATTTCAGATTAAGAATTGCGAGTCGTTTTGGGAAGAATCTGTCTATCAGAGCCCATCGACGGATAACATGAAGATGATCACACTGATGTCTTTCAAGATTTTCCTGATATTTAATATTTTATGTTATTTTTTTACGGAGAGACAGGTTTTTTCGGCTGAGGTTTTTTCCCCTGGCTGTATAGTATCGTATGATAGTAGTGATGATAGTATCGTATGATTCTATAGTATCATACGAAGAATGTTATGATACCCCGTTTTTTTTTTACCTCAGCTTAGGTACTTTTTGTTTCAACATTCATTGTATTATGTTAGCTCTCTTTTTCATAAGAATATATATATATATATATATATATATATATGATTAAATTATTTCGGGTACTCGGCTAGGTGGGTAGATTGAAGTAACCAATCGTCAATCAATACATCTATATTTCGAACCAAATGAAGGACCGCATTTGGTCCGAAATATAGATGTATTGATTGACGATTGGTTACTTCAATCTACCCACCTAGCCGAGTACCCGAAATAATTTAATCATAAATTGAAAGAACGGCGAAATCATTTCTATTTTTATATATATATATATATATATATATATATATATATATATATATATATATATATATATATATATTTCCGATTTATTATAATACAAAGTAAAATCTGGCAAATTGAAAGCACTTACTGACTCCAATCTCCATGTTTCTGAAACATCTATTCCTTCTGTTAATTCTTGCAAATATAAAAGAAACTGATCGAAATTTTTCCTTATACGTATATTGAAATGAACAATCCCTAAGCCATGTATACCACTGACCCCACGCTCATCGAAACATTCCTGTAAATTATTATAAACTCTTGTTTTCACATCATCACCATTATCTAATATCTCTAAAATATCCAAAATTTGAAATCCTAAAAAAATACAAAGCAAAATTAAATGAAATTACAGACATTTCATCCTTTCAGGCCGTCAAAATTGCGAAGGAACTCACTCTAAGTGGGGCAGCTACGGAGTACAACAACTCGACGGATCATGAAATAGAAAAGTTCGACATGAGAAAATATCCTGTCACTGTAATAGTATGTAGAACTAGAAATTCTAGATACCTCAAAATTCGGGAGATTCTGTTGAGCTCAAATATCTCCGATAAGAATATTTCGGAACTCGGTGTACTCGAGAATCTGCGAGACCTCCTAATGGAGTCTCTCCAAGGAGATCCGAACGATTTCTTCAACGTATTTGTCGATTTGAAACAGAAAGAGAACAGCGACGAGTCGGAGGTAACAGTCGAACCGTTCAGGCAGCTGGTCCGGAGGTTGTTGAAAATGATTTCATACACCCCCTTTTACTACGGCCCGATGTATGATTGGAACCACTGGGACATTTATACGGAAGAGAAAATATACCAGGCTTGTACCAAGACCATCAAGCGAGTAATCGATAAAGTATTTAAGGTAAGTTCGATAATTTAATCACATAATATTAATCAGTATATATATATATATATATATATTCTTATGTAAAAGAGAGCTAAAATAATACAATAAATATTGAAACAAAAAGTACCTAAGCTGAGATAAAAAAAAACGGGGTATCATAACATTCTTCGTATGATACTATCGAATCATAGGATACTATCATCACTAGTATCATACTATACTATACAGCCAGGGAAAAAAACCTCAGCCGAAAAAACCTGCCTCCCCGTAAAAAAATAACATAAAATATCAAATATCAGAAAAATCTTGAAAGACATTAGTGTGATCATCTTCATGTTATCCGTCGATGGGCTCGGATACACAGATTCTTCCCAAAACTACTGGTTATTCTTAATCTGAAATGAAAAAAGACAAAAGCAGAAAAGAAACCGATTATTCAGAATAAATCGAATGCATTTCGGAAATGCATTTGCTACTTTAAAAAACATTAACATTAAGATTTCTTGGCCAAATAATGTTCGGAGGTTTATAAATATTTATGACAGAAATTTCACAAAATTTGAAAGAAATGAAAAAAAAACTCCATCAATTTCCCCTCTTCGAATCTGTTGAAAGTTACGAAACTGATAATTTTTCAACATCACAAGCTAAACTTGTAAAAAATCAATTAATACATAACCTTTCAACTGTCCTCTTTCACGAGGATTTTTTTCTGTTGCCGTGTGGGTTTCCTGCAGAAGAATCTCTATGATACCATGTTTATCAGCTAATTCGGGGACGTAATCACACTTGTCTTTCGAAATTCCTTCGATATTCAAATTCAAAATCCACAAATTCTTGCTCTCTGGTCGTGAGGGTTTTTCAAACCGGATAGACCTTCCAGGTGATGATTTTTCGGCACTTCAGATGTTTGAAGACCGCTACGGGACCCAAATGAAAGGCAATCATCTTCCATAGATAAACCAAACATGTTATAACACAAGAAAACAAAATATTTTTCAGGACCAAAAACTAAGACATATTACGAGAATTGTCATTCTGACAATTATATTAATCAGTTGGTGAAATGTTGGTGAAAAGTTTCTTAACAGACTCTGCAATTTGAAATCTTAAATCGATTGCTAGTATTTTGAATGTTATTCGCTATTCGGTCGACACTAATCGACGTTATTTAATATTCTAATGATAGAGTTATTCAAACTTAAACTTGTGTAGTTACCTAACCAACCTTTTTTGTACCACAAGGATACATGTCTTTCCTCTTAGAAAAAACCATACAGGGTTATTCTATAGAATATTTTTAGGAAAGACACAAGATTCAGGATTGGAACTTTCGTTTTTCAGATGGGAAGACCCTTTTCTTATTGCATAAATAGATTCTCCATTGAATTCTGACTCTTTTTGATTCCAAAAGTTTTAATTTCCCAGAGAAAATTCTCTTCAAATGAGGAAATACGAAAAAAAAATCTCAAAATTGAACTCGAATAAAGACAATTTCGAGGTTTTTTCATTAAAAATTCTCATTTTTGGGAATCTCCGAGAAGAAAGGCTGCTGCTTCTTTTTCGAAAGCGTGATTTTCAGAAAATGATACAGGAGGTCACAAATTCTTTGTCAAAGTTGGAAGTGACGAAACATCAAAAAATCGTTTTTCTCAAATTGGAACCCCATTTTTTCGAAATCGTCATCAAGAAATCATAAAAGCATACGTCCAAGACTTTTATCCCAAAATGAATATTCTTCGAGATATTCAGAAAAATCCATTTGGTCTTCAATTTTCGATCTCATTCCGAATGTGTTTTTTTACTGAAAAACAATTAGCGGTAAAGTGAAATTTTTTGGAAATGTGTTATCGAGAAAATATTTTCTATAGTTCAGACGAGCTAAGTTCTTGAATTATCATCTGTAATGAGAGGGCAACAATGTGAGTATTAGTGAAGTCAACGTAAGAAATTCTCAAGAATGCAGAAAAAAATAATTTGTTATAATTTTTAATGCTTTTGAAAAAATAATCAACAGAGCATGTAACAATTTCATAACTAAAATTCAAATTTCACCACCATGACAAAAAAGAAATTCTCCAGAATTAAAAATTTGCGGAAATTATCCTAAGCTTCAAAAAATAAAAAAAAACTGAACTCATCTGAACTATAAGAAAATATTTTCTAGATAACAGAGATTTCCAAAAATTTCACTTGATCGCTTATCATTCTCCAGTGAATAACACATTCGGAATGAGATTGAAAATTGAAGACAAAATCGTTTTTCCTGAATACCTATCTGGAAAAATATTCACTTTCGGAAAGTCTTGGACGTATGCTCCTATTAATTTTTGACGAAGATTTCGCAAATGTTTCGAAAAATGGGATTCCAATTTGAAAAAAAAAACGATTTTTCGATTTTTCGTCACTTCTAACTTTGACAAAGAATTTGTGACCTCCTGTATCATCAGCCTTCCTTCTCGGAGATTCTCAAAAATGAAAAGTTTCAATAAAAAAACCTCGAAGTTGTCTGTCTGTATTTCAACAGAGTTCAATTTTGACAATTTTTTTTGTATTTCCTCATTTGAAGAGAATTTTCTCTGGAAAATTCAAACTTTTGGAATCAAAAGGATTCAGAATTCAATGGAGAATCTATTCATGCAATAAAAATGGGTCTTTCCATCCCTACGATGAACTATTTATTCGTAACTTCAAAATGGGATAAGAAATCCTCCAATTCTTCATCTCCATTTTCAATAATCCAGGATTACTTACTCTCTTGATGTGAAATCTAAAAATGATACGATCAAAATTTTATGCTAATTCTGATAAATTTTTTTCAGGTTCGTTTGATAGAGCTAAAAGACGATTCTCCCGTAAGTGTTGTTATGTCTTTATTTCCTTTCACGTTGATTGAACACTTGGAGTATTTCACTCCTCTATATATAGAAAGTCCGGAGGAATTCAATGAAAGGATCGGTTCTCAAAAAGTACACCTGTATATAGACGACAATCGACTCCCACCGGAAATAACTCTTTATGAAGCGATCATGCGATTTTCCACCATCAGTTGCCGCATTTTCAAAGAAACCCACCACATTTTCTTCAAATATGTTGATCCTTACCAGCCAGTTGAAAGTAAGTACACCTCCTTAAACCTTATTACATATCTAATTATTCTATCTCTTGAGTCTCCTCTGCATCAATGAATAATATCACAGACAATAGATTCACCACCAAAGTACCATTCTATGCCTTGAATTTTCTTTTCAATTGTAAACATTTTGATTTATGCGAATCTGATTTATTTTCAAACAATCTATAGCTATACCATCTGTCGTTTGGATGCGACTAACGACTAATGTGTATGCAGGGTTATTCAGGAATATGGCTTTACAAAATATTTTTAGGAAAGACACAAGATTCAGGATTGAAATTCTAAGGGTGAGCTTCAAGTGAGAAGACGACTTCTCGTATATTTTTTTTAAGGTTCTAGGACTTTCATTTTTGAAATGGGAAGACCCATTTATTATTGCATAAATAGATTCTCCATTGAATTCTGAGTCTTCTTGATTCCAAAAGTTTGAATTTTTCCTAGAAAATTGTTCTTTAAATGAGGAAATACGAAAAAAAAAATCTCAAAATTGAACTCTGTTGAAATACAGACTTCAAGGTTTTTTCGTTAAAAATTCTCATTTTTGAGAATCTCCGAGAAGAAAGGCTGATGATACAAGAGGTCACAAATTATTTGTCGATGTTAAAAATGACGAAACATCAAAATATCGTTTTTTTCAAATCCAAATCCATTTTATCGAAGCATTTTCGAAATATTCATCAAAAAATAATAGGAGCATACATCTGAGACTTTTATCCCAAAATGAATATTCAGGAAAAACGACAATCTCATTCCGAAGGTGTTTTTCTACTGGAAAATAATTGGCGGTCAAGTGAAATTTTTGGAAATCTCTGTTATCGAGAAAATATTTTTATACAACTGACGCGTCAAGTTCTTGAATTATCATCTGTAATGCGAGAGCAACAATTGGTTGAAAGTTCTCAATGTTACTATTAGTGAATTAAACGTAGAATATTCTCATTATTTGTGATAATTTTAAATGTTTTTAAAAGAATAATTAACAGAACATGTAACAATTTCATTACTGAAAATTCAAATTTTCCCAACATGACAAAAAAGAAATTTTCCAGAATTAAGAATTTTCGGAAATTATCCTTACCTTTAAAAAATGAAGAAAAACTGAACTCGTCTGAATTATAGAAAAATATTTTCTCGATAACAGAAAGTTCCAAAAATTTCTCTTGACCCCTAATTATTTTCCAGTAAAAAACACATTCGGAATGTGATTTAAAATTGAAGACAAAATCGTTTTTCCTGGATATCTCGCAAAATATTCATTTTGGGATAAAAGTCTTGGACTTGTGCTCCTATTATTTGACGAAAATTTCTAATATGCTTGGAAAAAATGGGGTTTCCAATTTGAAAAAAACAATGTTTTGAAGTTTCGTCACTTCTAACTTTGACAAAGAATTTGTGACCTCCTGTATCATATTCTGAGAATCGGAAGAGAAACATCAGCCTTTCTTCTCGGAGATTCTCAAAAATGAGAATTTTCAATGAAAAAAACCTTGAAATTGTCTGTATTTCAACAGAGTTTAATTTTGACATTTTTTTTTTCGTATTTCCTCATTTAAAGAGAATTTTCTCGGGAAAATTCACAATTTTGGAATCAAGAAGACCCAGAATTCAATGCAGAATCAATGTTTTATTTATTTATTTATCATTAATACATCCAGCAGGCTAATAGCCCATTGATAGGTGTACAAAATACAATTAGAAACATGAAGAGAAATAAGGAATAAACCAAACTAATATTAATTTCGGATGGAGCTGAGTATTGTCCTGTCCTGCTGAAAATTAAGGAAAAATATATCAACATTGGAAACACTATTTACAGTTCTAGACATATTTGCAATTGGCGAATAGAAATGGTGCATCGTATTAGGAACTGGTATATGAAAAGTTTCTACAAATCTGGAGGATAATATTAGCATCGAATCGAATATCTTTTGAAGGGGCCGTTTTATCGAAATATTGTAAGGGACATATTTGTAGTGTATCTAATTGCCTACACGAAAATGTATCACACAAAGAAAGCCGTCAAGTGGTTTTTGTTCTAGGAATTTTTCATTGAAAAAAGAAATTTTTTCCCTGCTATTAGTAGGCAAAATAAAAATAATTGATGAGCGACCTCTAAATGTTATTATTTGGAGCTGATATTTTCACAGGGGTCTTTTGTCAATACCCTGAAGATAATTAGGGGGGGCGGGGATTCGTGAAAACAAAAAAAGTCGATTTTTTTGAATCAGTCTTATAAACATAAATATATATATCAGCACCTCAGAGGTAAAGTGTGTTAAGTCACATTTTTTCAGACACGAACTATCTACAATATTGGATTCACATTAGTAAATTCTAGCTATTGGAACACATTTTTGACTCCCTCGGTATATCAAGTCGCCAAATAATGTTAGTAAAAATTCTTTGAAACAATGATCGAACTGAAAAATCTCTCTTTTGTCCAATTTTGAAATTGTGACTTAACACACTTTACCTCTGGGGTGCTGATATATATATATATTCTTATGAAAAAGAGAGCTAAAATAATACATCAAATGTTGAAACAAAAAGTACCTAAGCTAAGGTAAAAAAAACGGGGTATCATAACATTCTTTGTATGATACTATAGAATCATACGATACTATCAACACTAGTATCATACGATACTATACAGCCAGGGGAAAAAATCTTAGCCGAAAAAACCTGCCTCCCCGTAAACAAAATAACATAAAATATCAAATATCAGGAAAATCTTGAAAGACATCAGTGTGATCATCTTCATGTTATCCGTCGATGGGCTCGGATACACAGATTCTTCCCAAAACGACTCGTAATTCTTAATCTGAAATGAAAAAAGACAAAAGCAGAAAAAAAAACGATTATTCAGAATGAATCGAATGCATTTTGAAAATGCATTTGCTACTTTAAAAAACATCAACATTAAGATTTCTTGGCCAAATAATGTTCGGAGGTTTATAAATATTTATGACAGAAATGTCACAAAATTTTTGTGAATCTGTTGAATGTTACGAAACTGATAATTTTTCAACATAACATGCTAAACTTGTAAAAAATCAATTAATACATAACCTTTCAACTGTCCTCTTTCTAAATGAGCATTTATGAGGCTGCAGAACTCACGATTTTTTTATTCCAGGTGTCGACCTTAAGAGAAATCCGCTCAAAGAATACGCGGTCATGAAAATGAAGCTTCATAACCCTCTATTGAACATAATAGCCCATATACTCAGCATGCTCTATGGTCTGAACAGATACGCAGGTTCGTTTTACCGCGAGCCTGGTCGTGAGACTCTGATAGATCCCTCAGAATTCATGAGCAGCGAAATCGAGGCATCCATCTCTTTGTATTTCTGGGACCCTTTCAGCGCTCTGATCGGGAACATCTCCGATCACTGCAACATCATCAAGGCGTATCCGTTCTTTTTCACCCTCAAAACTAGACGACTGGCCTTCCAGACTCTCTGCCTGGACAGGCACCGAGCCTTTTTTGCCGTCCTGAACCGAAAAGGAACCTATAGACAAGCTTTCTTCCCAGATAACAGGTATCCATTGGCCACATTTGGGAGATACGACATAGTGAACCAATTCTCCAAGGTAAGACTCATGAAATCATATTGATATTTCACTAGAAGAATGCTTTGTTTCTTTACTAGCTGACCCGGCAGACTTCGTACTGCCTCAATCGATTAAATATTAAAAAAATATTTTTGATCTTTTAATCACGATATCATCAAGCAATAGTAATATTAGAGCCAAGATAGTCTACTTAATCATAGAAGACTGGATAGAGGAGATATATTGCTTAAAATATACGCAGGGATAAGATCAAGACAGGAAGGTATGATAACACATTTGCAAAGTTCTCACAAAATTACAACGAAAAAACAAGAAACTAAGAAGTGCACACTGAATTTCTAGAGAGTGAGGAAACATGTAGGAGTCGAGAGAGTTTTATCTTGTTTCTTGTAACTGTTTTGGGGGTCATGTCATAAATAGTAAAAACTAGCTGACCTGGCAGACTTCGTACTGCCTCAATCGATCAAATATTAAAAAAAGTTCCCTCTTTACCTCATAAATAAAGAGAATTCTTTTGATGTATCAATAACAATGTACATACCTGTTTCAATGCAATCAAATTTTTGTATATTTTGAACTTTCTTGTATTCCACCTAATTTATTTCCTTCTTAAAAAAAAACTAACGGTTAGTACAACTTCATTCATCTCTAAGGCGAAACAAAGTTTGCCGAGTCAGCTACCTTATCTAATTGCCAATTGCCATAATTGATCCCACCACCAGATCCCTTACGCTCTTTAGTTTCTGGTATAGGGAATGATTCTAAACACTTCTTGCCAATATTATACCATAATAGTTTATTATAATATTGAAGTTGCTTTTTTATTCATCGATTGAGGCAGTACGAAGTCTGCCGGGTCAGCTAGTTTCACAATACATGTCCACACATTACTGCTGCAAGAATCGACGAAATCTAAGCAAATAGTTATCAGCATTTTAAAGAACCATTAAACGAAATGAATAATAATTCATCGAGCTCACTTTATTGGTGGTGTCTCGGCCTAAAATCAAATAATTCTAATTTATATTAAGTAGACATTTTGAATTTTAATAAGGGTACTCACCATTCAATGGATTTATCATCTTGATATTGAAGTAATATCAATATCCATCATCACCTCTCCAAAACATTAGCGGGTATTGTAGAGCATCATGTGTTTCAAATATTTGTTACAATTCTGTAGTATTGCGACGCGTAAGAACAATATCACGAGTTTCCAAGTTTTCACCTACAATCACAATTGCCACTCCGTCTATTGTAGGGGCGTTGAATTAGCATCATGTGCTACAACAGGTCGTTCATCTGCTCTTATCACAACCTTGTGATCGTCACTTGGCATACGTTCCAAAGCAGTTTTGAACAATCGAACCAATGCATGATGTTCATGAAGTAGTTGCTGCAGATCTTGAAGAATAATTCTTCTCAAACATTGTCAAAATGTTATCAAGCTGCTACTCTACAATCTTCAACTTCACTAGTCCTTATTTCACAAACTTTACGCCTTGGTCAAAATTCGTAACTATAAGAAGATTTCTGGCTGTATGATTCCAGTGATCTCAAAGTGGCCTGACTGTCCGTGGTAATATATATATGCGCTCCTTTAAGATTCCTTTGAAGGCACTCTTGAGCTCAGGTATAGACTGCTAGTGTCTCGCAGCCTGTGAAACCGAAGGTTTACTTCCGAGGGACTTGGATATCCTTGATTTGGGTCAACATATCCCAATGCCTGTACCCCTTTCTGTTTTCGATCCATCAGTATACCATATGGATGACTTCTTGTCTATACGATTTACAAAGTTCATTGCACTATGACGATCACCAATGATCGTTTCGAATGGCATTTCGAAATCGTTTGTGATTGGCATCACATCTGAGGGTTTTGCCAAGAGGCTTGAGTCCAGTTTGTTCAGTATCCTCATATGTCCAACCCAGTTTCCGGGTAGGAGGTTCCCCTTTAGGGAAATTTTGATGGCTTCCAGCAGGCTACATTTCCTTACATACAAGTGTAAGGGAGGCAAATCGAGTATGACCTCGAGCGCTGCTGTCGGAGTTGTGCACATAGCTCCGGTGGCCCCAACACAAGCTAATCGCTGCAATTTTAGCAGCTTGTTGCAAGTAGTGGTATGTAGTAGAACAAATTTTGTCTCGACTGCCTATCGCGTCATGAACGCCCAGAATGCCTCGCCTCATTTGAAGTGGTACATTGTACCACTTAAGTACGAAAGTGAGGCTCCTCTTACAATTTCAAAACGCGTACTACCCAACTCTACACACAAAGGATGAATGTGATATAACCAGAGCTCATTAACTGAATGCTGTGATTCACTGAAACCATTTTTTTTCAGGTTCTACGAGAGACAAGGCCCCTGTCAGAGTGGAACGTAATTTTTGAGCAAGAGGCCGGATCCGGAATAGGCGTCAAACGGGAGTTGTACACTCTCGTCAGCAGGGAACTGCAGAAGGCCGATCTTCAACTCTGGGCCGCATCGGACCAAGAAGTTACGTCCTCTGGATACGTCCACTCACAAGCTGGTTTGTATCCGGATTTCAACCTTGAAGTGAACCAGGAGAGTGGAAACGACTTCTCTACAGCCTCGGCAGAAGACAAATTCAGAATAATCGGCGAAATAATGGGGAAGGCTCTGTTGGAAGGACTCCTCCTCGACATACCCCTAGCACTTCCCATCTTCAAGTGGTTGCTGAACGAGGGGTCTCTGTTGACCGTTGAAGATTTGAGATATGTCAATCCTTCGGTGTACAAAATTCTCGAAAAGATCAGGAACGACCAGATTAAATGGGAGATATCGAAGAATCCTTTGATATACAGACCGTTGAAGAAAGCGCTTATGAAACGGTTCCCCTCCAAAGATATTTCGATCGAATCATTCTTCTTACACTTTGTGCTACCAAGACACGAAATCGGTAAGTATTATTTTCAATTCGCTACTGACGAGTAAACATTTTGTTAGTACGAAATTTCAGTATTCAAAACTGAGTTCAAAGCCGAGAAAAATTATTATTTCACCTAAAAAAAAAACAAATAAGAAAAAGAAAACTTATATCAACATATTATTGACACTAGTAGATTCAACCGCAGATCCTGGCAAACATTCCATTTATTGAAGACTCTTATGACAAAAAATTTCTACTTGAAAGCATGTCCTCGGAAGATTTCTTGTTGAACTCGAACAGATTCCGCAGATCAACACGAAAATAGTCATTTATTGCTCTGAAAAAAACTATCAAATCGCCTCTAGTCGACGATCTTCGAACAGACCAAACATTCGCAGTCTTTTAAAAATAATAATCTTCCTAAATTTGCTCAGATGTTACACATCACTTCTTCTGAGTCTTCGGCGCTCATTGGGTCTGGTCTATCAGGAATTATTTCACCTAACGTTTCGGTCACAACTGCGGTAGGCATCTTCAGAGGATTCTTGGTCTGAGGTTCTAACTCATCCGAAAGTGATGCTGGATTCGATCTGTTGGCCAACTTATACCCTTATTTATGGCGGGAGAAAGTAGTGGGTTTACGTGCGCGATGTTGATTGGTCCATCGCTCCCACTTCGTATTGGCTTGATTTTGGTCTTTTCCAACACCGCCAACCATGCGCTATGTACCAAAGCAGTTTATTCCCTTCTGTTCACGTTGTTCTTATGTTTATTTATCTCAATGGCTTCCATGTTCATCCTAGGATATTAACTTTTGATGTTCGAAATAGCCTCTGAATTTGAAAATACAATATTGTGTTTATCTGTTAGAGCATGTTCCGCTAGTGCGGATTTCTCTGTCTGATTGAGTAGACTGCATCGTTCATGCTCCTTAATTCTCGTATTGATACTCCGTTTCGTTGTACCAATGTAGACTTTGCCGCAGTCACAAGGTATCCTGTAAATACCGGGTTGAAAGAGTGGGTCGACTTTGCCGTTGGTAGTTCTGATCATTTGGCCATTTGTTGAGTTGGCTTATAGACGGTCTATATATTGTGCCTCTTCAGTATTCTACCAATTCTATCGGTGGCCTTGGGTATATATGGTAAGAGCGCTCTTCTATTGAGGGTTAGTTGTGACGTGTTATTATCACATGTGGAAAGTTTTGGCCACTTTCGTCAATAACTCTACTCAGCTTGTAGAAAAGCTGCAAAAAAAACTCGTCACAACTCACCCCCAATGGAAGAGCTATCTTACCATATATCCCCAAGGTCACCGATAGAATTGGTAGAATACTGAAGAGGCACAAAATAGAGACCGTCTATGAGCCAACTCAAAAGCTTGGCCAAATGAACAGAACTGCCAAAGACAAAGTCAACCCACTCAGGACAGGATACCTTGTGACTGCGGCAAAGTCTACATTAGTACAATGAAGCAAAGTATCAATACAAGAATTGAGGAGCATGAACGATGCTGTCGACTCAATCAGACAGAGAAATCCGCACTGGCGGAACATGCTCTAACAGATGGACACAATATTGTTTTCTCAAAGGCAGAGGCTATTTCGAACATCAGAAGCTTTTATCCAAGGATGAATATAGAAGCCATTTAGATATGTAAACATAAGAACAACATGAACAGAAGGGAAGAAACTCCTTTGGTACATAGCGCATGGTTGCCGGTGTTGGAAAAGACCAAAATCAAGCCAATACGAAGTGGTAGCGGTAGACCAATAAGCCCAGAAGACTCTCTCAATGTCAGTATATCCGGTCGTGAAAGCCTGAAACCAACTGACTCTTTCAATGTCAGAATATCCGGTCGTGAAAGCCTTAAACTATTTATTATCATTTTGGAAAATGGATCAATTCAAAATAGTAATCAATCATCGAAATGAATATCATTTTCAATTCCCAGGCTGAGAGATCTTTTATGATGAGGTTGGAGAATAGTATATTCTAAAACAAGTTGCAGAATGAGCTCCTATTCCAACACGAATGCGAAGTTCGAAAACGAGCGAGTTTTCGATAGCATGAGTGTTGGAATTGCCTTCTGCAACGAGTATTAGACGATATTTTCTCTATTTCAGTCAATTTTTTTGAAATACTCTCGAAATTCAAATGCAAATTCAGATTAGTGACTTTTGTTTTGTATCTTGGCAGTTGGTGTGGCATACGAAATTTGACAGATCACGGAATTTGAATTGATTTGATCGGAGGCCAGTACTGGCAACCATAAAACAAAAAATAAAACCGAAAACAATGCTGTTATGAGTTTCATTACAGCACTACTTTTAGTACTGTAATGAACTCATTACGATACTGAAATAGAGAAATGATATTATTATTTATTATCGCTTCTTCGTTTTCAGAATTGATTCGTAACGGAGCAGATATCCAGGTTACCTCGGTAAACAGCGAACTATATATGGAAAAGATGACGGAGTTCATTTTGCGAATTGGAGCGCAATCATCCATCAACGCCATTAGGGAGGGTTTCAACAAGATCATACGGTTGAAACATCTCCAAATGTTCGACCCGATGGAGTTGCAGGGTTTGATTTGCGGCAACGACGATGACGAATACTGGACGATAAGTCATCTGAAACGGAACATAGCCGTGTATAAGCTGTCCCGAAATGGGCCAGAAATCAGTTATACCCTGGAAATCCTGAGTGGATTGAGCAGGGAGGAGAGAAAAAAATTTTTGGAATTCACTACAGCTTGCCCACGTCTGCCTCCGAATGGTAAGTCATGTTTCATCGAGCTGTAGTAACAACATATGATTGAATTCTAGTTTTATAAACTGCTCCACATGAGTTAGGGATATTTACTTGAATTGCAAAAAAAATTTTTTTAATTTTATTCACAGAGAATTCAAGCAGTTTAACACTATCAATACAATATATGTCCTCCACGGGCACCAATAACAACTTCTTTGCATACTACACATGAGTTTTTTTAAGAAAAAGAAAATTCTTTGCCTTTACGAAGGCACATCGAGAACATTTTTGAAACATAGATGAATTCAAAATAGTTATCATCGAAATGAATACCATTTTCAATTCCCAGGCTCAGAGATCTTTTATCTTTTATTCTCCAACCTCATGATAATGTCCTGAGATGTGCGGGATACTGATGAGGCAAAACAAGGCCGAAACCAGTATATCTCTCATCTCAGTGACAAAATCTAATATCGTTCCTCCAACCTCATGATAAAAGATCTCTGAGTCTGGGAATTGAAAATGGTATTCATTTCGATTATTACTATTTTGAATTCATCTATGTTTCAAAAATGTTCTAGATGTGGCCTCCGTAAAGGCAAAGAATTTTCTTTTTCTTAAAAAAACATCTGGTTTCACAGTCACAAGAAGAATTGGGCGTTTTCCATCACTTTGAGAAAGTAGCAAGCGGGCCCTGGATAGAGCCACTGCTAAAATCTCATTCAGTGAAAGAGGAAGTACAGATTTCTTTTTTTGCATTTGATTGGAGATGTGAAACTTCATTTTGACGCAATTGGATGTCACCACCTAAGTACTTCGTAATATTTTACTCATTACTTCACAACCAATTGCTTCAAATTGCGAAGTTTTTTATGAGGATTTTGTCCTGAGATGTACGGGATACTGATGGGGCCCAACAAGGCCGAAACCGGTATATCTCTAATCTCAGTGACAAAATCTAATATCATTTCTCCAACCTCATGATAAAAGATCTCTGAGCCTGGGAATTGAAAATGGTATTCATTTCGATGATTACTATTTTGAATTCATCTATGTTTCAAAAATGTTCTCGATGTGGCCTCCGTAAAGGCAAAGAATTTTCTTTTTCTTAAAAAAACATCTGGCTTCACAGTCACAAAGAGAATTGGGCGTTTCCATCACTTTGAGAAAGTAGCAAGCGGGCCCTGAATAGAGCCACTGCTAAAATCTCATTCAGTGAAAGAGGAAGTACAGATTTCTTTTTTTGCATTTGATTGGAGATGTGAAACTTCATTTTGACGCAATTGGATGTCACCACCTTAGTACTTTGTAATATTTTACTCATTACTTCACAACCAATTGCTTCAAATTGCGAAGTTTTTTTTGAAGATTTTGTCCTGAGATGTACGGGATACTGATGAGGCCTAACAAGGCCGAAACCGGTATATCTCTCATCTCAGTGACAAAATCTAATATCGTTTCTCCAACCTCATGATAAAAGATCTCTGAGCCTGTGAATTGAAAATGGTATTCATTTCGATGATTACTATTTTGAATTCATCTATGTTTCAAAAACATATGGTTGAATTCTAGTTTTATAAACTGCTCCACATAAATTAGGGATATTTACTTGAATTGCAAAAAACAATTGTTTGAATTTTATTCACAGAGAATTCAAGCATTGTGAGACTATCAATACAATGTATGACCTCCTCGGTCATCAATAACAGCTTGTCATCTTCTTCGCATACTGCACATGAGGTTGTTGAACATTTCTTGAGGAATTTTTGGTTCCAGCATATTCTGAAACATAAATTTTGGCGGAGTTATCCATGTCGCTATTTTGCAAATAATATAAATCTAAAATGGACAAACTTTTGAAATTAATTTCCTATGATTATCGGAACTATTTTCTTCGCGATTGAAATTCTAACCTAACCTCCAACCTATCCAGTACATGATCTCAAGTTAGTAAAGAAAATCAGACGAACCTTCATTGCACTTCACAAAAAAACAGGTTTTCAGTTCCCTTAAAGTTCACTTATTTCCAGCCATTTATTCACTGAAACACTACGATTTATCAACAAAATTCAAACACACGTACCTACACTATTAACAAAACTCGCCCTACTGAAAATCTATTCACGAGTTTCGTGGGTCTCTGGTAGGCCTACGCGCGACGTTGCCGAATTTCCTTGTTCCGGGCTTGTACTTTAGGAGGCTGTGATGGAACCACATTTCACGACATATAACCTCACACCTTTTTTTTCAGGTTTCGCAGGACTAGATCCTCAAATGGTAGTGGCCGGTTTAGACAGGAACAGGAATCCATACGTCCAAACCTGCTTCCACAGGTTGCATATACCGAAGGGAATAAGCAGGGATAGATTGGAACTTTTCTTCAAATTAGCAATAAACGAGGGTCTCAACAGTTTTGGACTCGCCTGAACCCTGCGTTGACCAGAAGATGGCGGTTTTAACCACACAACTTCTATGCTGAATCCAACTCATCTTCGATACAAGCTTAGATCCAGGTATCTTGAGCTGGATATGGCAACACGAGCTTTTTGTTCGGGAGTGGATAGCATGAGATGTTTTACCTATTCGACGAAGAGTATTTCCTTGTTTCAACAACAGGCAAAGGGTTCCCCACAGCCTGAGATCTTCAACAATGCGAAAGACTCTGATATAAGATACTCATCCTCTTGCAGACCTTCAAAAAGCTTCAAAAATGTTCATCATAAACTGTAGCCATTCGAGCTATATAAAAATAATCCACAACTTTACCTCGTTATTATTCAAGATAGGAGAATTTTCGTAGAAATCTCCAACTGCTACACAACCAAGAAATGTTCTGCAATATACAAGTCAAAGTTTCTGACCGCTACCAAATCTACCAAACTGAACAGAAGACTGTAAGACAGGACTCTGCTCCTCTTGGAGGATCAAAGATTCGAAAATGAGTTAGAAGGTTGTTACCTAGCACTAATTTATACTCCTAATTTCAGCATGATGAGGAGCATTTGTTTACAGGTAAGTCCATGACAATCTGGAACCTCAATCTCTATGTTTGAAATGAACTGCCCCCATGAGTTAGGGATATTGACTCAAATTTAAAAAAAAAACTAGTTTGAATGAGATTTTGTGATGAAAATTTGTATTAATATGATTTCAAGTTGCAGGAAACAAAATTAATTTCAGCCTGTAGGTCTGCAGTGTTTACAGGGTTGAGAATAATCGAATAAAACAACGAAATTTTATTCCCAGAGAATTCAAGCATTTTGAGACTATCAATACAATGGCAGACTTGGAGCCTTTCCGCTACAACAACCCGATAGCCCTATTTGCCTCGGCGTCTGTTAATTTTCAGAAAACTTTCAAAATAAGAACATTCATGAAGCATATGCAAAGAACCAAACTTAAGAAAAAGGGCGACACGATTGACAAAATTTCTCAAACTGATTTTTATTGGATCGATTCAAGTTATTATTGAGTTTTAAATGATTTTACAGCGGTTTTCTCGAAAATTACATACTTTTCAGAACAATTGAATACGATATCCCTTACTCTTGAGGAGCAGTATAATTTAATAAATACCTACGGGATTCCTACATGGACATTTTGTGTATATCTAGTAATATAACTTATACTCTTTTTCATTCGGAATCAAACCAACATTTTAAACCATAAGAATATTGAGACTCTGGGATGAAAAAATGGTTTTCGATAATTCTCCATTTTTTCATATCGATACAAACCATTCGATGTTGAATATTTTTGAAATCAGTAAAAAATCAAGTCGATCAAAATGAAATTACTGGCAAGCTTCAAGATAGAAGATTTTGTCCATGACAAATGTAGGATACTGATGAGCTCGAATAAGGCCGAAACCGGTCTATCTCTTCTCTCAGTGACAAAATCCGATTTAATCTCTTCAGTCATTAGCATTGTTCTCGGTATGGCCTCTATAAAGGCAGAAAATTTTTTTCTTGAACAATTTTTGGACATATTCGTTCAAATTTTCAATACTTTTCGGGAATTAGTGAGAGAAGAATATTAGGGGTGGTTTGTTGTCCAGAATCCTATATATGGAGATCTGGAAGTGGTATGCTTTGAATAAATGAAACTCTATTATTTTCCAGGTCTAACTCAATCCAGAGAAGATTGGTACCTTCATCAGGATATTGTTTCTGGATCGTGGTGGGGATATGGTTTCTTGGTAGATATTATATCCAGATTTTAGGTGAAGGGACAAAAGATAATGTACACAATAGAGAATACATACCTCTATCACCATAATCATTGGTATTGCATAACAAGAAAATTTGAAAGAACTGGAATTAGCAGCACCATTTATCAAAAATAACCCCATTAGACCATACCGTGGAACGAGTTGACCAGCATAAGATATGTGCGGACTCGTTACCAACTTGATAATTTAACCCTTAGTCGGGAAATTTGGAGAAGACGATAAATTTTGAAAAGAGAGATATTGGAAGATTGCGATAATAAATAAGATGCCAAAACACGTTCTACAGAACCATGAAAGCACACATACTGGTGAAAAACCCTTCAAATGACATAAAAGGTTAACCAAGTATCATCACTTGAAGAACCACATTGTCTGCACAGTGGCCAGAGGCCGAACCACTAAGAGCATGGTTTGTTTAAGTGGCGAACTTAAGGATGCTTCTTAGAGCCCATATTGGAAGAAGACCATACTGAAAAAGGAATATTCTGTGATAAAAAGAGTACCTCTGAATAAATAGAGATTGTATTTTTTTTTTTGAATTAAGAGCCATGAAGCTGATACTTTTCAATAAATTAGTTCTCATTGTACTTTTAATTTTTGTTAGATTTTTCAAAAGTGTTTTTAGAATGAAACAATGTCTCAGGTCTCAGTTTCATTATCATTTGTATAAATATGATTGTAATATGTGAAATAAAAGGCTTTTTCTGATAAAAAGAATATGCCATTTGAGGATTTGGTGTTATTTCCACTCCTGAATTGTTTTTCGAAGTAGATTCCATTGTGGCTATAAAAAAATTGGGTTCTAATAAGATAAGATTGAGTGTTCACTTTGACAACTCTTTTGTGACCTCCTACATCATGATTTTTACGAAAGATACTTTGATTTCACCAAAAATCCAGCATTCAACTCACTTTTAAGAGATGGATCTCTTGAATTTTGGTATAATTGCAATGCCGATGGTATTAATGAAGAAAATTCAAGATACGTGAGTGGCATTTAGTGTTCGTACAAGATTCGTCTAAGACTCACCCTGTATATTTGTCCTATAACTGAAAATGGCGAAAAGACTACTAAATAATGAAAGTTTTGGTTTTCTATTCAGACTTCACTTCCAAAAATTTTTTTGCAGATATGGAACAAGAACTCCAATGCCTTGAAATATACCATCTTGATTTTATCCCAAAGAAAAATTTCCAGAATTTTTCCTTTGAATTGATAAAAAACATATTTGATCTACTGAACGCGAGATATTTTTCTAGTCTCAACAAAAGTGCATATTTAGGCTGAAAAATGCTTTAAGCACATTATTCTCCTTGACATATACAAATGTAAAGAGGACTTTTAATGTAGTTTTATTGTAAGTATAAAAAAGATAGTAGTGAGAGGAAAAAACTGCAAAGATGTAAAATTCTCAACTTTTTTCAATTACACTGATTTTATTCCTCCTTTTACATTCAATAACATTCGATCATACACTTCTAACATCAACCAAATATACTTTGGGTGCATCAAATAAATAACAAATACCCTTAGGTAACACAACATCAACAAAAAAGTCATCCTGTATGCCAATTTCACTGATCATTAAGTGTATGAGGATAAGTAAAAAAAAAATTGGATTGTCTGTAACTTTTTTCACTTAGACTTAAATTGCGAGGGAAAGCCATGCTACGATCAGTAGAGTTCCTCCAACTGGTGCCAATTTCCCCAGTTTATTCTCTCCAGTGAAAGCATAGTAATAGCACGGACCAGAAAATAAAATTGTCCCCATCAAAAACAATGATCCAGCCTGAAAAAAATGTATCCTACAGATTTACATTTATACCTTTTAGGTGTTTACTGACCACAGCGGGGTTCCGACACATGGGGACTCCTATTAGAGCCAGAGAGTGGAAAAAATGCATTCTATTAGCTGTCTCGAATACTGGCTTCAATAGATCTTCCTTCCCTTCTGGGTATTTTCGGTGGGCTCCATAGGCTCCTAAAGCAACCGCAGAAGCTCCCATAACTCCGGCTAGTCTCAAGAAAGAGCCATTCTCTCTCGCAAGTTTCCACAAAGGCGTTTTCTCAGTTATAACTGTAATTTGTTTTGAGGAAGGAACGAAACTTTTTTCCTGCAATGAACGATTTGTAGATACACATAAAAATGCTGGGAGGTACCTACGACTCACCGTCATGATATATTTTACGGTTTGCGATACAGGATTTTCGTAAAGGACGTATTTACTAACAGGATGATCCAGAACTGAGTACACGTAATCGTTGAAGCCCATGACCGTTCAAGCGGACACGAGTTTCAGTGTTCTGTCGGAGAATTTTCAGAGAATGCGAAAAATTTGCGTACGAATTTCAAATATTTGTGCTGATTATCCCTGTTTTCATCGGAAATTGATTTCAATTCAACATCTCCCACCTGTCACCAGTGACAGATCACAAATGATAAGAAGAATATTGTGCTCTATGACAAAAAGAGTTTCACATTGAATATATAATGAAAATTTCATATATATTTCATATGAAAAAAGTTTTATAAAGAAATTTCAATGTTTTATATTGATCTAAACAATTGAATTGAGGCGAAGCTCTGATTCTTCGGGAATAATTGTATCGAATTTCGGAATATACCCCATCTCAGAAGCTATTAATGTCAAATGTCAATGTTAAAGGTTATGTTTATGTTTTATTTATAATGGAGGACGAAGTAATGAATTTTTCTTCTTGAATAGAATTTCACATGAAATAATCGCCAAACAGTGAATTTTCGACTAGTTCGATATAAGTTCGAGTAATAGTCACTATCTTATGGAGTAAGATAGCAGAAGAAAGGTGACAAAGTGTGCGAACTACTATTGGCCGCTGTATATTGATTGAGTATGTGTTTTTAGGGATGTAGGTGAGTAAATTTTCGAATTCGACTAAAATTTAAGAGTTTAGGTAAAGTCCGAAGGTATTTACGAGAAAATTCGACTTCGTTCGAACAGTCATGCTTTATCAAGTGATACATAAAATACTTCCTTGAGATTAAGCTGTGACTAAACCTTGTTTCTGAAGCTATATTCAATCTATTTCAACCGATTTCAGCATTTTGTGTTCGAAACAGATATGATGGTTTTTGTGTCGTCGCATTTCAACGCTAATAATCATGAAATTTTGATATTTCCAACCAATAATGTGTGATGGTTTCAATTCATATCAACATTTTCTGTAGGAATTACAATTTTATATGAAATATCCACAAGTTTTGGACAATTTTTGATCTTTTAATCACGATATCATCAAACAAAAGTAATAGTAGAGCCAAGATAGTCTACTCGATAATAGAAGACAGAATGGAGGTGATATATTGCATGAAAATATACGCAGGGATAAGATCAAGCTAGGAAGGTATGATAACACATCTGCAAAGTTCTCACAATAGTACAACGAAAAAACAAGAAACTAAGAAGTGCACACTGTATTTCTAGAGAGTGAGAAAACATGTAGGAGTCTAAACAGTTTCATCATGGTTCTTGTAAACGTTTTGGGGGCCATGTCATGAATAGTGTTTTAATTATAGTGAAAACTAGCTGACCTGGCGGGTTTCGTACTGCCTCAATTGATGAAATATTGAAAAAAGTTCCCTCTTTACCTCTTATATAAGGAGAATTCTTTTGATGTATGAATAACAATGTACATATTTATTTCAATGCAATTGAATTTTTTGTATATTTTGTACTTTTTTGTATTCCACTTAATATATTGCCTTCTTAAAAAAAAACCAATGGTTAGTAAAAGTTTATTCATCTCTAAGGTGAAACAATGTTCGCCAGGTCAGCTAGCTTATCTAATTGCCAATTGCCACAATTGGTCGCACCACCAGATCCCCTACGCTCCTTAGTTTCTGGGATAAGAAATGATTCTAAACACTTCTTGGCCAACATTATACCATGATAGTTTATCATAATATAAAAGTTGCTTTTTTATTTATCGATTGAGGCAGTACGAAGTCTGCCGGGTCAGCTATTTTCACTATGCATGTCCACACAATACTGCTGCAACAATCGACGAAATCTCAGCAAATAGTCATCAGCATTTTAACGAAACATTAAACGAAATGAATAATAATTCATCAAGCTCACTTTCTTTGTGGTTTCTCGGCCTAAAATCAAATAATTCAAATTTGTATTAAGTAGACATTTTAAATTTTGATAAAGGTACTCTCCGTTCAATGGATTTATCATCTTGATATTGAAGTAATATCCATCATCACCTCTCTAAAACATTAGCGGGTATTGTAGAGCATCGTTTGAACGGTTTGTTTCATATATTCGTTGCAATTCTCCAGTATTGCTACGCGTAAGAACAATATTACGCGTTTCCAAGTTTTCACCTACAATCACAATTGCCACTTCGTCTATTGTAGGGGCGTTGAATTGGCGTCATGTGCTCCAACAGGTCGTTTATCTGCTCTAATCACAACCTTGTGATCGTCACTTGGCATACGTTCCGAGGCAGTTTTAAACAATTGGACCAATGCATGATGTTCATGAAGTAGTTGCTGCAGATGTTGAAGAATTATTCTTCTCACATCTGCATTAATTTATTGATGTTGATCATCCATATTGCCTATATGAAGAAAATTTGGAGGAATTTATGATGTGTATCTTCAAGTGGTTGTAATGATCCAATTCGATGGTGAATCTGGCTTTGGATCTGAATAGCAGAAAGGGAAGACAAAATTAGTGATTTGAAATCATTTATGTTAATATTATATTCGTACATGGAATGTTGGATTGAATCCACGTCCTTTAATTGGATCTGCTCCAAATGAAGTCATTTGGAAACACCCATTGTATTTTTGTGTGTTCGATAGAAAATGTCAATGCCTTGATTCGGACATTTAGGCAATTCATTTTATCTATGATTGTCATCTAATGGCATAAAGAATCCAACAAAATATCTTTCATAACAAACAGTTCATCCAATCTTGAGTTATGAATGGTGGGACCAACAAAATGGCCGACTTAGTTCTATATATCGAGATGCTTGAAAGGATTTCTAAATCAATTTTTTTTTTCAGGAAGGCTATGCTATTTTTTGATATGTATGCCAAAGGAAAGGGATCAACCGTGCCGTCAGATGCTCAAGCGAGAGAAAAATTGGCGTTATACGTATACGAGTACTTGCTCCATGTCGGCGCACAGAAAGCAGCCCAAACGTTCCTCTCCGAAATAAGATGGGAGAAGAACATAACCCTGGGGGAGCCCCCGGGATTCCTGCACTCCTGGTGGTGCGTATTCTGGGACCTCTACTGCGCAGCCCCTGAAAGGAGAGACACCTGCGAGCATTCTTCCGAAGCCAAGGCTTTCCACGACTACGGCTTCGTTAATTCTGGTTTTGGGGTCAATGGGATGGCGCATAATGCAGGCCCGGCTCCAAGTCCTTTGGGGCAGATGCCCCCCAACGATGGTATGCCTGGGGGGCCCTTACCCCCAGGTTTCTTCCCAAACGCTGGCATGCGACCGTCACCTCCAACGCATCCAGCTGGTCAACCGTCTCCCCATTCTCAACCCCCCACCCCTCACTCCCAACTGATGGGTTCGCAGCCCTTCATGGGGCCCAGGTACCCGGGGGGCCCGCGGCCCGGTGTTAGGATGCAGATGGGCAGCGATTTCAACGGGCCTGGAGGTCAACCGATGATGCCCAACAATATGGATCCTTCGAGACAGGGCCCCCCTGGCATGAACCCGATGAACAGAATGAACCCTCCTAGGGGGCCTTCACTAGGGCCTATGGGTCCTGGAGGTTACGGGCCCGGTTTGAGGGGCCCGCCTCCGAATAGCAACATGGGAGGAGGCCCTATGCCTCCTATGTCGATGACGGGCCCTGGAGGGCCCCCACAATGGCAACCTAACACTTCGACCCCAATGAACTACTCCACATCCTCCCCAGGTAATTACGGAGGCCCTCCGGGATCTGCCGGGCCCCCGGGCCCCGGCACTCCTATAATGCCCAGTCCCCAGGATTCCTCCAATTCTGGAGGAGAAAACATGTACACAATGATGAAACCCGCAGTGGGGAACAACATGCCCGGTGAGTTCCCGATGGGTGGGGGCCCGGACTCAGGCCCTATGGGGCCCATGGGCCCCAATTCCATGGGCCCAGTGATGAACAGCGACGGTATGGAAGGAATGAAGAATTCCCCGGCTAACGGACCAGGCACACCCAGAGAAGACGGTGGAGGAGGCATGGGAGACTACAACTTGGGAGGATTCGGGGGCCCCGGCGAGAACGACCACAGGGAATCCGCAGCCATCTTAAAAATCAAGGAGAGCATGCAGGAAGAGGCTAAGAGATTCGAGAAAGACTCCGACCACCCCGAGTATTTCATGCAATAATTTCCATGACTTCGACACTTTGATTTGTATGAACTCTTCCCCAGTTTTGTACTTAATCCTTCAAACCGAAGAAAATGATTTTCTTTAAACACCTGCAAAATTCGAAAAGTTTTCGAAGCTTTCAAATCGAGAGTACCTTCCAAAATGTTGATTTTACTCGACGAGACGTTAGATGGCCTACCTACCTGTCTTTTACGATTGTTTTAACTGAATTGATCGGATTCGGTTCCGTAATGTGTTTGTAACGTTAAACTTCATGTGTCTCTGGTGGGGCAGGTTATAACTGGTGTAGGGTTATAACTGTTCAGTAGTTGCATTATCCTGGTAGACTCTATTTTCTAATCTGCCCTATCCTTATGTTGTTTCATTTCTGTGAGTGTACATGCAATAGATACCTAAGTATAAGAGGAATCGGTTCAATTCCTTATTCCTTTAATTTATTTAAGGTTTATTGACTTTCTGTAAAAATGTGGAATATTTATGAATTGTATTTTAGCTGAAATTGTCGAAACGTTGATTCGAAATCAGATATAGTAGGTTCACATCACTTTCTTTCTTGAGATTTTACAGTTTTTCAACTGAATAAAGGAATTTCATAATCAATGTTCTTATTTCAATCCACCTTAATCACATTCTAAAAATTTTCAGATGCGACTTGAAAGCAATCAGATCACATTCATTCAATGAATTTTCGAAAGAATGCGATCAATTTTATCTTCGCCTTGTGAGGTTATGTATGTTTCATTTTGATTGGTCGGAAATTGGGCTAGGTTTGTGCTTACGTTTAGGGGGGCCTTTGGGGTACATTAGGCAGTAAAATTTTCTTATAACCTCAGCTTTCTCCCCAATATTGACGAAGATACAGTCTGTTAACCAACAAATGGCAAAATTAAATTTTCTTGCTCTTTTTTCACATTACTGTTATAGGTGGAAAATTTTTTTTTATCGAACATGAAAGAGTTTTGTGGGAAATTTTCTGCAGAAAACCCGGCTCTAGGTTTGCTAGGTCTCCAGTAGTCGTGGAGATATCGGCAGTTGAGTGAAAAAGGGTCCTTTTGCATTCAAAATTGGATATCTCGAAGAAAAAAGGTTATTTCCGAGGGTTTTGAAAAACAAATTAGAGCTGAATAAACAGGCTATGCGCCCCTTGCATCGGTCCAGCTCAAAAAAAATTTTTTCATACGCGTAGAGCAAAAAAAATTTGAGAAAATAAAAAAAAAATTTTCTTTGTGCTTTATCGGAGGATTGCATGGCTACCCATACTCTAAAAAATTGTTAAACAATAAATTCATAAACTAGAGTCTTCAAGCTTCAAAAGTTGATTTTTCTATTTCTCATAGGACCATTTTTCAGAAATACAGCCTATTGAAAAACACAAAAAAATTTGGAAAATTTTTCTTTTAATTGTTGCGAGAATTATACTTTTTCATTGAGTTTCTGTGAAATTAGAAAACTGTTATTGCTGTAACAGCTGCATTCGATACCTGGGCAATTAGAAATTATTGAAATTATCTTAGAAATTTATTAAAAAATTAATATCATGTAACAAAATATAAAATATGAAAATTTCAGTTGGTTTTCAAAAAACTCCGATTGTCTAATCAACCATTGCAAAATTAATTTGAAGCACGGAGATTCATTGAAATTTCCAATTGAATCAATACATCTTTTTTCAAGTGAGATTTTGCAATAAAACAATAGAAGTATTCTGAAACCCATCGTTGGTTTTATTATAAACAAGTCAGAAATTAATTTTCAGTTTCAGGAGATTTGAAGCATTTTTCACTCCATGTTTTCTGTCCGTTCTTGTATTTTTTTTCTTCCTCTTGGAGAGTTAAAAATTCGTTGGTGATCTCTGGATTTTTGGGTTCTAGATTTCTTGCTTGAATCAGTTTCTTTTTCGCTTCTGCGAACTGCCCCAGCATTCTCAAACATTTTGCATGCGAGAACAAAGTTCTTACTGAAACTTTCATAGTGGTACCTCGACAAATTTGATAAATTTTATTAGCGGCTATACAACCTTTTTTTGGATTTTCCAAAATGGTTTGACACACAAGGACGTTGCTCAACACTCGTAAAAGAAGTTTTTGTTGTTCCTCTTGCTCACTGTAGTCCTTCATCTGAACAAACTCGAGTTTTGATACTGCTGTGTTGTAATCTCTGAGGGCTTCTTTTATGTTCTTCTTCTTGAATTTATCTTTAGCCCTTTCGCAGAGAGATAAGCAGTATGTGTACACTTCTTTGAATGCGCTTTTCTCCTCCTCTGTTAATTTCTCATACAACAGAGTAGAGCCACTGTCAACAATTTCATGCAACTCAATTTCAAACAACACAGTTGCGTTTTGAGGGACCCTGCCAAGGCAACCGAGGGGTCCATACGCATAACTAGGAGTGAACAGAAATTGCGATTTCTCCGTTATTTTCATCGATTTAACAGCTTCATTCAGACCTGGAAGTACCTCTCCATTATTCAGAATGAATTCCTGCTTTTTATTCCTGCTATAAGTCGAATCGAATGGTTGCGCTTCATACTCAACGTAAGCGTTATAATCAATCTTAACATAACTCAAGTTTGGAGGAGTAGAACCATAGCCAGGTCTCAATATTTTTTTTTTCACCCCTCCATCAGGGGTGAGGTTAGTCATCTGTTTGGCGATAACTTCGAAAGGTTCCTCGTCATAATGATCGTCTACTCCTAAACAGTCCATTTTACAAAATTTCAACATCGCTTCTTTCACGCTTTCTTCGTCTTCTACTTCTGAATCTAATTCCTCCGGGTTGTCATTCATGTTGGAGGGATTGATTTCGAATTCTGCTCCTCCTTGGACCAGATCGGCCAGAGAGATACCCTCTGAAATTCTGGGCATTATTACTATTCGAAATTACTTTTCAAACTGAAAGTAAACCACACGATTCAAATACTTCCGTTGCTGTTGCTTTTTAACCTATACAGATAACCATAGAAAAAATTGCTGATCAAAGATTATAACAATAGACCTACTACACATACTTCTATGATCTCCGATTTTAACTTTAATCGCAGATGTTGGGTTAGGCGGTAATTTTGAATTACGATCCAAACGCAAATGCAAACATGCAATCCATTTCTTATGAATTTGACTATGCAGCTAAGTTTCCCGTGCTAGATAATCTGCCATAAAGCTTTTTAATTTCTCACAGGAAGTTCTTGATGCAATCACCTAAGTTTGTTCGAAGAAATGAACAAAATAACCGAAGAAATTTAAAGGCACTGAAATTTCATTACCAAGAAAGGAGGAAAGCAATTCTGAATATCTGTGATCAACAAGAATTTTTCCCGATATTCGTTCTATTTTAATATGTATATTTCTTGATTGCAATAATGTATTCAATAACCCCCTCCTTTGTAGGAAAATTATCGACGCCGATGTACTGACTATCTATATGTTTTAATTCTTCATATGAAAGAAAGATTGAGGAGGAAATATAATTGTTCATAAAATTTTCCCACTCGACCAGAAGAAGGAGAATGAGTTGCAGAGAAATTTTATTATACGGGACCTTGTTATTGAGAAATCATTTGAACTTTAACGATTTGTTTTACGACATTGTCATCGAAAGTTTCTAATTTCGCTTTGAGAAGTGAAAAAAATAGTAAAGGTTCTAATGATTGATTTCATCGCAGTATTTGGACAATAAGGAGCTCTATTTTCTTTAAACAGTCAAGCAACGTTCGACGGGTTCGGTACCTGAATGGGTAATCCAAAAATCTTCTGCCTTCATGACACCAGTATAATTTATTTTCGTAGATAATCTTGATAATGATAAAAATATTTGTGCTTTACACCTACGAATGATAACAATTCCATTCAACCTACTCTGCAAGGAGTGGAATGATTAGCAAACCACTAAAAGCAATACGTAATGAACAGAACATCTAAACGTATAATGCGGTTTTCAGGTAAATGAACATGATCGTAAGTTTCGTAATGAAATTACTGTTGCACCAAGAGATGTTCTTTCAAAGGAAGCATAGATATACAGGGTGCCCGGGGAATAACTGTACACACTCTTACCAGAGATAGAGTTGGACTAGGTGTTTACTGATTGACTATAAAAAATTAATTTCTGGATTTCCCTAGAATGCTACAGGGTGATTTTCCAACTTCATGGAAATACTTAGACCATCATAAAATCCAAACTTTTCGACAGATATTATTGAAACTTGGGAGGTTATTGGCACATGCTAGAGTCGAGTCAGAAAGATATCAGTTATTTCATTATTCCAGGGCCGGACTCATTAATCTTCATTTAAACTGTTCAGGGTAAAACAAACACTTTGTATTTCGAATTACAAATAATTGATTCGATCTTCACAAAGAAGCAGAATTATTCTTCAGTTTGTGATATCGCTTAAAGTTATCACATCAACAACTATTTTTTCATGAATTTTCGAATTGGAATAAATTTCGAAAAATTGAATTTTTCACAATGAAGAGAACAAATAATCTCATGTTTGGATATAAAATGGAAAGTATAAGTAGAAAATTTTCAGAAAAGTTAAGAGTTTTAATAAGCACATTCCATAACGAAACAATAACGAATGAAAGAAACTAAAATACAGTGAAGAGTACCTAATAAGAATGAAAATAGAAACGAATGAATTGCTGAGTCAACGTTATTTTAGAAGTGGTTCGAAATGAAAACTATCAGCTTGTATACATTTCTCTTGCCAAATGATCAAATTGGATACAGCCTTGCGAATCTTATCGCCATTATTTCTTAAAATATCTCAACAGTTCATAATTCTTTTCATCAGCCGTTCTCTTGACTGTATTTCTTCAGAATATATACCATATCCTTCAATTTTCCCCATAAAAAGAATCTAGCGGGTTGAAATCTGGAGATCAAGGAGGCCATGGAATAGGTCCTCCTCGATCTATCCACCTATTTGGATAGGTATTTTTGAGGTAACTTCTCACTTCCAAGCCAAAATGAGCCATCATGCTGGAAATAAATTTCTTTAATATTTATTCCTTTCGCCGGGTAAAATATTTTGTAAGAAATCTAGATAAATCGCACTTGTAAGAAGGCGACTGTCAAAAAAATGAAGCCCTATCAAATGTTTGTTTATCACAGCACGCCAAACATTTACTGAAATATTTTGTTGTGAATTTCTCAGTCTTATACTGTGTGGGTCATTTTCGGCCCAAATGGGCGAGTTATGAATATTGAATCGAATTGTTGAATTGAGCCTCATCACTGAATATTATTCTGTACAATGGGACCCTGTGATTTGCTATCCAATGTGCAAAATTTAGTCTCATCTTCAGTATTTATTTTCGACCTCCACAAGATTACTAAGTCCTGTTCAGGTGTATAAATTCAATTTTTCGAAATTAATGCAAATTAAAAAATTCATAAAAAATAATTGTTGATATGACAACTTTGAGCGATATCACAAATTGAAGCATAATTTAGCTGCTTTCTAAAAAGCGAATCAAATATTTGTAAAAATACAAGTGTTTGTTTTACCCTGAACATTTTAAATGAAGATTAATGAGTCCGGCCCTGGAATAATGAAATAATTTATATCTTTCTGACTCGACCTCAGCATGTGCCAATAACCTTCCAAGTTTCAATTATATCCGTCCATAAGTTTAGATTTTATGATGGTCTAAGTATTTCCAAGAAGTGGGAAAATCACCCTGTAACTTTCTAGGGAAATCCAGAAATTAATTTTTTTTAGTCAATCAGTAATCACCTAATCCAACTCTATCTCTAGTGAGAGTATGTACAGTTATACCCCGGACACCCTGTATTGAAATGTGAATTACAAACAATACTATCGAAATTTTCTTGAATTTTTAACACTTTTGACTTTTGGTACTTATCGATGGTATTTCTTACCATTGTATATGTATATATCAAAGTAGGAGAAGAAATTACTATAGGACTCCCCTTATTTCTTCTGGTATCAACGAAGTGGTATCTAGATATTCGATATTTGGTACTAATAAAAGGTTTTGGTACCATGGTAAGTATATACAGGGTGGCCACTTGAAAACGAAACAGACGAGATTACAGACGAAATAAATTTTTTCGATAGAAATGCTCGGACAGGTCGATTTCTGTTTCGAGGGGGTCAACTTAAGATGTAGGTTACGGACGCATAGCGCTTCAACCCTTGCTACTACAACCCTCACCCCCAATTTTTTAATAGGGAAGATGGGGTGAGTGATACCTCATTTGAAAGGTTTTTCACAAAAAAACACTACAAGTGCCATGAAAACACCACTTCATTTTCAAATGCTTAGTCAAGAATATTTCGAGAACTAATGCATAAAATGAAAAAACAATTACTGTGCTGAAATCAGTATAAAAATACCTTTCAAATGAGGTATCACTCACCCCATCTTCCCTATTCAAAAATTGGGGGTGAGGGTTGTAGTAGCAAGGGTTGAAGCGCTATGCGTCCGTAACCTACATCTTAAGTTGTCCCCCTCGAAACAGAAATCGACCTGTCCGAGCATTTCTATCGAAAAAATTTATTTCGTCTGTAATCTCGTCTCTTTCGTTTTCAAATGGCCACCCTGTATGTTCTCTCGTTTTTCCGAAAAAGGGTACTCATCAATACTATTGAGTAATTCTACCAAGATTTCTGGGAAAATTTAGTTCTCCAGATACTCCTGGTACTTCTGAAAGTTATGCTAATCAGTGATACTTATCACTAGTAATTACTGTAATTTCTTGAAGAAGGTGCCAAGACATTTTTCATGCACCCAAATTGTGTCCTTTAAAGAAAAGGTACCATCTTTCGCTTAAAGAACCAGTGGTACTCTAAATTACAGCATAGTTCCCAGATAAAAGTACTTAAGTTTGTATATGATCAAATCGTTTCCTCAAAAATGGTACCTCCTAATACTGCTACGCTTATCAGCGATATCCGGTAGTACCAGAGTACTCGGTTTACTTACCGTTCACACGCGCCTCCAATACAGATCGATAAAAGGTCACTAGGTGTGGCGAACTTCTCGAACAATCAAGTGGCATGTGAGGATGGTACCAGAGGTGAGCACCCATCCTGGTATGCATTTCTCCGGTACCAACTCGGAGAAATTTCGCGAGATCCGTCCAATTTCTTCAGTCTTCCCTCAGCAGTGCCAGTGTCGACGCGCAAGTGCTTTTAATGGTCCTTTCCATCGTTCGCATAAACATGAGATGGGTAATTATCATGCTGAAATCTGTCATCTTAATCGTGACGACGCTATTGTGGTATCTTCGCTGATTTATTTCGCGATTTGGTCATTGTTCGTGCAGCTTTAATTCTTCCGGTGTTTGTGTTTCGTTCGCGAACGCGAATTTTGCACTATCCAAATTGAAACTTCCGGAATTTTTTTTACGTCTGTGAAGATTGCCGCACATTTGTTTTAGAGTCTTCAAATACAGTGTGAGCTTCCGTAAATTTGGGATCTTATTCCCCAGATTATTTCATGATACAAAGTTCCTTTGGAATAAGGATCTATCAAGCGATGTTTCCAGGATACAGGGTGTTTGAATTAATTAAAAAATTGTTAATTCAAAAATATTTTTCAAATCGTACACGCTTACTGCTCTGAAATTGATTATTCGATACTCGGTTACAGATAAAAAAGATCAATTCCTTGTGAATCGATTATCAGATTACCCTGTCAGCATAATATTTTGTCATACAGAAATTTGTAGAGAGTCAAAAAAATACCGGCATTTTCCATAATCATGAATTTCTGAGTAACTCGTCCAAATCAGCAGGAAATATTGTGGGTTTGAAAATATTAGTTGTACAAACTTTGCCTCCGCTGTTTTTCACTGAAATTTGAGGCTTTATTGTAAAGTCTATAATGCCTCCAATTCTGCATCTTCGAAAAACTTTTTTCTTCCACCGCCATTCTGGTTTTCGACGCCTTTCTTGAGGCGTTGAAAAACTCTGGGCACGTTCTTTCAATAAAAGCGGCCTCACCATAAGTATTTGAGAGCCTCAGACGCAGATTTTTTCATATTAAAGCAGAAAATTAAAACCTCCCGCAAATGACGAGAATTCAGCTTGTAAACTGACATGATTAATTGAGAATAACATAATTCTAATGCTATTTCAGCTTTAAAATCTCCTATACTTTGATTCTTCTGCTGTATCCATGATTTATTGAGACTATTTTCTGTGTTTCACTAGTTTTTAATTTCGAAGTAGGTAACTGTCAAGGATGCTGCAACAATACACTGTGAAAAAATACTCACCATTATCAAAAATAACTAATGCCAACTTGCACCGTTTTCTGGTTAAGACAGACTTATCTAAGGCGCCCTTAAAATTTGAGTCAGGCTTTTCCCCGCCTTAACGGATCAGATCTTGCACCGCATTTCTAATAGAAACGACTTTGTTAAGCACGCGCTAAGCAAAGCCAAATCTGGCAACACTGTATAAATAAGTGAATTTGTTTGTTTTGACATAGAAATGCGATATGACCATATGGTTTTTTGTCGACAATAAGCACAGCGAAGTGAGAAGAACACCCGAATTCATAGACAAACAAGATATTTTGTCTATGCCTTTTTTCTTTCAATATTCTGATTCACAGAACGACAAATAGGTACTTTGGGCCGCTGACGAACAGGCACAGTAGAGCCTATTTTTTTTATTTGAAGCAAATGATTTGATTTTATTTCAACAATTCTGTATTTGTTACTTGAATGACATAATTCTCCACCTGTGGAATATCATCGCAGTAATACTTTTCTCATTCACAAGAGTGAATTGTATCTGCAGAATTAATAATTACATGGGTACAATCAATTGCTCCAAAATAACACCAGAAAATCCAGCAATTTGGTAAAATTGGGTTTGGGTGGAACATAATTCTGCTTCTGTCTGAGGCATTTTTATCAATACAGAAAATCGACCAACTATTCTTGATACTGTAGATTCGTAGATTTTCATCAATCGGCTACAGCCAATAATTTACCTGCCGATGCGTAGAATCGCAGGCACGTAAGGTGTTGACTTACTCTGATTCCTACAATCACCAAGGCTTAAACTCCCTTCTTTGAGGTTTGACATCATCATACATAAGATATAATAAGATATGTACTTACATATCACTTGGCAATTCTGAATCATCCTCAATTAATCTCAGCAGTTGCAGAGTAGTTTTTTTGGTCAACCGAAATCGCCGAAAAAATACGAATTCGTCCATATCATGGCAGTGTTCGGCCCTATTAAATTCTAGACTTCTAGGAAAGCCATAATCAATGATATCTAATATGTCGAAATCATCCTCATATAGATCATCAATTTCATTCAATAAAGTTCTATCCGTAATGATTATTAAATTCACGCAATCAAAAACAACACTTCAAAACTGAAGTTCGTTTTTGACATTATGAATATTTGAGACGGGCTAAAGTCTTACTTAAGCCATGAATATTCGCGGCTCAAAATAGTCATAACTTATGAGGCACTCAAACTGCGGTGCAAGAGAAACGACGTCTCAAACCTAACTTCAAATCTGAGTTGAAAGTAAGTCAGACTTATATTTGACGGTGCAAGTGGGCATAAGAGTCTGATCATTTAGTGCTAGAGTTACTTATTTCCTGAAGACTATAGAAAAGGTGTTGGAAACAAATCATTACTGATATTAGTATTGACTGAAAGGCGTCGTAAGAAAAAAAAATTGCAGCAATCTTGACTCGTCTTTTTATAGTTTTTTTTTCACTACGTATACACCCTGTATAGTATGTCGCTATCTTCTGCGAATTTGGAAAACACCATACAGAAAATCTGGGTCGTTGGGATAGCGTCAATTCGTGCATTTGCCTACACCGAAATATCCCACGCTGTATGCCAAAATCGTGTAATTAATCAAATTTTTTATGCAATCCTTCCATAATGTTCAATAATAATCATACGTTTTACCTATTGTTAGTTGATTTCCCAAGGCGACACAGAACTGGGAAAATAGCGAAAGAATTTTGGAGCCACGAATGTCGAAATCGCATTAGAGCATTTCGATATGCGGTAATTAAGTAGAAATTTGATTTTAAGCGTTTAATAATATTAAGTATATACACTGCGCAAAAAACTTAACGCACATTCTGAAAATCTCAATTTTTATGAAAGTTAACTCTACATTGACTTTATAGCTTTTTTTATGTTCTCTCGGGAAGGTTTTGAACGAAACAAGGCACATTCAATGGAAGAAAAATTCAGGATTTCACCGAATCTTATGTGAAAGAAGAGAAATGAACAATTTTCAAAATACTGAAATGTTGATAAGTGATTTAATACTTGGCATTTCCACCCCTTGCGTTAATTACAGCTCGGCAACGACGGTTCATACTCAAAATGAGTGATCCTCAAATGTTCTGATCTAATCCTTCCCAGATTTCTCCGAGTTGGATTCCTAAGTCATAAAGAGTAGCTGGATGATTTTCTGAACTTTTCAGCCTTCTATTGAGGTTGTCCCAAACCTGCTCAATCGGGTTGAGATCTGGACTTCTTGCTGGCCATTCTTTTCGAGAGACTTCAACCTCTTCAAGGTACTCCTGAAGGATGCGCGCACGATGGGATCTAGCATTATCGTCCATAAAACTGAAATTTTCACCAATGTATGGGGCAAATGGCACTACATGCTCTTCAAGATTGTTCCTCATATACTTATCAGTATTCATAGCTCCATTATCAACGACCACTAGGTCTGTGCGAGCAGTCAAAGATTTTCCACTCCATACCATAATCGATCCTCCCCCGAAACCAGTACCGAGTATTCAGGAAATTGCACTGAGCATATCTTTCATGTGGACTTCTGTATACAAGGGAACGTCGATCACAATGATAGAGGCAGAATCTAGACTTATCTGTGAAGAGAACTCTTTCCCAATCGTCTTCTTCCTAATGGATATGCTCTCTCGCAAAATCCAAACGCGATTTCTTATTGTCTGAGTGCTAATTTGCACCCCATGAGTTTGCTCAAGCTGATTTTGAAGGAGGCGAGCGGTTGCAAACCGTTGTCTCAACGAAGAAACTCTCAAGTAACGTTCTTGAATGGCAGTTGTTAGCCGTGGTCTACCCTGTCTTGGTCTCCGAACATTCATATCTGTCTCCCTGAATCGCTGCAACATTCTGGACACACTTGTATGGGAAACTCCAAACCTTTCTGCAATTCTTGTGTATGTCCACCCTTCTTCTCGCAAAACTACAGCTTGGGCATATTCCTCTTGGGTCAAATTGCGTGTTTCGCGTTGCATATCGATCGAGTGTAGAAAATCAAACGAAAGAAAAACTATTGATCATTAGAATTGATCGAGAACAACTGATTTTAGAATGGAGCCAATACATCTGATAATATCATCTTTCTCTATTCCTGCTGGGAAAAACATCTGTATTGAAGAAAAACGTTGAAAGTCGATAACATATGCATGCATAATTCTGATAAGAATAATTATCATTGAGAACACCTTCAGTTGTAGAATAAATTTGAGATTTCCATAATGTGCATTAATTTTTTTGCGTAGTGTTTAAATGTTTAGATTATGATGGACAAAATTTCTTTGACTGTTCAAAATATCTTTTGTCAAGGATTGTTATAACTAGTATTGGTCCCAAACAATTCGAGATAGAATTGGTGGTAAAAACAACATTGTTCTGAAGAACTTGTAGGTTCTAGATTATCATTTATAGATTTCGACTCGAGGCTTTAATCATTCGAATAGTCTTGAAACTTATGGATGACACCTATTATCTATTATGATTCAATGATTCTTGATTTCACTTTTCGGCATAAGGTCAACTTGTACATTGTAGAAGAATTTCCATTACGTTACCTGTTTGGAGGCTGCTCGATAAATTTGGTAATGAGCAATCCAACTTTCTCTGGAACCGATGCCCTACATGGTGTCGTCGGTAATTTCTTGAAGAATTCCTTTGAAGTAACCCTTCAAAATGTAATGATAAGAGACCGAACTGAAAGCAACATATGAAAGCTCAAAATAAATGAGACGATTTCTGGGAACAGAATTAGACTTCACCCAACATCTCGTAGATTCCATCTGACCATTGAAAAAATTATAGAAAAAAAAAGTTTTGAGGATTTTCATCGCTGCGTTTGGCATTGAAATCGGAACATTCTGTATGTTCAATTGAAGGGGGGAAGCATCGTGTTTGATTCATTTTATGAGGTGTAGGTATACATTTTCGTTTCAATTGGAAATGGAGAGTTTCATCTGCTGTATTTGGTTTCAGTGAAAAGGAAAGTCGTATTTCCAACATCTGACACACCTATACGAAGAAAAAGAAACTGAATTTCTAATTCTGCTCATTGATCTCGACATCCATATTGCACGTAACTTTGTAAGTTGCAAATTTCCGTCAGGATTTCAATAATTTATTTTAAACGGTTGAATATTGATCAACTCGGATTCTATAATGAAAAAACTAGGAAATGATGAATAAATCAGTTCTCTCTTTCACACTCTTTCAACTAAAGGTATTAAATTGCTTTGTATTCGTTCATTTTAGTTTTTGTCTCAAAAAAAACTATATTTTTCAAATAATTACCATGGTAGTTGTATTCAAAAACAAACATTTTGTTTCACTCAAAAGTTCAAGACTTGTACGTAAGCGGTACATATAAAAAAAATGCGCGCACATGAATATGAAGATAAAAAAGATGTAGGCTTGCTTCGAATCCTTTTTTTTTATTTTCTTATTGAACTTTCTACAGTTATATCAGAGAAATTAAAAAAAAAATGACTTTGGCTAAATGTAAGTCTGTTCAAAAGATTCACAGAATTAAATATCTGCTACATTTTTTCGAAGGGTTAAGCTGTAGATCTAATGCTCAGAAAAACTTTTGTGGCATATTTCCAGGAGTGACATAGCTTATTGAGAAATTTACAAATGGCTATATCTTTTTCTTCAGACTGAATTAGAAAATATGGTATACGAAACAAATATTTCTTTTGACTTCAGGATACAAAGACTCACCCTGTACAGGGTGGTCAGATTTCGATGTCTCAGTACTACATCTCCTAAAATAAGCGAGATAGAAAACCAGTAGTATGTCATGTTCCCTTTTTTCGAAAAACTAAAATAGATGAAACCCGCAATTCGCTAAGGTGTCTCTTTTCCATGCTACAGGGTGATTTGGAAATTTGGCCAATTATTATAATTGGCTATAACTTTCCCAGTGTTGCTGCTACGCTCTCGAAATAAAAACATCTTGAGTGGAGTTTTTTCAGTACTTTTTACCAGTGCTATCGAAATTTTAGTACCCATTTAAATTTTAGAGAAATTGAAAAAATTAATGTTTATCAAATGGAAATCATAGTGTGCTATGATGATTTTCAATGGACTTTTCTTAGACAATTTCAAAAAGATATCATGATATACTTTCGAGCTTGAATATCGAAAATTCCGGAAAAACAGTTTTCGATCAACAAAATCAAAGAGGGTTTTGATTTTGATTCATTTCTTTTCACCTGAGGAAGTTATACAACTTGAGCCTGCTTAAATTATGTTGACCGAAAAGTGTTTTTTTCGGAATTTTCATATTCAAGCTCGGATGTATATCATGATATATATTTTTGAAATTGTCTAAGAAAAGTCTATTGAACATCATCAAATAAATTTTTTTTATTTCTCTAAAATTTGAGGAGGCAATAAAATTTCGATAGCACAGGTAAAAAGTACTGAAAAAACTGCTTCAAAGATGTTTTTATTTCGAGAGTGTAGCGGCAATACTGCGGAAGTTATAACCAATCATAATAATCATCCAAATTTCAAAATCACCCTGTAGTATGGAAACTAGACACCTTAGCGGTTTCCAGCAATTTATGTTTCTCGAAAAAAGAGAGCATGACATGTATATTACTTTTTTCTATCTCGCTTAATTTAGAAGATGCAGTACTAAAACACCGAAATCTGACCACCCTATACATATATCAGCACCCCAGAGGTAAAGTGTGTTAGATCATAATATCAAAATTAGACAAAAGAGAGATTTTCCAGTTCGATTATTGTTTCAAAGAACCAAAGAATATGTACCGCCATTATTTGGCGACTTGATATACTTAGGGAGTCAAAAATGTGTTCTACTAGCTAGAATTTACTAATGTGAATCCAATATTGTAGATAGTTCGTGTCTGAAAACATGTGACTTAACACACTTTACCTCTGAGGTGCTGATATATTTTTTGATATTGATCAAAACATAATATGAAAGGAAATATTATCCAAATAATACAAAATGGGTTTCAGAAAATGTTAGCATTTTTGTTCGACAATCTTCAATCATGCCCCCCCTATATTTTGGCGCCACTGGTGACCGCCTACCCCGTCTACCTGCCCCTAACGACGGCCCTGTGCAGGAGGTGTTAACATCTCGCGAAAGATGTGAAAATTTCCCGTATAATTCCCACTTATCTCCATCCCAGCCCGAGCTTGAATTCTGAGAAAATGGATTGTAACCGCTCCGTCCAATTATAACCGTGAGCCTGACGTATTGTCGCGGTAATTGCAGGAAACTGTATTTCTTTCTAGACTTCTAATGGAATTAATCTCGACCTGTTCAGTGAAAGCAATAAACTTTCATCTGAAAAATCTGATTCGTCGCCGAAACAAAATATCAAACAGGAAAAATACATTTCGTGAATACCGGAAATGGCTAATGGAATTCTAGTACTGTTTTGCATAGGTCGACGCGTTTCCTGCGGTAAATTTCGGATGGATTAAGGTTATATCCATTCGTGAGTTCATATTAATATATTCTAGTACAAGTTGCAGAATGAGTTTCTATTCCAACAAATGCGAAATTCGAAAACGAGCGACGAAGGAGCGAGTTTTCGAAAGCAGAGTGTTGGAATTGCCTTTTGCAACGAGTATTAGACGATATTTTCTCTATTTCAGTCAAGTTTTGTGAAATACTCTCGAAATTCATATAAAAATTCAGGTTGGTGACTTTTATATTTCATCTTGTCAGTTGGTGTGACTTACGGAATTTGACAGATTACGGAATTTGAATTCAATTGATTTGAAAATTGATAAGATCGGGGTTCAGTACTGACAACCACAAAACGAAACAATAACTGAAAACAATACTGGAATGAGTTCATTACAGCACTACTTTTAGTACTGTAATTACGATACTGAAATTGAGAAATAACTTTTCATCCATCATGGACAAACAACCTTACACAAGACCAATATTCGCCTCATCAAAATCATTGAGTTCTTGAAATTATCTTCATCTTCTCACTCTAGGCATAACGAACATTTTGGAATTATTGAAGCAGACCTTCACAAAGTATAATGAATAAAGATATACGTGAACATTTTTTGCAATGAATCAAGGGCGGATATAGATTGAGAAAGAATAACTAGAAACTTCCGGATTTTTGAGCTTGAAAGGTATTGGCTTACCACATATTCAGGAAGATTTCATTGCTAATACACTTCGCGATACAATTAAAGGAACATAATTTTTTTTTAACAGGCTATATCCCAATGAGAAATGGTCGTATAGAAAATAAAAAACCAACATTTGAAGATTGAAGACTCTAGTTTCTGAAATTAATGGCTATGCAATCATCGGATAAAGCAAAAACAAATTAGATAATTTTTCGAATTTTTATCTTTTTGCTCTACGTTCGCGGAGAACTTTTTCTAGCTAGTGCGATGCCAATGTCTCATATCCTGTTCATTCAGCTCTAATTTGCTTTTCACGACTCTCGAGATATTCAGTTTTGAAAAAGGATCCTTTTTCACTCAACTGCCGATTTCTTTGAAAATACTGGTCGCCTAGTCAGCCGAAAGGTGATTTCTTTTTCTACAGAAAAATTTCTACAAAAATCTGTTTTGTTCAGTTTGGAGAATGTTTCCACCTGTGACATAAACGTGGAAAAAGAGCACACAAATGTCATTTTGCCATTTTTTGGTAAATGGACTGTATCATCTTGAATATTGGGGTAAAGCTTAGGTAAAACAAAAATTTTTCATGATTTATTTAGAGAAGATGTGGATGAAAAGTGAATAAATAATGTATTAATTGATTGATCAGGTCAAGTTTAAGGAACAAAAACCTTGTTCCCTTAATTTTTCAAAATTTCAATCAATCAGTTCAAGAAAACTGCAATCGGTGCGGATCCATCTACCAATTTAGGAGGGACTTTGACTAACATCAGACTGCCAAATGGCAAAATGACATTTGTGAGCTCTTTTTCCACGTTTATGTGTCAGGTTAATAGTATATTCTAAAACAAGTTGCAGAATGAGCTCCTATTCTAACACGAATGCGAAGTTCGAAAACGAGCGACGAAGGAGCGAGTTTTCGAAATCATGAGTGTTGGAATTCCCTTCTGCAACGAGTATTAGACGATATTTTCTCTATTTCAGTCTAGTTTGGTGAAATACTCTCGAAATTCAAATGAAAATTCAGATTAGTGACTTTAGTATTGTATCTTGGCAGTTGGTGTGACTTACGAAATTTGACAGATCACGGAATTTGAATTGATTTGATTCGAAACTTGATTTGAACAAAACAGATTTTTGTAGGAAATTAATTACCCCGTAAATCCTCCCTTGCAATGAATTCTCTTTTTCTCATGACCATAAATGAGCTTTCTTTTACAAGTCATTCGAGTTACATGAAATCAGACCCAACGTTGGGTGTATCGCAAAAATCGTGATGGAATTCATAACTGTCGGCATTTTCCTCTCATCTCTCATCTTCAAGAGGTCACGTTTGAGCCTCGCTCTCTAAATTGTAGTTTCTTACTGGGCACACCCTATATAAAGAGACGTCGAAACCTTATGGGTATTCTATTGGACTAAAAAAATTGGCATGTTTATGAAACTGCCTGGAGATTAGTTTGCCGAAATGAAATGGAAGATTTGAAATAGTATTTCTCTATTTCAGTATCGTGATGAGTTCATTACAGTACTAAAAGTAGTGCTGTAACTACTGCTGTAACAACTCATTACAGCATTGTTTTCAGTTATATTTTTCGTTTTGTGGTTGTCAGTACTGACTTAAGATCGAATCAAGTTCCGAATCAAATCAATTCAAATTCCGCAATCTGTCAAATTTGGTAAGTCACACCAACTGCCGAGATACAATACAAAAGTCACTAATCTGAATTTTCATTTAAATTTCGAGAGGTTTTCACAAAAATTGACTGAAATAGAGAAAATACCGTCTAATACTCGTTGCAGAAGGCAATTCCAACACTCATGCTTTCGAATTTCGCATTCGTGTTGGAATAGGAGCTCATTCTGCAACTTGTTTTAGAATATACTATTCTCTATTTCAGTATCGTGATGAGTTCATTACAGTACTAAAAGTAGTGCTGTAATTAAACTCATTAGAGCATTGTTCTCAGTAATATTTTTCGTTTTGTCGTTGTCGATACTGACCTCAGATCCTCTCAATTTTCAAATGAAATCAATTCAAATTCCGTGATCTGTCAAATTTCGTAAGTCACACCAACTGCCAAGATACAATACAAAAGTCACTAATCTGAATTTTTATTTGAATTTCGAGAGTATTTCACAAAACTTGACTGAAATAAAGAAAATATCGTCTAATACTCGTAGCAGAAAGCAATTCCAACACTTATGCTTTCGCATTCGTGTTAGAATAGGAGCTCATTCTTCATCTTGTTTCAGAATATACCCACTATCATTGAATATAATCAGTTGAATTTATTGATACACACCGTTTATAATTGAATTTTTGAGAAGAATGAAATTCGATTGCTGACAGCAAATTTTATAGCAATGGTGTTATTCCCACATCCACATTATTTTCCATGAAAAAAATTAAAAAAAACGACTTCAAATAATCAAATAAAGGAAATTTTCGTTCTTTGTTTTTCTATTTGTTCTTTTTCTTTTGTTTATCTTCCTTTCATCTATCATTGAAATATATAGAAATCTACTGTCCTGTAGAAAATTTGATTTAAGGAAAACAATGAAAAATATTAGAGCACTCTTTGACTCTCGTATAAAAAGTTATGACCCTCAATAATACAAGACTTCATTGTGAAGCACCTTGTATGAAAAATCCCTATTTCTTTTGCAACGTTACCTCCCAGACTGCAAAGGCGTTCTGCAATATCATCCAACGCATCCAATAAATCACTTGGCGGTGACTCCGTTCGACGTTTCGGTTGCGTCACTCGCCTTCAGCAGGTCGCGGGAACATCAATGAAATTGATCATGTCCTGAGGCTGCCTCCAGTATGCGTACGAGAGAAATTCCCGATTCGCACTTTCTCTCGGAGTCTCTAGGTCATTCTCTTCATCGGAAAGATCGTCAATAAATCGTGGCTTATGACTACTACTAGCAGGTTGGTGAAAACGACTATTTGAATATCGCTGTATCGGATCTGAGGAGGACCTGACTGGAATTCAGTCAATCGTTATTCTTTGAAACGCAATTTCAATCCTGGATATTTTGATATATTGATGCTATCAACAATGAACAATGGTCTTGCCCAAGGTTCAGTTTTAGAACCTCTTCTTTTCAGTGTATATATATATATATATATATATAAATATATTCTTATGAAAAAGAGAGCTAAAATAATACAATAAATGTTGTAAAGCTGAGGTAAAAAAAAACGGGGTATCATAACATTCTTTGTATGATACTATAGAATCATACGATACTATCAACACTTGTATCATACGATACTATACAGCCAGGGGAAAAAACCTCAGCCGAAAAAACCTGCCTCCCCGTAAACAAAATAACATAAAATATCAAATATCAGGAAAATCTTGAAAGACATCAGTGTGATCATCTTCATGATATCCGTCGATGGTCTCGGATACACAGATTCTTCCCAAAACGACTCGTAATTCTTAATCTGAAATGAAAAAAGACAAAAGCAGAAAAGAAACCTATTATTCAGAATAAATCGAAGGCATTTTGGAAATGCATTTGCCACTTTAAAAAACATCAACATTGAGATTTCTTGGCCAAATAATGTTCGGAGATTTATAAATATTTATGACAGAAATGTCACAAAATTTGAAAGAAATGAAAAAAAAACTCCATCAATTTCCCCTTTCCGAATCTGTTGAAAGTTACGTAACTGATAATTTTTCAACATAACAAGCTAAACTTGTACAAAATCAATTAATACATAACCTTTCAACTGTCCTCTTTCACGACGATTCTGTTGACGTGTGGGTTTCTTGCAGAAGAATCTCTTTGATACCATGTTCATCAGCTAATTTGGAGAAGTAATCACACTTGTCTTTCGAAATTCCTTCGATATTCAAATTCAAAATCCACAAATTGTTGCTCTCTGGTCGTGAGGGTTTTTTCAAACCAGATACGACCTTCCAGGTGATGATTTTCCGGCACTTCAGATGTTTGAAGACCGCTACGGGACCCCAATGAAAGGCAATCATCTCCCATAGATAAACCAAACATGTTATAACACAAGAAAACAGAATATTTTTCAGGAACAAAAACTAAGACATAGGTATTACATATTATTTCAGTGTACATTTGTGAGATGTTCCAACTACTTCTTACGAAAAATTCATACATGCTGATTATTTTGCTCTGGCTTTTCCTCATTCTGATTATCAGATAATAGGTAGACAGTACCTTTTTCGCTGATTTTGGAAATAAAAAAATTGTGTGTTTCAAACAATCATTAGAAACATATAAAATTGAGTGAGTCCAGTCAATGAGGGCGAAAATTAGGCATAACCTCCGAATTCTATCAAGATGCTTCGATTTTGATTAAATTTTGGATATAAGATATACTTGTCTCCTACTTCTACCCTATGCTGATTTATGCTTATTATTTTTGAGGGGTGAAAACAACACCTTTATTCAAAATTAAGGGAATTTTGTTCTAACGTGAATCAAAGTAACTTTTTGGCCTCAGTAGCGTTTTATGAAGTTCAATGAAGGTCTTCATATACTTCAAAACCGTATAAACCACCTCCTTTCAGCATAAAATGTGTAAAAATGGGTCTCTATTTATATAAGTACTTAATTTCAATCAATTTTATAACAGTATTTTGGATCAATGTTAGTTTTAAATATGTTTATTTTTCAACTCCTAAAAGCAACCCCTATCTGTTAAAAATAACAAAATGAAAATATCATTTGAACATTTCATTTATGCATCACTTTATCCACTTGAAATTAATACTTTTTGCGTCAAAAAATTAATTTGACTCTGAGTGGCTGTCGCCACTGTCAATTATTTCTTCATCTTTGCCAAAGATTGGACAACTGTTTTGGCAGTTAACACCTGCACATTCCCCACATGTAGCGTTACAAAAAAGACTCAGTTTTCTGCAGGTGCATGACGCATTGCATCTTTTTTTGCAGTTACAAAAAATCATTTTCAAAAAATTTTGTGGTGCAGTTGTTTTTTGCATTTTTTGGGCTGTAAATATCTATTGGTACTATTCCAACCGCAATCAACTGAATTGAGAGCTTTAATACCAAGCCAAATTAGAAGTTGATGATTTTAGGCAAGCATTTATTTCATCGGTAGCCGTCGATTTTGGAATTACCGGTAATGGTTGTCGGAAGTCACCAGACAAAAGAATCAATGTGCCTCCAAAACATCCGTTTAGGCAACTCAAAATACACAGTTATTGTTTACATATATAATAATAGAATGGAGATTTGTTCAAAACATTTCATCATAAAATTTTCCGTAGTGTTCGGAAGAAAGATTAGTGTAATAACACATGGACTCAGATATATATATATATATATTCTTATGAAAAAGAGAGCTAAAATAATACAATAAATGTTGAAACAAAAAGTACCTAAGCTGAGGTAAAAAAAGAACGGGGTATCATAACATTCTTTGTATGATACTATAGAATCATACGATACTATCAACACTTGTATCATACGATACTATACAGCCAGGGGAAAAAACCTCAGCCGAAAAAACCTGCCTCCCCGTAAACAAAATAACATAAAATATCAAATATCAGGAAAATCTTGAAAGACATCAGTGTGATCATCTTCATGATATCCGTCGATGGTCTCGGATACACAGATTCTTCCCAAAACGACTCGTAATTCTTAATCTGAAATGAAAAAAGACAAAAGCAGAAAAGAAACCGATTATTCAGAATAAATCGAAGGCATTTTGGAAATGCATTTGCTACTTTAAAAAACAGCAGCATTGAGATTTCTTGGCCAAATAATGTTCGGAGATTTATAAATATTTATGACAGAAATGTCACAAAATTTGAAAGAAATGAAAAAAAGAACTCCATCAATTTCCCCTTTCTGAATCTGTTGAAAGTTACGTAACTGATAATTTTTCAACATAACAAGCTAAACTTGTAAAAAATCAATTAATACATAACCTTTCAACTGTCCTCCTTCACGACGATTCTGTTACCGTGTGGGTTTCTTGCAGAAGAATCTCTTTGATACCATGTTCATCAGCCAATTTGGGGATGTAATCACACTTGTCTTTCGAAATTCCTTCGATATTCAAACTCAAAATCCACAAACTGTTGCTCTCTGGCCGTGAGGGTTTTTTCAAACCAGATACGACCTTCCAGGTGATGATTTTTCGGCACTTCAGATGTTTGAAGACCGCTACGCGTTAATATTATTAGAAAATGTAGTTCACCGAATTAATATCAAATATAATACTTTCTAGAAAACGCTATTAACCGTAGCGACATCTACTGGCGTTATTCGCAAGAAGAAAAATTATTTTTTATATTTTCTTCCATTTCATCAAATTTTTCAGAGTTTTAATCTATTTTATGTTGATCCCGTCATAGAATAATCCAAAAATAAATCTTTTATAACAAACAGTTCATCCAATCTTGAGTTATAAATGGTGTAACCAACAAAATGGCGGCCTTAGTTTTATATATTGAGATTATGGGAAAATTCTGAATTTCTGTTGCTTTCTGAACGCAGAATTTCATGCTCTATTATTTTCACTCCGATACCTTTTCCGATTTGATTGACCATTTTGGAGTTACAACTCTTCAAAGTGCCAAAAATGTATTTTTCGGAAAATTTGGAAAAATTTCTGTTTTACGACGGGCGATTGTTCCTAAACGCCTGGACCGATTTTGATGTTTCGTATGTCATTCGATGCAGAGTTCAATGCACTTCAAGAAAGAATGATTTTTTCTGTGGGAAGCTTTCTAAATGAGATATAAGGGAAAAATAAAGAAAGTCCAAAAATTTCGAGGTTTTTAGGTCTCCAAAAATTTTCGCAATAAAAATTGGACTATAATAAAAAGATCTACAACTTTTTTTATCACATCTATAGTGAGTGATATCCCTCAATTTTTCCTTGTGCTCATAATACTGCTTCTGGTGTTGCTATAATATCTTTCGAAGATATTTCATAACCAAATCATCTTCCATTTCAACGGAGTTCATGGATGTGAATTAGCATAATTCATTATCGTCTAATATTTTAATTTATTCAAGTCTCACGACATTGCCTCGTTGAGTTGTTGGTCTAGGTCGACTAGAAGAACTCCGGGAAGTAAGATTAAACCAAGCAGTGAAAGTTATGTGAAAATCATACCGAGCATCTTCGTTGTTTATATTTTTTATCATATTAGCATAAATGAAACCGATCGGAATGGTGAATACCGTCATTTTTTATAGTCGATGGCTTTTAATTGTGAGGACATCTTCTATTATCATACTGGAGATGTATTATTATTTGCTTCGATACTTATACTCAGCTGCTTTCTCTTACAACTTGAAGGATAGATTGAACAGCATGAGAAGAAACTATTATAATATTTAATAATTCAAGAAACTTTGCAACTTTCAGTTCTACAATATATTATATATTTTCTTTCGATTCAGAGAGCTAAAATAATACAATGCTAGAAACAAAAAGTACCTAGCTGAGGTTGGTGTAACACAGGAAAACCATACAGGTCTGCAGTATGATTAAATGAGGAAAGGAAAAAAAACCCTTACCTCGCCCGGAAAAAAAATGTACTAAAAATATTAAATATCAGAGAAACCTTGAATGACATCAGTGTGATCTGAGAGAACAGCTTCATATTATCTGTTGATGGGCTCAGATAAACAGATTCTTCACAAAAACGACTTGCAATTCTAATCTGAAATGAATAAAGATAAAAGTAGGAAAAAAAATTATTTAGAATAACTTAAGTTATTTTTTAATTAACCACCCATTTCAGAAATGCATTCGTTACTTTATGTATAGTCTCGGCACCAAATTGAAATTTATAAATGGGACAACTATTTATAAGATGTTCTATAATCTCCTCATTTTCTCCACATTCACAACTAGGGCTCTCAACCGAATTCCATCGAAAGAGCATGCTGTTGCATCGTCCATGGCCTGTTCTAATGCGATTTAGATAAGACCATATTCTCCTGGGAAGGTCAAAACCAGGAACTCTGATGGAAGAATCAGTAAAAAGAACTTTATTGAAAAAATTGCATACATTCCATTCGCATGTCAATTAGAAAATTCAACCAGAAAGGTTTACGAGATTTCAATCTGTGGACCTTATTATCTGGAATAGAAGTGATGATAGGAAATGAATTTGGAAGGAATTGAATTTGTTCCAAAAATTCAAAGCTGTTGTCCCTCTGCGAATATGGGGAGGGACAATTTTTGAGAGGACTGGTAACCACGGAATAGGTGTAGATTTGATAGTACCAGAAATAATCCTCATAAGAAATTAAGTTGGGCATCAATTTTTTTTACATGAACACTGTTAAACCAAACAGGGCAACATTATTCTGCAGCAGAAAAAACCAAAGCAAGCTCTGCCGTACGAAGTATTGTTGCATCAGCGCCCCATGAGAAACAAGCTAGTTTCTGAAGAATATTGTTTCGAGTTTTAAGCTTCAAACGCAGATCATCTGAATGGGCCTTGAAATTTAGAGAGGAATCAGGTTTGATTCCCATGTATCTAGGATTAAAATTATGTTTCAAGGGAGAAGAACCGAAAGTTACACTCAATTTTCTATATTTCTGATTATTATTCAAATGAAAACACGAAACCTCGGTTCTATTTTCATTCGGCTACAAACGCAACTTCAAAAAAGAATTCTTCATGATTTCCAAATCTGCTGAAATTGAACTTTCTCATGTTTGAAAATTAGAATGATGTGAAGCCAGAGCAATATCATCAGCATAAATAAATCCGAAGAAGAAGGTACCTAGTTGGAATGTCACACAAATATAAATTGAATAGAAGGGGTGCTAAAACAATGTATAACATCAAATTCAATTGAGATATTTGCAGACGAGATGAGGTACAAAAAAAACAACAAAATGATTGAATAGTTCAAAGCTTTCACGACCGGATATACATGAGCTTCAGAGTTGTGCCGATTGAAAGTTTTGATAAAAAACTTTAGACATAACTCGAACAATGGTTAAGACTCTTCAAAATGTCCTGCATTTGCATCCGTACAATCCCCATGTAGTTTTCACAAAGAACAACAGAAAATATTGGAATTTACTAATTTTTTTCTCCTTTCCAGGCATTGGTTATCTTCCTCTCGTTCGTTGGGGTCGCTTTCTCCTCCGAAGACGACAGTAACGAAGTCATAATAGCGCCATCTTCAACCAAATCTCCAATCAACCTAGACACAAACCTCCGGAAGGCTTTGCTCAAAGCCTTGAAGGAACTCGAGAATGAAGAAAGAGAAAACTTGCAACGAGACACCAGAAACGACTACGTCAACATAATAACCCACTTGGACACCAACGACAACAGTGTGGAGAAGGCATCAGCTTCCTCAGTATCATTCTTCTCACGACCAGAACCAGTCAACATGACCATAACAGTAAAGAAATCCACCTCAAAACCCAAACATTCGATTGTCGTTCAAAGAAGCGAAGGAACTCACGAAATTGACGACCATAAAGATTCAGAAACTCCTGAACAGATAATAGCCAGCGCATCCAACAGCTACGCCTCATCCAAATCCGAAAAATCCAAGACTATCCAAGGTGGGGCACGCTTGAACTCTGTCTCATCCAAAGTTAAAACGAAGAAGAACAAATACGAACAAACAACAACAACCAAACCAACTTCCTCCACTGAAGAGAGCGAAGCAAACGTTGAAAGCCTCCAATTCTTCTCTGCTCCTTTGGTTGCCGCTTTCACAGTACACCAAGATGAAAAAGGCCTCCCCAAAAGTGTCGTACCAATCTACAACCAAGGCAAAGTAGAGTCGAGTACCACAGAAAAACAACAGGAAGAACGTTTGAAAAACCAAGAAGAACTGCAAAGAGAAGTGTTAAAACAACAGGAAGAACTTAAGAAGAGGCAGGAAGATGAGTTGAGAATCCAGCAGTCGAGACTTGAGGAGGAAATAAAGAGATTGACGAAACTGAGGGAAGAACAGGAGAATTTACTGAGGGAACAGAAACAATTTTATGAGCAGAATTTCCTCGAGCAACACAAGAAATTTTTGGAGGAACGTACAAGACAGTTGAATGATTTTCGTTCATTCAATGCTTTGCCTCCGACTACTACCACACTTAGCCCAGTTTTTCGCACGAATTTCAACAATAATCCAAAGGAAACATCAGGGACTTTAGTGACTATTCAACCAAGTGTTGGATTCCCCCAGCCAGTCGTCAGCAGTACTTTACCACAAAACGCCCAGATTCTACCAGTTAAGAACCCAGTGGACTTCAGAACGCCTTTCCCTCCAAACTTTGGACAATTCGAGATCCGAAACAGCATAAGTACTCAATCTAGGCCAATCCAGTCTTTTGCTGTACGACCCCAGCCTGCAGTTTTTCCATTGAACTCGTTTGTACCTTCAGTTCAAACTTCGGTAGCTCCTCTGGTCAATCTTGCTCAAAACCCAGGTGTCTTCCAAGGCCAAACCACTCCAACATTCCACCAAGCGTCACCAACTTCCAATAACTTATTTGTGTCCTCCCAGAATCTTCCTTTTACTCAAACTATTCCGTTCAGGAATTCTCCATCGAGTACCAGAAGTTTGAGACAAGAGTCTGGTACCGGGAATTTCTTGAATTCGAGGTTCAATACGCAAGAAACTAGTGGGAACTTCTTCAGGGACCACAGGTTCAACTCCAACAGCTTTTCCCATCAGCAACAGTTCCCGAGGAGTACCTTTGGTTTCAACAATCCCAACAACCAGTACCAGTACAATACAGTTCAGTATTCCGTAGATCAACCTTCTTTGAATCAGAGGTTCAACAATCTTCTGTTGAACACGGGTTTGGGTCAAGGTAGACAGCAGGAGAATCTGAACATCGTATCGAAGGTTTTATCGTTGAACCACCTTGGTACTGATACCCAAAATTCCAATGACGATTTCAGTAGGTTAAGAGCATCTCCAAACTGGAGGGTTGTGTGATACACCTTATTTATTATTTTATTTTATTTGAGAGGAAGTGAGAATTGGTTTTATTTTTCTAACTCTTCAAGGTCTACCTCAACTAGAAACATTTAAAATAGTCTCACGCAGGGCAAGAATGAAGCAGAGTGAGCAATCTAAACAGTTCGACAAAAAAGGGAATCGAATCAAAGGCTGGAGATTGTATCCATGAAAACCACATAATATGAGCTATTTGAATCCTCATTCTCAAAAATTGTATCACTTCCATTGAAGGAAGTTTGAGATATATGAAGTTTTAGACCTGATATCTCTCTATGTCGCTCTGTAAGTTCTACACCCTGTAGGTGCTTATCCACCAATTTTGAGAAACAGTGAAGTGTGAGCCCAAATTGAACACAAAATCGAAGAAAATAAAACCATTGATATTTATGATTATATTTTAAGCTACTTATGTATATCTGAATATTTGTGCCAATTCAAAATGGATATTTGAAATATTTCATCAACTTTGTACCCATAAGAGAATAAATGATATATTGGAGATACATTATTTCATATTTAATTATTTCTTATATGCATGGTTCATGCGCCTTAATTCTCGTATTGATACTATTGATACGTTTTGTAGTACTTATGTAGACTTTGCCACCGTCGCAAGAAATCCTGTAAGTACCGGCTTTGTGAAAATGAGTTGACTTTGTCTCTGGTAGTTCTGATCATTTGCCGGAAGATATAATTGTTGGAATACTGAAGATCACAACATTTTATGATGGATGCGCAATTTCTTTGGTAAAATACTTTTCTTCTTCGCCAGCAATATAATAAAAATCAATGAACATGAATAATATTTAAAAATTTAATGTACAAAATGAAAGTCAATCAATATAAAATAAAATGATGAATGTTCTTTATGGTGGAGGAGCAAAAGGTTGAGTCTTCCTGGTGCGAAAAAAGTACAGTCCACTCCTAGAAGAATGAAGATTAAAAATCGACAAATATCGAGGTTTCGACCTTACTTATAGGTTTCAGGTTGTCCCAAGTATATATCCGTGTCTTCAAAACAGTTCTCACCCAGAGCTTCTTCGACTGAAGAACATCTACTGCATCTGAAGGCATTCGGATTCAAGACAGATTCTGCGAAGTACTGATACGATCTTGCATGATTGCAGTGTAGACTCTCCCCGATTTGCCCTGAAAGAATTCCGTCAAAATGTACCAGGAGAAAATGGAAACATATGTGACAGATTCCCTCCTATCATATAGGTCAAAAGCAACCTCATACAGCTGAGAAAAACCTGTGACTAATGCTGATCTGAATTTTATTTTTATCTCCAAGATAAACTTACAGATATCGTAGATGTCTGGGCATCCAGGTTGGTATCTGCCACCGTTCGCATAAAAATCAATATGGCCTAAAGGTTGTGCGTATCCGAGAATCTTCATGTAAGTGTGTACAACTTCCACCAAATCTGCGTCACTTGGATCCAATTTCATATGGTAGCCCCTCTTGTAGTATCCAGGCAGAGCGGGATCTAAACCTGGAAATACTCGATTCGGGAGTACTTCAAGGGTCTGTTCTGAAGCTCACGGAATGTTACCTGTTATTCTCGACACTTTTCCGATCGTCAACTTGCTGCCTGCCATGCCGGCTACGTGGGCTCCCAAGCTATGCCCGATTAGATGGAGATCTTGCAAAGAAACCCCTTGCAACACTAACCAATCTATCATTGCTGCCAGGTACTGAGATGCGATCTGTGCACCACGCATGGCTGAGATGTATTCGAATTCACATAAGGCGGACCAGTCCATTCCGATGACGTTGTAGTCCCCTGTTTTCAAGAATGCTGGGAGAAAATGCGATGACTGTTAATGAAATTGTTGGGACTCTTTGAAATGGGGTAGTAGGTATTGGGGCGCTTCGTCGTGAAAACTTATTTTAATATCTATTGAAATATTGTCTGGGAGGCTTGTGAAATTGAGTTGACTTTGTCTCTGGTACTTCTGATCATTTGCCGAAAGATGTAATTACTGAAGATCACAACGTTTTATGATGGATACACAATTTCTTCAATGAAATATTCCTTTGGTAAAATACTTTTCCTCTTCACCAGCAATAGAATTAAAATCAATGAATGAATCAATATTTAAAAATTTATTGTACAAAACGAAAGTCAATCAATATAAAATTAAATGATGAATGTTCTTTATGGTGGAGGAGCAAAAGGTTGAGTCTTCCTGGTGCGAAAAAAGTACAGTCCACTCCTAGAAGAATGAAGATTAAAAATCGACAAATATCGAGGTTTCGACCTTACTTATAGGTTTCAGGTTGTCCCAAGTATATATCCGTGTCTTCAAAACAGTTCTCACCCAGAGCTTCTTCGACTGAAGAACATCTACTGCATCTGAAGGCATTCGGATTCAAGACAGATTCTGCGAAGTACTGATACGATCTTGCATGATTGCAGTGTAGACTCTCCCCGATTTGCCCTGAAAGAATTCCGTCAAAATGTACCAGGAGAAAATGGAAACATATGTGACAGATTCCCTCCTATCATATAGGTCAAAAGCAACCTCATACAGCTGAGAAAAACCTGTGACTAATGCTGATCTGAATTTTATTTTTATCTCCAAGATAAACTTACAGATATCGTAGATGTCTGGGCATCCAGGTTGGTATCTGCCACCGTTCGCATAAAAATCAATATGGCCTAAAGGTTGAGCATATCCAAGGATCTTCATGTAAGTGTGAACAACTTCCACCAAATCTGCGTCACTTGGATCCAGTTTCATATGGTATCCCCTCTTATAGTATCCAGGCAGAGCGGGATCTAAACCTGGAAATACTCGATTCGGGAGTACTTCAAGGGTCTGTTCTGAAGCTCACGGATTGTTACCTGTTATTCTTGACACTTTTCCGATCGTCAACTTGCTGCCTGCCATGCCAGCTACATGGGCTCCCAAGCTATGCCCGATTAAATGAAGATCTTGCAAAGAAACCCCTTGCAGGACTAACCAATCTATCATTGCTGCCAGGTACTGAGATGCGATCTGTGCACCACGCATAGCTGAGATGTATTCGAATTCACACAAGGCGGACCAGTCCATTCCGATGACGTTGTAGTCCCCTGTTTTCAAGAATGCTGGAAGAAAATGCAATGAATTTCAATGAAAATGTTGGGACTCCTTTAAATGGGGGTATAGTAGGTATTGAGGCGCTTTGGCATGGGAACATATATTGATATCTATTGAAATATTATCTGGGAGTTCTTTGCATATTCCTGAAAACTTAATTTGGGTTTTCTGTCCCAGTCTCTGAACCATTAAACAATTAGAAAAAACTTTTAAATAATAGAAGAAAGGCCCCTGCCTAAAAATTTGAGCACTAATTTGTCAGGAGCAAAAACTTCACAAGAAGAAATTATTGCCTAACAATGAAAAAAAACTTTTTGAACTCTGAAGCGTAACGTTTCAGAGTCTAAATCAGACTCCCTCGTCAGACAATTTCTATTTTGCATACAACTTCGTAGAATCATGACAATTTAAATTTTTAATTGAAATTTGTCAATATATGATGAATATAGAGTAATATTGTTTACTAGATGTTGATATCGATATTTTATTTCAAAACTCCCTTAAATCAGTTCTTTTTTCAATAAATCCATCCAAATTCGATCTATTCCACCTGAACAATTGGCGAGTTTATTAGCCTCATCCAACAAAATACAAGCTGACTCCTTGATTTTTCTTTTATAACCATCAGGTTCCGTCATTAGAATTTTTGTTCCATTCCAATCCATCATGTGATTGCCGGTATTGGAACACACATGATCTGCTAACTGCGATCTACCAATATCTCTATTTTTCATGTTATTCTCATGTTCAAGTTCTCTAATTTCTAATGGTCTTGATGTTTCTCCTGTAAAAGACTTTCCACAAATACAGGGAATATTGTAAATACAATTTCTTGATTTTTGGTTTTCATTCAAAGGTTTAGTTTTTATCAATAAAGATCGTAAATCATTTTTTGTTTTGAAAACAGTTCTTATGTTGAATTTAGAACCAATTCTTTTAATTTTTTCTGAAAGTCTATGAACATAATTAATCAAATTTATTTAAATTGGTTGTTCTTGACGGTTTGTTGTTGGTTCCTGATTCTTCTTATCGTTTTGACGCAAAATTGTTTTCTCCAAATTTGAAATAGTTTTTTCTATGAAATTCGTTGGATATTGATTATCCTCAAGAATATCTTTAATGAAGTTAATTTCGTCATTTCGTATTTCAGTTGTCGATGAAATTAATTGAGCTCCATCATGAAGTGTTTTAATAATAGCTCTTTTAACACTTATCTGATGATTAGAATGAAAATTCAGATATATTGAGTTGGAATACGTAGAGATTCAAAACTGTAGTAGGTATTGGGTCCCTTGAGCATAAGAAAAAAGCTGACATCTCGTAGAAATTAACAGAGGTAACAATTTCAGTGATATTTCACCGAAGTTACATCTTTAATATGCAATATAAGTGGGTCTTACCGTCTTTGTTCAGTGTGAATACTTCTTCCTTTATACTACTCAGGAAACCATGGATAATTATTTTAGTCGGTGCTGTGATGTTGAAATTAGAGACGTCGAATTTGTTTTGATCATGCAGTTTCAGGTTGAATGGGGATGAATTCCTGAGAAAAGAGGACTTACTCAACTTCACTGTAATTCTTCAAGTAGATAAAAACAACAAAAAAGATTGATTCAACCTCCACCAATTTGGTTAGAGATACTTTTTTCATTTTGAATGATGCAAAAGTGTTACTCACCTTTTGTGAAGAATGAATTGAACATCTGGCCCATTTGGATCTAATCCATCGGAGTCGGTAGTGTTATTTGCCTCTTGAATTTTTTTTTGGTGGAAATAACCATTCATATCTGAATAACGAATTAGGTTGGCGGTTATTGTTTTCAAACTATTATTATGTAATGAAACTATGTTGATTCTGGGTAACCCATACATTTTTATGGTAGATTCTTGAGGTCAAATGAAATGGAATACATTTCACCATTTTTTCCGATTCAGCATTGAGAAAAAGATATAGCATTTTAAAGGATTCATGATGCAGTAACAAAATTCATTATTTTCCAATGTAAGTTTTCTGTATGTCGCGTTGTATAAATCCAATAAGGTTCCATTAGATGGCGTTGAAAAGATAAGATTTCGTACTACAAAAATTCAACCATGAAATTGTCCGAAGAAGTTGCCCATCTCAAAAAGTACAACAGATAAATGGGGTTGGAATTTTGAAATCAGAATTCCATGGAAATGATATGAAAATTTGGTATTCTCTTGGTGTTTAGTTTCATTACTTTCCGAAAAGTCTGTGTAGTCATAAACAATTAAAGTTTATGAACTGAGTACAATCGAATTCGTCAAAATTTAAATAGTTATATTGAAAATCAACCAGAAAACGTATCCAAAAATTGAACTGAACTGGTGTGTCCCCCACAAAAAAAAAAACGTGAAAAAGTTCAAAAGAACTCACAGAAAATTGTAGCAACCACGGTTATCGTAGTCAATAAACCTGCAACAGGAGCAGCCAAATCCATTTCGATTTAGATTATAATCACTTGGACGCACACGTACATTCCAGCGAAAAACCGACTCCATAATGTTACGAAAAAGCTAACTATGACAATAATCATCATTAGGGAAATTATTGATACTATCTGATAGGCATGGTTGACCATCTAAGTCGGTCGAAAAAGTGTAACGACAAAAGGCATGATGTGAACGGAAGTGCCGTTTTTTACTTTCCCTTCGTATACAGGGTGTGCCGGTTAAGTTCGGGAAAAACTTTTCCTCGGGATTCGAACGTCATACAGAACTTTGTACGCTTTAGAGGGTCTTCTGTCAGTGCTCATAGGATATAATATACTGCTCCACAAGAGTTAGGGATATCGTATTCAATCGTTTTGAAAATCTTAAAAACAACAACTGCTCAGGATCGTTTCATCACCGTTTCGGCGAGAAGAAAGCCTACATCTACGTGTAGAATGCTACGGAATACTCTTGAAAATGCAGATGGGGTCCAAGTTTCCATCGAAACCATCAGACGACGTTTGAGAGAGATGAATTTAGGTTCTAGACGTCCATTAAGAGGAGTTCCATTAACAAGTGACCATAAGCGTCAAAGACTGGAATAGGCAAGGCAACATATCAATTGGAACAATCCATAGTTAGTGTCCTTTTCACTGATGAATCCAGATATGGACGATTTTCAGATTTTCGAAGAATAAGGGTATGGACAATCCCACGCTTACCCCGTAATCGTCGCTATGTCCAAGTCCATCCATTCTGAGGGGGTAGTGTTATAGTATGGGCCGAGATATGTTTTTCTACACATTTGTCCTGGGAATATGACCGCCTTACACTATAGGAAGCATGTCATTGACAATGTTTTGCCAAATTTTCACGCTGCTATTGGTAGAACTTTTCAATTTCTAGACGATAACGCTAGACCGCACCGTGCAGCTATAGTTGAGAATGCTCGCGAGGAGCTTGGTATTCCACATTTACCAACACCTCCGCACTCACCAGATTTGAATTGCATGGAACATGCATGGAATATGCTACAAAGAAGATTAGATAATCAACCTACCCCAGAATCTTTAAATGATCTGAGGAAGCTTCTGCCCCGTTTATGGAACCAAATTCCTTAAGAAATGTTCAACAGCCTCGTGTGTAGTATGCAAAGAAGATGTCAAGCTGTTATTGATTCTCGTGGAGGCCATACATTGTATTAATAGTCTTGAAATGTTTGAATTCTCTGGAAATAAAATTCGCTATTTTACTCGATTTATCTCAACCACCCTGTATACGCTGCAGACCTGCAGGCTTAAATTAATTTAATTTCCTGCAACTTGTAATCATATTAATATGAATTTTCATCACAAAATCTCATTTAAGCTATATTTTTTTGCAATTTAAGTCAATGTCCCTTACTCATGTGGAGCAGTTTGTAATCGTGCTCTTCTTTGGAAAACGATTCTTCTACAGGTCTATTACCTTAGAAAACTTCCAGAAACTTTGAGGCTGCTTAAACTTTGAAGGGAATATCTAACAGATTATGCAGATTATGTAACTAAAGGGTAATGCGAAAACACGAATTGAAAAGTGACGTTATATGGTTTCAAACTCAGGGAGTCAGCAATTTCATATACATCCTGTATATTCATTATAACAATATTAGAGTATACTCCAATAATAAGAGAGAATCTTTCAATGTTTGTAATCAACTGACTACTGATCTGAACAATCTAGAAATTCAACTCCAATCAATCTTATCTAGACAAAACAATGAAATGAACAATTACAACAATCACTCATAACATCTCTCGTGGATTTCCATCATCAGATCCAATTTAAAACGAACAGTACAGAACACCGATTCTCACACAGCAAATGTTTGTTCTTCGTATCGAAATTAATAAGAACGAAATGAATGAGAGATTTTTTTCATAAGTCTGAGAAAATTGGGTCATCATCATTTTCACTCTCGAAACGTTTCACTCTTCGGAAAATAATTGGCGCAGAAGAAATACTAGATCGATATGCTCTCCAGTTTCGATTGAGTTTCTGCCAAAACCATCCGAGTAAAATGAAAAGAAAAATATTGGACTACTGAGAGGTTGATAAAATTATAACGACAATACCTATAATGTATTCACAATTATTGATATTTTTGGAAATTTCACTTTCAAAAATGTGGGTGTATAGGTATGTGTTGGTTCAGATCGCTAGTTTAGTAGGTAGTGAATAACAGTCTGGAACATGTTTGATCATGCATGTCAAATTTAACCCAATTTTCTACCTCATCATTCTTAGTATTCCACATTAACCAATACCTCCGCACTCACCAAATTTGAATTCCATAGAATATGCATGGGATATGCTCCAAAGAAGATTAGATAATAATCAACCTACCCCAGAATCCTTAAATGATCTCAGAGAGCTTCTGCTCCGTTCATGGAACCAAATTCCTCAAGAAATGGGAATAAAATTTAGTTATTTTACTCGATTTTTCTTATTCATCCTGTATACGCTGTAGACCTACAGGCTGAAATTAATTTCATTTCCTGCAACATGAAATCATATTAATATGAATTTCCATCACAAAATCTCATTTAAACTATATTTTTTGCAATTTAAGTCAATATCCCTAACTCATGTATAGCAGTTTAATTTTTTAACATAATTTTCCGGTAAATCTGATAATCTTAACAACGGCAATTACATGGTTGCCATGAACAGAATTTAACTGAACTTTCATCAAACTACCAGCGAACTACACCCTTTCCAATAAGAAAATAATCGTTAAAAACGTTCGACTATATATTGAGTTATTCATCCATTACCACGCACATGCACATTGTCAAAACTGAGCTTAATTGAAATGGGACCAAACTGCAAGCACAAATAAAAAAGAATCATCAAAATCGGTTTAGCTAAACGAAAGTACTGAGGAAACGAACATGTTAGAGAAAAATTTACTAAAAACATCATATCAGAGGATCTTGGAGGACATCTACGTGATCAGAAGAACATCTTTATGTAGTTCTTCTATGGGCAGCAGAGAAAAACAGACTCTTCACCAATCTACCCGAAATTCTAGATCTGAAATAAAAAGAAACAAAAGACGAAAAAACTAGTTATTCATAATAAATTAAATGGTTTTTGAATTAACCATCCATTTCAGATTTCTTGGCCAAATAATGTTCGGAGGTTTATAAATATTTATGACAGAAATGTCACAAAATTTGAAAGAAATGAAAAAAACTCCATCAATTTCCCCTTTCCGAATCTGTTGAAAATTACGAACTGATAATTTTTCAACATAACAAGCTTAACTTGTAAAAAAGTCAAATAATACATAACCTTTCTACTGTCCTCTTTCACGAGGATTTTTTTCTGTTGCCGTGTGGGTTTCTTGCAGAAGAATCACTTCGATACCATGTTCATCAGCTAATTTGGAGACGTAATCACACTCGTCTTTCGAAATTCCTTCGATATTCAAATTCAAAATCCACAAATTCTTGCTCTCTGGTCGTGAGGGTTTTTCAAACCGGATACGACCATCCTAGTGATGATATTTCGGAACTTCAGATGTTTGAAGACCGCTACAGGACCCTAATGAAAGGAAATCATCTCCCATAGATAAACCAAACATCTTATAACACAAGAAAACAGAATATTTTTCAAGACCATAATTATGACATATTGAAAATCATCAGAATGGATTAAATTCGCAGATTAGATCCTAATACCCCCCTGGCTTGCGTAAAAGAAGCCAATTAACCGATCCTGCATCGAACTCGATCAAAATTAGGCTTTGCCACAAAAACAAATTGGCAGTTCTCACACTTTCAAAGCACGACACTCATGCTCCTAATCAAAATTACAAAGAGTCGTGAAGTGCGACAAAACGCATAGAGCAACTGTCGTATTGCCCACTCCTTCTGCTACATTATAAGAGAGGTAGCGGCCCCATTTCTCCAGACAGTCTTCGTTCGATCCACTCCAGTGCGATATGATCTTGTTGCTACTGACATCCCTGCTAGTTGATCATAATGCTGCCGAGAAAAATCGACCAAGATTCCTCGATCCAAATCACCAAATTTGGAAGATGGGGTACATTAGTGACCTTCCGATACCATCAATGACGTTTCCAGAAGGTCTGGAACCGACCAAAGTGACCAAAACTAAGGTATTCAACATGGTAACGAAGTACGTTTACAAAAACCCGGTTTGCGTGAAGATCACCGGGAAAAAAAGTGCCTGTGAGAAACTCTCGAAAGATACCAACATAGAATACACAGTGACCAAGGGATATGACGTGGAGGATCCTCCGAAATTCTTCTCCGACTCAGACCTCTACGTGGAAACCAGTGAAAACCCCTCTCCTTCTCTCGGACAATCCCAAACACCCACCTTAACCAAAGAACTGTTGATAGAGGATCGTCTGGACCAGTTAGAAACCATCCTACCCAGTTACACCAGGAGAAGACTGTACGAGACCACAACATTGACAGTGACAAGGGTCAAGGAAGACAATAGAGCGACAGCAACTCTGCTCGTTAAGAACTGTGTCCCACAGGGGTACCCTCTATGTCCTCCGAAATACAAGAGGAGGAAATCCAAAGTGTCTCAGTGGACTAACAGCTCTAGTGACCTATTTTGAGTGCGAACATTTCTTCTTATTCATTTTAATTTCTAGGTAGATTATTTGTGAGTATGAACTTTCTCGTAGACTGTGAATTTGACCTTTATGATAATATGTACTCGACGTTTTCGTAATTCATTTCAAATGGACAAATATTTGAGGAAGGCTCAGGATTCTGATAAAAAGAATTTCATTTTGAGTACTTTCCAAATATTTCTAATTTTCGTTTGAAGACAAGACCAAATAACTGATTGTCTTCATCCTCTTTTAATACAAGTACATAGATTAAAATTATATAATGTTGATGAACTTGTACCTCGAGTATAATAGAAAGTTTGTTTTTCTACAATATTTTTATATTATTATCCGAGAATTGTCTGGAATTATGAGAATTTGAAAAATGTTTAATCTCCTCGAAACACAGGGTGTTGAAATAGTTATTTATGATATGAGTGTTGAAAGTGACGTTTTATTTTGTGAGTGGAAAAGTTCGTGAAATGAGCGGAGCGAATTGAACAATTTCACGAACAAAATAAAATCACTTTTAACACAAATAACATAAAATATTTTTTGTACAACTGCCCTATTTTGATAATGAAATGGGCCAATTTGCAATAACAATAAACTTCAATATGCATTTTAATATTCTAATAATCAAAAGGTTGTTGTGAATGGCAAACGTTGCCAACGTTATGATTACTAACAAATGAGAAAAGACGCTGTCATTTGAATTTCGTTCCTGTCCAATTTTCGTCTTGGATTTTCCACTACTTAATATGTTTGTCGAGAGTCCAATTATTAATAAAAGTGACGATTTGGTTGTTCCTCTGGATATTGAAGAGTCTGCAAGAGCAAATCTAGAACTCCTACCTAAAAATCTGTTCAGCAGTACGATATTGCGTATAACAATTTCCTGGCCTGGTGTAAATTGAAAAATGTAGAAGGGAACTTCAGTGAAACTGTTTTCCTGGCATACTTAGAAGAAAAATTAAAAATATGGAGTTTAACTTTGTGAAGCAAATTTTCAATGATCAAGTCAAGCGCCCTTGTTTTAAATGGTGTGAATGTTAGTAAATATTTTAAGGTAATAGCATATTTAAAACGAAAAAGTAAAGGATATCGTCCCGAAAAATAGAAAATTCTCACTCGTGAACAAGTTGAAAAGTTAATAAAGGAGGCTCCAGATGAGAAATACTTAACGGTTAAGGTTGCAACTATTTTCGGATTATTTGGAGCCTGTCGGCGTGAAGAATCGAAATAACAAATAAATCATTGGTTATGCAACTTCCAAATACAAAAACGAAAGTCAGTCGTTCTTTCAGTATTATTGGGAAGTATGTAGACTATTTTCTTAAGTACTTTACACTGAGCCATTCTGTCATCAAACATCGTCGTTTTTTCCTGAAATATATGAATAATAAATACTCCAGTCCAGTTGGTATTAATACATTAGGAAAAATTCCATCTATTGTTGCCGAATTCCTAAAACTGCCAGAACCAAAGCAATATACAGGACACTGTTTTCGAAGATCCTCCGCTTCATTGCTAGAGAATCAGGAGCAGATTTTACAGATACAAAAAAAACATGGTGGATGGAAGTCTACGATGGTAGCCGAGGGCTATGTTGATCATTCCATTGCATATAGAAATGTCATTGCTGAAAAAATTCTACCAACCTCAACAGATCCTGGATCATCACATGGGCGTACCGAGGTAGGGGCAGGGGGGGGCAGCTGCCCCCCCCCTAGAAGATAAAATTAACGTAAATTTTTCTGGCAAGTGGGAATTGAAAACGTGTTACCTACTCTGCGCAAAATGTTGGAAACACAATATATTTTCAGTCAAATATTTTGATTTGAAATTTTTCTATCTATAATTAAATATTCTACAACATTCGATATAGTATACTATGTAGTGACGCAATATAATTTAAATCTCCCGCGAAACCGTCGCATCTCGTTGTTTCCGCTCCCGACGAGGCAATCAGAGTCATAGATGGCTCTGATTATCCTAGGTCCTAGAGGATTAGAGCTGAATATGAAAACAACATCTAGCGCTATCAAGATATGGACGACAGTACTTTTTCTATGTTTAAATTCTTAGGGTAAGGGAAAAGTTAAAGTTACCGGCCAGCATGAATTCGGCCTCTCATAGTTTAGTATCGGCGATACGAAATTCTCGAAAAACCAGGTGACATACAAGACGTAGTTTTGTTGTAATTGTAGCTATGTTCTATGCTGTTTCATTTATCAAACATGAAAGAATATAGAGTGTCATTTCAATAATTGTAGGTATACATATATTTTTTTGCTGGAAAGAAAACATTTAAAATTATACTACGTTCTAGGATATCATTTATCCAGATTGTAAATTTAATCAAATCTCGTCCAACCGATACAGCGTGATAGAGAAATGAACGTCCAAACACACGAAAAAAATGTTTATATTTTACAGTCTACAAATGTGGCGTTATTCGGGAAAAGGGGCCTTATGGTCGGTTTTAGTTTCCGAGATGTTCAAAGACAGTTTTATGAGATGATAATGAAAGTAAAATTTTTTTTGTTATAACTTTGTAGTAACCAGCAAACACCTAAAAATTTTTTAATCGAATCACTTCTCTAAATAACTTGGATTTTTTAAATCAAATCAAATTTATTATGCAAATTATTACAAACAAATAACTCATCCATACCGAGAACAAGTCCCTTTTATCTGGTACCGTCACAACAAATGTATTATTTCAAATTACCTAGTTTTACTCAATTGGCGTTCAAACTACAATATAACGAATTTTGAATATCGCAATTTTACTTTTACTGTTAGGAAGTAGATGATATTTGAATGTGATTTTTCAATAGATATCTTGGTCTTTCTTTTCGTCCTATGTCTAAACATCGTAAAAGTAATTTTGTGTATCTAATTTTTAGCCACAACACGCGAAAAAAGAAAAAAAGGTCGGGAAAGTAGTAGAGGAAGCTAAAATGACAACCATGATAAAACTACTCATTGCATGCTAACATTGGACAAGCGTCACATTCTCCAGCAGAATCTGTAAATATCTGTTGCTAACTTTTCTTCACCATCGACATCCCAACAAACTTATGACGTAGATCCTAAAATTATAGTGGACAATGACTATCATGAAAATTATCTGGGATGTTATGTTGGAAGGTTACCCAGCTATCGACGGGGGTGAAGAAAGGCTTACAGGTTTATGTCCGAGCATACATCGAAATTATTTAAAAGAAAACAGTTGAGTTTATTAAAAAGACTGTCATGGACAAATTTTCGGCAAATCCGAGAAAATTACTGTTAAATCAATATATTTAAGTATTAAGACTATTTTATATTTAATACTTTGTTTTGTATCATAATCAAACTAATTGAAAACAGTGAGTTTTCATGATTTTTTGTTTCAATATACCCAACCAACCATCTTCTCGAAACAGGAATGAGCTGCCCCCCCCTAGCTTAAATCCTGGGTACGCCCTTGGATCATCATCCAAATATTGTACCGGTTTCTACAAGTACTGATGGTGCTGAGGATTCTAATAATATGTTGCGAAGCTCTGTAACGTCACAGGACATTAATGTTAGTATTTGTTTTAGTTTTACGATTGATATTAATGTTCATAAGTAATGATTGTTAAATATTGATAATAAAAATTTGAAATTGCTGAATTTTTCTCATCTGATTTCATCATAAGAAAATGGAGTGCTAAAAATATTTCTAACACTAATGTTACAAATATTTTCAACACGCTTCCACGTAAACAATCAATATTAACATTATTTGCTGTCATTGAAGGTGTCACTTTTAATGGCAGTTGTACAAAATAAAATATTTCGTTTATTTACGATAATCTCGAAATGGTTGGATATTCCGTCAAATTTATCACCATAAGTCAAAGATACCGAGTCAGTTAAATCCTCAGCAACGAAAGCGAGAGTGAATAGAAGTATATTTATCAACGATCTCATTGAAGTTACGAAAAAACATTCGAACATTGGTATTAAGTATGCCATTGTTCGTAGTATGCGTTCATTAAAAAAATTGTGGTAGTCTGACGCTCAATTTTATAATGATGTTCATCCATGTCGCACGCAAGTTGAATTGAAAAGAAACCACTACGTTTGTTTTGCGATAAAAATAGGAAGATAAACTGGTGAATTGTGATTTATCAAAGCTGTGCGATTGTGCTATTATTATTTTGGCGGAAACTCGTGCTGAGTTCAGAGAGAAATCGTTAAATGTAATGTTCACTTATTTCATATTATGCATTTTCATAAAGCATATAAAAATTATAGATACTCAATTTTGACTCAAAACCGTCCACATATACAGGGTTATTCATAGAATATTTTTAGGAAAGACACAAGATTCAAGATTGAATGTCTAAAGGTGAGCTTTAAGTAAGAAGACGACTAGATAGATACTAGATAGATTCTACATTGAATTCTGAGTCTTTCTGATTCCAAAAAATTGAATTTCGCCTAGAAAATTCTCTTTAAATGAGGAAATACGAAAAAAATCTCAACATTAAACTCTGTTGAAATACAGACAACGGTCTGTTTTCATTGAGAATCTCCGAGTAGAAAGGCTGATGCTTCTTTTCTGATAGTGTGCTTTTCAGAATATGATACAGGAGATCACAAATTCTTTGTCAAAGTTAGAAGTGACGAAACATCAAAAATTCTTTTTTTTTTAATTGGAACCCCATTTCTCGAAGCATTTTCGAAATCTTCGTCAAAAAATAATAGGAGCATACCTCCAAGACTTTTATCCCAAAATGATTATTTTTCGAGATATTCAGGAAAAACGATTTTGTCTTCAATTTTCAATCTCATTTCGAATGTGTTTTTCTACTGGAAAATAATTAGCAGTCAAGTAAATTTTTTGGAGATCTCCGTTATCGAGAAAATATTTTCTATAGTTCAGACGAGTTAAGTTCTTGAATTATCATTTGTAATGCGAGAGCAACAATTGGTTTAAAGTTCTCAATATGAGTATAAGTGAAGTCAAAGTGAAAAATTCTCAGGAATGCAGAAAAAAATAATTTGTTATAATTTTTAATGCTTTTGAAAAAATAATCAACAGAGCATGTAACAATTTCATAACTAAAATTCAAATTTCCCCACCATGACAAAGAAGAAATTCTTCAGAATTAAAAATTCGCGGAAATTATCCTTAGCTTTAAAAAATAAAGAAAAACTAAACTCGTCTGAACTATAAGAAAATATTTTCTCGATAACAGAGATTTCCAAAAATTCACTTGACCGATAATTATTTTCCAGTGAAAAAACACATTCGGAATGACATTGAAAATTGAAGACAAAATCGTTTTTCCTGAATATCCCGAAAAGTTAAAGATTCAGGAAATGCATAATCCGCGAACAATTTTTTTTCAATCCATAAAATGTAAATGTGTGTACTTCCCGAAATATCTCAGTGCAAGTTCGGTATCTAACATATTGTGGCATAAAAAAATATCTCACGTATATCAGAAATATCTGAAACAATCCCTATTATCAGAACATTCCAGTGATTTTCACAGCGCAATAAAAAAGTACTTAAAATTTGGTGCATGTCCCCGCAACTACCATAACTGTAGGCATAAATCAAGTCGATTACCTAATAATAAACTTCGTAGAGGAGTACTTACTAAAAGAGGAACAGGAAACGTGCGCATGTAATGAGTGATGTCATGATTTTTTAATCAGGCTGTGAAAAGTTACTGCTACTCTTTGAAAACAGTGACATTAAAGCGTTATCGCAGCTACAGACAGAACGAAGCAAATTTCTCAACCACGATGAGCATGACTTTTTTTAAACATATCTCGCATAAGGATCAATTCCCTGAGACTAAATATGGGCGAAGAAACTGTTGGTTTTGACCAATTCGGATGGAAAATCTCCCATTAAATCCGAATATGCAATAAAAAGATGTGTTTGCATTTGAAAATCCAAAATTGGGACTCATTTTTCGTGGGGCAAAAATCTGATGGTCCCATTCGATACTTCGACCTCAATATCAGAATTCCTATTTTCCAACACCTGTGAGCGAAATAAATTAGTCGTTTCCAGACCTTTGAACCACCCGGTATTGTTCTTACCATGCGAGTTTATATTCCAAATTTATTAATAGCAAATGGTAGCGAGATTGAGTAATAACTCTGCGACTACTTGCGACTTTGCCTTATCTGTTATCGCATCACGATCCGTGAAATCGCTGAAAATTTTGTAGAGGCAAAAGCAGTGCGTGCAGTGCTTTGTTCAGAGAAGCATGGATGAAGGTGAGCTAGAATCTTCCGTGTTTTGACGTTTAAGAACGGGTTTACCAATAAGTTGAGCTTGATTTTCGTTTTGACCTACATCCATTGGATGCTTTCAATCGTCTCATTTTTGATTCATCTCAATATTGTAGCCTTTTCTTCTGTTCATTCATTGTATTCCAAAACAAATTTTTACGAACGTTTGATTGATTAATTCATGATTTGACGAATGACTCAAGAGCGCTCAATAATTAACAATTAAACTCTCGTAATAAAGCCTTCACTCAGTGAACAAATTTCGTGGAAATCTACGTAAACTATTGAGTTGATCGAAAGTTTCAAAATACAACTATGCAATCTTCTGAAATCGTTTTTGACCTATAAGATGATTTAAAAAAAATCAACATCAATGAAAATTCAACTTAACGACGGAAGCATTAAATGGACTCTTTGTTTGATTAATCAATTTGCCTGATTCCATCTGTTTATTTTTCCGTTCTATTAATATTATTATTATACAACTCGAAATGAGAACTGTAAACATTTCGGTGCTTGAAGTTTTTCGAAGGTTTATGAGGAGAATGGTTCTTTTTTTCAGAACCTGTGATTTTATATGGAGGAGACCCAGTATATGAACCAGCTAAGGGCGGTGTTGGTTTCGAGATATTCCGCTCTTTGCAACTGCATAAAGATAAAATCGCTCAGGTGAGTGGGCCTTTATGTTTGTATGAGGTGTAGTAGAGATATCCATTATTTTTGCATGCATGACTTTAAGTACCATAGTAAAAATTGTTCGCCAAGGAAAGGAAAAGATTTTAATCACTTGGTGCCAAGTCTGGACTATAAGGTGGATGCATAAGCACCTCCCAATCAAGCTCCAGGAGCTTCTGACCCTGTATAACTTTCTGGACCATATTCATTTTAAGGCGCCTAAGGATGCCTAAAAGCATCTTTCGGAAAAATAATGGTTTTTTGCACACAACCTTATATTTTATGTAATAGGCGAATTTTTGATACCTACATACATACACTGTGTTCCAAGAAGAACTGTCAAGGGCCAATATTCAGGAAGTTGTGAAAAAATGGTTAGACAATTAGAAAATACATATGTTATCCGTCGAGTTTTTGTCGATAATAATAGTAGTAATTTTGAAACTTTGAATAATGGTCTTCCACAAGGTTCAGTTTTAGCACCTCTTCTGTTCAATTTATATTTGTGTGACATTCCAACTACCTCTTCGAAAAAATTTATTCATGCTGATGATATTGCTCTGGTTTTCCATCATTCTAATTTTCAAACAATAGTAAGTACCCTTTCCTCAGATTTGGATATAATGAAAAATTATGTTTTAAAGTTTTCATTTGAATGATCATCAGAAATATGGAAAATTGAGTGTAACTTTCGATTCTTCTTCCTTAAAACATAATTTCAATCCTAGATACCTGCGAATCAAACTTGATTCCTCTATAAATTTCAACGCCCATTTAGATGATCTGCGTTTGAAGATTAAAACTCGAAACAATATTCTTCAGAAAGTAGCTGGTTCCTCATGGGGTGCTGATGCAACAATACTTCGTACGGCAGCGCTAGCTCTGGTTTAATAAAAAAAAATTACTTCTTATTATTGGAAGCTTCAAACTATTCGGGGAATTTTCGAAAATTCTTGCATCATTGTGTGACCCATTCACCATGCTAGAGCCAGTATTATCAAGTTTTGAAAAAAACTTAAGAGAAATTCTCACACTGAATATTCGTGATTTTCAAATTGTCTCATGGACAACAAGAAAAAAAGTTAAAGCAAGAAACGGATTCGAAGAATGAATTATAACTCCTCATTAACAGTGAAATAATAATGATTCCTGATGACGTTTTTGCAGAAACATACCTACTTCTGCATATAGGGAAAATTGTTAGTTTCAGTATAAGTAATTACTATTTGAATGGCATTAAAATGCTGACTCACGGAACGACTCGAATTCTTTTATTGTTCAAGATAACAGTTCGCGATTAAATTATTTCGTTCATCAGAGAATTTTATCCCGAAAAAAATTAAAACGGATGCAATGATGAAGTTTGATGAAAATGTTCATTCTTCGAATCAAGGTCAACGTAATGTCATATTGTGTGATAGATCTAGAGATGAAATTTTGCCGGCAAAACTACACTGCGCAAAAAAATTAACGCACATTATGGAAATCTCAAATTTATTCTACAACTGAAGATGTTCTCAATGATAATTATTTTTATCAGAATAATGCATGCAATTGTTATCCACTTTCAACGTTTTTCTTCAATACAGATGTTTTTTCCCATCAGGAATAAAAAAGATGATATTATCAGATTTTGAATGTATTGGCTCCATTCTAAAATCAGTTGTTCTCGATCAATTCTAGTGATCAATAGTTTTTCTTTCGTTTGATTTTCTACACTCGATCGCTATGCAACGCGAAACAGGACAGGGTAGACCACGGGTAACAACTGCCATTCAAGAACGTTATTTGAGAGTTTTTTCGTTGAGACAACGGTTTGCAACCACTCTCCTCCTTCAAATTCAGCTTGGGCAAACTCATGGGGTGCAAATTACCATTCAGACAATAAGAAATCGCCTCAGAGAATATGATTTAATGCCTCGTGTCGCGGCAAGAGGCCCAGCTCTAACCCCTAGCCCATCGAAGGGCGCGTTTGGATTTTGCGAGAGAGCATATCTATTGGGAAGAGGCCGATTGGGAAAGAGTTTTCTTCACAGATGAGTCTAGATTCTGCCTCTCCCATTGTGATCGACGTTCCCTTGTATACAGACGTCCACATGAAAGATATGCTCAGTGCAATTTCCTGAATACTACTGGTTTCGGGGGAAGATCGATTATGATATGAGGTTGAATATCTTTGACTGCTCGAACAGACCTAGTGGACGATAATGCCAGACCCCATCGTGAGCGCACCGTTCAGGAGTACCTTGAAGAGGTTGAAGTCTCTCGAATGGAATGGCCAGCAAGAAGTCCAGATCTCAATCCGATTGAGCAGATTTGGGACATCCTCAATAAAAGGCTGAGAAGTTCAGAAAATCATCCAGCTACTCTTAATGACTTAGGAATCCAACTCGGAGAAATCTGGGAAGGATCAGATCAGAACATTTTAAGATCACTTATTTTGAGTATGAACCGTCGTTGCATAGCTGTAATTAACGCAAGGGGTGGAAATACCAAGTATTGAATCACTTATCAGCATTTCAGTATTTTGTAAATTGTTCATTTCTCTTCTTTCACATAAGATTCGGTGAAATCGCGAATTTTTCTTCCATTTAATGTGTCTTGTTTCGTTCAAAACCTTCCCGAGAGAACATAAAAAATAAGTTATAAAGTCGATGTAGACTTAACTATCATTAAAATTGAGATTTTCAAAATGTGCGTTAATTTTTTTGGGCAGTGTATATTGTCAGCCTATCAAGAAACATAAGGAAGTTCTCAATTCGACTGATTGTTGTTTGACATTTTCATATTGAATATGTATATGATCAATCGAAGGAGAATTACAATAAGTCGTTTTTAAAATTCCCCACTGAATGTGGAATTGTTTCCAGTATGTGATAGAGACTGGCGAATCCTGCACGACAAACGATCTGCTAGAGAAGAGCAAAAAATTGGCCATTTATCTGCGGTCTAAAAACCTCAAGAAAGATGACGTGGTCTGCCTCTTCAGCCACAACCAAATGGACTCCACTGTACCATTCTTTGCTGCCAAATTCATCGATGTATGCTATGCATCCATCGAACCAACAATGGTGGAAGAAGATGTTGTGTATCTTTTCGAATATATAAAACCGAAAGTAAGTAATAGTAAATTCTCTATCTTAATGAGATCATTACAGTACCAAAAGCAGTTCTTTAATGAACTCATTACAGGATTGTTCTCAGTAATATTTTTCATTATATGGTTGTCAACTCTGATACTTGACGCACGTCAATTTAAATTCCGTGATCTGTCAATTTTCGTAACAGTCACACCAACTGCCAAGATACATTACAAAAGTCACAGAAGATGAATAATCTGAAATTTTCATTGAATTCCGGTAGTACTCTATAATTCAGTGTTAAACCTATTCGTTCTGTAACATTTAGTATAACAAAATCATGTTTGAATGTCTCATTTTAGCACAGTTTTCATGGTGATATTTTTTCATATCATGTTAGCCTCCTGCCACGGATTTATTTATTATCTGTGAAAGCAGTTTTGCCAATCGATATTTTTCAACGCAAAAAATCAGCGATATAAACGGTATTCATGAGGATTATTAGTGGTACTATCAAATCTACACCTACTGCTTGGTTACCAGTCCACTCGAATATTGTCCTTTCCCATATTCGCAGAGAGATAACAGCTTTGAATTTAATTCTTTTTCAAATTCATTTCCTATACTCACCTATATTCCAGATAATAATAAGGTCCCCAGATTGAAGTCGCGTAAACCTTTTTGGTCGAATTTTCTGATTGATATGTATAGAAGCGACAAAGAAATTCGGCAATCTGAATGGAATGTATGCAATTTTTTCAATAGAGATCTTATTACTAATCCTTCCATCAGAGTCCCTGGTTGTGATCTTCCCAAGAGAATATGGTCTGTTCTAAATCGTATTAGAACAGGCCATGGACGATGCAACAGCATGTTCTTCCGATAGAATTCGATTCAGAGCCCCAGTTGTGAGTGTGGGGAAAATGAGGAGACTATAGAACATCCAAATAGTTGTCCCATTTATACATTTCAAGATGGTTTCGAGGCTATACATAAAGTAATCAATGCATTTCTGAAATGGGTGGTTAATTTTAAAATAATTTAATTTATTCTGAATAATTGGTTTCTTTTCTGCTTTTGTCTTTTTCCATTTCAGACTAAAGAATTGCGAGACCTTTTATGAACAATCTGTTCATCTGAGTCGGGTTATATGCAGATGTTCTCTTAGATCACATTGATGTCTTTCAAGATTTTCTTGATATTCAATATTTTAAGTAATTTTTTTTCACGGGCGAGGAAAGGGTTTTATTTCAGCTGAGGTTTTTTTCCCTGTCCTCATTCAATCATACTGCAGACCTGTATGGTTTTCCTGTGTTGCACCAACCTCACCTAGGTACCTTTTTGTTTCAATATGTATTGTATTATTTTAGCTTCCTGAATCAAAAGAATATACCTATATGGAAATAATCAATAAAAACTCTACGAATTAGAAAAATAACGTATTATACTCTTACTGAAGGCTTTTATTATTATTATTATCCATTAAAAATATCAGTGACTTCTCTCTCCACTTGTGTTTTATGAATAACTATATTCCCCTGAATTCTTTTATGTTTGTCCCGAGTGGAAAATTTTTGTTGGAGCGGTTTACTCATGCTTTATCGATGTCAGTTGACCTATTTTTCCTCTTCTTCCACAGATACTCTTCGTCGCAGAGAACGTAGAAGACAAAATCGAGGAGTCCATCAAGAAGGCGAACATCCAAGCGGACATAATCATTCTGGGAAAGAGTCAGAAGAACCTGACTCTCGAAAAAATTGTAGCCCAAACGCCAGATGAAGACTTCTCACCTGTGATAATCGAGGATCTTAAAGAAACTGCTGTTATATTCTTCAGCAGCGGAACTACGGGTAAACCAAAGGGCATTTGCAGCAACCATTACTCCCTACTAGCTAAAGTTGTCAATGTGGCGGACTTTGTTGTGGATGCAGGTGATGACCTATGAGTTTAACAGCCGAAGTGAGCAATTTGGGTGACCCTGAAATCATGAATGTTCCTCTGATTTTACAGGAAGCTGCAACGTGAGCAACTTCACTCTAGTATCAGGAGATAATTCGTACTATAACTGCATGTCGTACTCCCCGATGTATTGGATATCTGGGATAGCTATAACCCTGATGACAACGCTGTACGGAAAACCAAGAACCATTGGTGCTACCTTCAACAGTTCAACCTTCTGGGAAGCAATGGAGAAATTCAAGGTAGGTAGTCATATATCTTGTATGATCGCTAATTGTTGGTAGAATTGCAAGAACCGTTTTCAAACCACGAAATGATTTAAAATCTATAGCTACTTACGAAAACTAATCCTTTGAATGAGAAACAAAAGTGAAAGATTAGTGTTTAAAATACTCCCTGTGTTTGAGGAGAAACTTATACAGGAAAAACATCAAGACCTTGAGAAATAAGAAAGACATGAAAATAAAAGTAACATAAAAATAGAGTTATTGGTAGATACCAAATTGCAGATTATGAAAATATTCTTATGACGAAACCTGATAGGAAGAATTAAGGAGTCAGTTTATATTTTGTTGGATGAAAATAATAATCTTGACAACTGTGGAAGTGGATTGTATTTGGATTGATTTCTTTAGGGAAGTAAAGAACAGATATAAGGAAATTTTGAGATAAAATACATTAATGTCACCGTCAAAGTATACTGCAAAGTATCTGATATTCGAGAAAATCGCTGTAAAATCATTTTAAACTCAATAACAACTTGAATCGATCCAATAAAAATCAGTATGAGACATTTCGTCAATCTGGTCGCCTTTTTTCTCAAGTTTGGTTCTTTGCATATGCTTCATGAATGTTCTTATTTTGAAATAGAGTCAGTTTATCAACGGCTTCGATTTGAAACGAGTTTTCTGAATATGCCAAGACGTAAATTAACAAACGCTGAGGCTAATATGGCTATCGCAATGCTACAGGGTGGCCTAACTCGGGTTGTTTTAGCAGAAAGGCTCCAAGTCAGCCAAAGTATGATATCTCGACTTTGGAATAGGTTCAAGGAGGCAGGTTCCGTGTTGGAAAGACCAAGGTTTGCTGGGCGACGAAATACAACACCTGCTCCGGATCGTTTCATCACCGTTTCTGCGAGAAGAAATCTTACATCTACGCCTAATGCTACGGAATACTCTTCAAAATGCAGATGGGGTCCAATTTTCCATCGAAACCATCAGACGACGTTTGATAGAGGTGAATCTAGGTTCTAGACGTCCATTAAGAGGAGTTCCATCAACACGTCACTATAAGCGTCAAAGACTGGAATGGGCAAGGCAACATATCAGTTGGAACGAACAATGGCGTAGTGTCCTTTTCACTGATGAATTCAGATAAACGATTTTCAGATTCTCGAAGAATAAGGGTATGGACAATCCCACGCTCACCCTGTAATCGTCGCTATGTCCAAGAAGTCCATCCATTCCGAGGGGGTAGTGTTATGGTATGGGCCGGGATATGTTTCAACGATCGCACAGATCTACACATATGTCCTGGAAATATGACCGCCTTACACTAAAGGTAGCATGTCGTTGACAATGTTTTGCCGAATTTTCACGCTGCTATTGGTGATACTTTCCAATTTCTAGATGATAACGCTAGACCACACCGTGCAGCCATAGTTGAGAATGAGCGCGAGGAGCTTGGTACTTTACATTTACCAATATCTCCGCACTCACCAGATTTGAATTGCATAGAACATGCATGGGATATGCTCCAAAGAAGATAAGATAATCATCAACCTACCCCAGAATCCTTAAATGATCTGAGAGAGCTTCTGCCACGTTTATGGAACCAAATTCCTCAAGAAATGTTCAAAAACCTCGTGTGTAGTATGTAAAGAAGTTGTCAAGCTGTTATTGATGCACGTGGAGGCCATTCATTGTATTGATAGTCTTCAAATCCTTGAATTCTCTGGGAATAAAATTTCGTTATTTTACTCGATTCTTCTCAACCATTCTGTATACGCTGCAGATCTACAAGCTAAAAGTAATTTTATTTCCTGCAACTTGAAATCACAAAATTTCCTTTAAACTATATTTTTGCGATTAAAGTCAATATCCCTAACACATGTGGAGCAGTTCATTTATGTATGACATTTATAGAGTTTTACGGGCTCATTTCCGCCTCGAGAAAAAAAATATTGTGTCCATCTGTTAGAGCATGTTCCGCTAGTGCGGATTTTTCTGTCTGATTCAATCGACAGCATCGTTCGTGCTTCTTAAATCTCGTATCGATACTTCGTGTTGTTGTACCCATGTAGACTTTGCCGCAGTCACAAGGTATCCTGTAAATACCGGGTTTAGAGAGTGGGTCGACTTTGTCTTTGGTAGTTCTGATCATCTGGAAAAGTTTTTGTGTCTGCTCTCAATGCCGATACTTTTTTTTTCCAGCCAACCACCGTTTTTCTACCGCCGGGGCAAGTCGTCGACATCTATTTGAAGTGGAAAGACGGAAAGTTCAAGAGCAATGATGAATTGAGGATATTTGTGACAGGAGGAGGGCCTGTCAGGCCTTACCATCTGGATTATTTAGCTCTTATGTTCCCCAAAGCAGCCACATTCCAAATGTTGGGAATGACAGAGGCCACAGGTTTGACAGCATCGTTCAACGTCAAAGACCCGAAAAGTTTGGCTTTGCAGAAGAAGTACCCAGAATCTTGTGGTCAGATATTGCAGGGACTATCGTTCAAGGTAGGTCTAGACATTTTCTATTCTTAAAACATTAATAGGTTTTCGAGGAGCTAGATAACCGTGTGTTTTGTATATCTTGTACTTTTTTGTATTCCACCTAATATATTTTCTTCTTAAAAAAAACCAATGGTTAGTACAACTTTATTCATCTCTAAGGCGAAACAAAGTTCGCCGGGTCAGCTACTTTATCTAATTACCAATTGCCACAATTGGTCCCACCACCAGATTCCCTACGCTCTTTAGTTTCTGGGATAGAAAATGATTCTAAACACTTCTTGGTCAACATTTTACCATAACAGTTTGTTATAATTTTTTTTTTTTATCGATTGAGGCAGTACGAAGTCTGCTGGGTCAGCTAGTTTCACAATACATGTCCACACAATACTGCTGCAACAATCGACCAAATCTCAGCAAATAGTTATCGGCATTTTAACGAACCATTAAACGAAATGAATAATAATTCATCAAGCTCACTTTCTTGGTGGTTTCTTAGCCTAAAATAAAATAATTCAAATTTGTATCAAGTAGACATTTTGAATTTTCATAAAAATACTCACCATACAATGAATTTATCATCTTGATATTGAAGTAATATCCATCATCACCTCTCAAAAACATTAGCGGGTATTGTAAAGCATCATATGAACAGTGTGTCTCATACATATATTCGTTGCAATTCCCCAGTATTGCGACGCGTAAGAACAATATCACGCGTTTCCAAGTTTTCACCTACAATCACAATCGCCACTTCGTCTATTGTAGGGGCGTTGAATTGGCGTCATGTGCTCCAACAGGTCGTTTATCCGCTCTAATCACAACCTTGTTATCGTCACTTGGCATACGTTCCAAAGCAGTTTTAAACAATCGAATCAATGCATGATGTTCATGAAGTAGTTGCTGCAAATCTTCGAGAATTATTCCACTCACATTTGCATTAATTGATTGACGTTGATCATCCAAATTGCCTATATGAAGAAAATTTTGAGGGATTTATGATGTGTATCTGCAAGTGGTTGTAATGATCCAATTCGATGGTGAATCTGGCCTTGGTTCTAAATAGCAGAAAGGGAAGACAAAATAATTGATTTGAAATCATTAATGTAAATATTTTATTCTTACCTGAAATGTTGGATTGAATCCACGTTCTTTAATTATATCTGCTCCAAATTAAGTCATTTGGAAACACCCATTGTGTTTTTGTGTGTTCGATAGAAAATGTCAATGTCTTGATTCGGATGTTTAGGCAACTCGAAATACACACTAATTGTTTACATTGCCATCATAGATATAGATAACTATCTATATCAATGATTGCAATCTAATGGCTATAATTAATTGTAGAATGGGTATTTGTTCGGAAGAAAGATAGGTGTAATAAAACATGAACATAGATGCGTTAATATTATTAGCAAATGTACCGTAGCGACACCTATTGGCGTTATACGCAAGAAGGAAAATTATTTCCTATTTTTTTTTCCATTTCATCAAATTTTTCAAAGTTTTAATGTATTTTATGTTAACCCCGCCGTAGAAGAATCCAACAAAAAATCTTTCATAACAAGCAGATCATCCAATCTTGAGTTATAAATGGTGTTACCAACAAAATGGCCGACTTAGTTTTATACAAACTCATACCCGCGGCTCCGCTCGCGTTATATTTCGATTTAAAACGATACTGATAGGTCCGCAACCCCACATTCATAACCTCGTATCGAAGGAAAGACAGCACGTGTATACATGACAAAAGGATGTCGCGTATAGATTCAATAATTTCTTGCTCAAATTCACACTCGTTCAACCTACCGTAACTTTCAAAGTATCCATTAGAAAACTATAGTGTAAGAAGCATTTCTCATCAGGAATAAATGCCGCAGATAACAGTCACATTCATTTTTATATTGATTCATTCCATGCCAGTCAAAGGCCCTCTTCAAATTGACCATTATTTTGGATTGAATTGAAAATGTTAAAAATGGCTATCGTGGGTTGTCTTCGGCAGTTAGACATATGCCGTCGGGGACTTTTTTATAGAACTTTTTGAGCACTACGAAATTGTTCTTGACCATTTTTCTCTATCTCTTATAGTTTACTCAGCGTCGCATGTAAAAGCTGGAAAGTACCGGGATTTTTCATGAAAAATCGATATTTTTTTCTTATTTCTTCGTTATATAGGAATGAACCCTACATGAAAACCTCCCAAAAAAATTCTCTACAATACAGTGAAAGTTTCATCAAAAACGGTCATCTGGTTTCTGAGTCCATAGAGGACAAACAAACACACAAACAAACACACGGACATTCACATTTATAATATTAGTATGGATATTAAAACCGATTTCAAGCGAATAACCTGGTCCTCATTGGTAATTACCAACTAGGACCAACTGCATTCAAGCGACTTCGGTCATTGTAGGTTATAATCATTTTACAAGGAATATCCCTGAAGACTATAACCGTAGATAACCGCAGGCAGGACCGTAGATAACCGCGGTCATTACTGGTTATTCGCTTGAAATCGGTTTAAGAAGATAATAATGCGATCAGTTCCAAATTTGGTGAATGGCGCCACCTACAGTTAATTACACGAAACAACGCTGATATTCTCAAATTCAATCAGTGCTTACACTGCTTAATTTAGACTTTAGACATCTTAAACTGAATCTCCTGTTTTTATTCGTTACAGATCGTAGATGTGGACACAGAGAAAACGTGCGGCTACAACCAACAAGGCGAGCTGAGAATCAAGACAAAATACCTGATGAACGGCTATTACAAAATGGATTCTTCCTCTTCCTTCGACGAAGAAGGCTGGTTCAAAACAGGAGATTTGGCCTACATCAACAAAGACAACTGTTTGGTGATAGTGGACAGGCTGAAGGACCTCCTGCTCTACACCGTGTACAACATCCGACCGTCAGTCATAGAAGACATTCTGTCCCAGCATCCCGCCGTTCACGAATGTTTTGTGATCGGCATACCACACCAAGAAGACAATGAACGCCCGATGGGTGTTGTCAAGCTGAAGGATGACCAAAAAGGCTTGGTAACTCCGGAAGAACTGGTGAATTTCGTCAACGAGAGGGTACCTTCGGACAGGTATAAGATAAGAGCTGGTGTTAAAATTGTGGACGACATAGCCAAAACTCCAACGGGTAAAATAAGGAAGATTGTGATGAAGAGAATGATCCTCGATGGGCAAATTTGATAATTTTGCTCGATCTCGGATCGTGAACGATATACTATTGATTGAAATATTTTTTTACATTATATGTTTACATCAACAACGAACAAAGTAAAATGAATTTGGTGATTCAGTGTTTTTATAACAGTAGATCCAGCTTAGATTTGCCCAACTACACCATTTGCAAATGTAATTCAGAAACCGTCCATTGTATTTCAGATAAGTCACTTCAATTTCGGAAAGCGTCAATTGAATTCCAGATTAGTCAATTGAATTTCAGAAAACATCAAATGTAACTTAGATTAATCAATTGAATTTCAGAATATGTCGTATGAAATTCAGATCAGTCAATTGTAATTGAGAAATCTTAATTTGTAATTCAGGAAGTTCGAATATTATTTTAATTTATGTCGGATTTTGAGTCATATATTACTCATTTTCATAATGGTTATCATATGGTCAATCATATATCAGGTATGTTTCCATGTATGAAAAAAATCAATATAATCTGATGAAAACTCTTGGTGCTGGTTCTTTCTCCTCTTCAACACTGAATTTTAGTAAAAATATGCTAAACCTTCTCACCTAACACCGTAGCTTCCGGAAGCACATAACATGAAAATTAGTCGAATTCAGTACATATTCAATTGGAGATGCAATTGACAACAGTGTCTGCAGCTGGTGTATTAGCCACGGAGAGACTACGAGGTTCATTCACAGCGCTTTCATCAAATGAATGGGTTGAGGGTTTGTTGCAACAGTGGCAAGATGTGAGGAACCAGTTATCAGATTGAGTGATCGTCTGTGATAATGCAGCATTCCATTCGAGATTGGAGACCGTAATCACCCAAACAGTAGCAGTACTGCTGGGGATGAGCCCTTATTCTCCCATGCTCAATCCAATTGAAATTTCATGGACGAATATAAGAACTTACGTAAAAAAAAAACCTCAGAATTCCAAACAGTGTGCCACCATGGGTTATTGAAAAAAGGCTAACATACCTGGAATATATTATTGACCGAGCTAAGATGCAATTGCGATGGCACTCACACCTGTATGGCTTCAAATTTTTTCAGTTTTGTGTTAAAGATTAAATGTTTCACGTGAAAATGAAAGTTCATTTATGAACATTGTTTTATTTCTGAATCACCTATAATTGATATTTTATGAAATGCAATCTGGTATCAATGTGCGCGTATGAAATGAATGTCAAATTGCCATTTCTGAAATATAATTGACCATATCTCAAATTCAATTGAGTGTGTTATCTGAATTACATTTGATGTTTTCTGAAATACAATTGATTATTTCGGAAATTCAAATGACTAATCTGAAATACATTTGATGTTTTCTGAAATTCAATTGACTAATCTAAATTTCATATAACCTTTTCTGAAATTCAAATGACTAATCTGAATTACATTTGATGGTTTCTGAATTACAGTTGACTAATCTGAAACACAAGTGATGTTTTCTTAATGTAAATTGACAATTTCTGAAAAACAGTTGGAAATGGTGTAGAGCACTTGAGATCGTTACAATACACCTAATATCAGAATGCGGATCATTGGAGGTGATCATAAAAGCATTTCAGTTCAAAATAAAACATACATTCACTCACGATATTTCCTCTTTCGAATCTCCTATACTTTTTGATTCTTCTGCTGTATCCATAATTTATTACTACTATTTTCTGTATTTGAGGAAAAGAAAAATTCTTTGCCTTTACGGAGGCCACACCGTAAAGTAGTATGGGATACTGATGAGGCCGAACAAGGCCCAAACCGGTATATCTCTCATCTCAGTGACAAAATCTAATGTCATTCCAATAATTTGTTTTCAATTTCGAAATAGTTAACTGTCAAGGATGCTGCAACGATACACTGTGGAGGAATTTCGCCATAAATAATCAGGAGTCTGATCATGAAGTTTCAGAGTTATCCGTTCCCCGAAGTCTTATAGAAAAAGTGTTGGGAGCAAATCATTACGGATATTAGTATTGACTCAAACTCGAAACATTACCAGCATCGGTTGAGTAGTATACCTAAAAGAGTTCACACTTCTACATCTAGTGATTGATAGCGTAGTCCATGAGGTCATCTCAGAGTATCTAAAGAAGGCACAGGTAATGGAAGAATTCAGTGTCAGAGAGTCTTCTCCTCCTCCTTGAATGACATCTCATTTGCGAAGAAAGTAAGCTCTGAGGATGTTAAGTTTTCATTGGACCACACTGTATCTCTGTAAGTTTTTCTGAATTCCCTTCAGATGTTGATATATTTCGAAAATCCATAAGAAAACAATATTTAACTTTGTATTCTATAATAATAATATATAATTCTTCATTAATTAGGTGTATAAATAAAGTAATAGAAGGAATACATCGAATTTTTGGAATTTGCATTGGAATTTACATTTAGAGGTTGGAGTTTTTTTCTTGACAAGAGTAGTGAACAACATCGCCATTCGGGTATCTTACCAGAGCACTGAAAAAAAAAATTCGAAAATTAATGATAACGATATTCTCGGAAGTATATCATGCTATGATATATGATATATATGATGTTCAAGTGGGGACTTTGCCAATCTCCAGCCTGCGACTGCGGAGCTGATCAACAAACTATAGAGCATATTGTCCGGGAATGCCCTTTAAGGAAGTATCTGGGACCATTCAGAGACCTTATTGATGCGACCCCTTCTGCACTGGACTGGCTACGTTCTCTGGATGTGGAGCTTTAATTTGATGTTTTGATCACATCTTTACCTACCTTTTTACGTATAAGTGTCTTTATTTTTTTATTTTTATGTTAGATATACTTTGTTTTATATACATGGTGACTATCATTTATACTTGCTCAGTGCTGTTGCTTTGCCAAACGATAAATAAATAAATGAATAAAATATTTATTTTTGAAATTTTCTAAGAAAAGTACGGTTTCCATTCGAAAAAAATCAGTTTTTTAATTTCTCTAAAATTTGAAGGAGCACTGGATGGCACTGGTAAAAAGTACTGAAAAAACTGCCTCAAAGGTGTTTTTATTTCGAGAGCGTAGCGGCAATACTGCGGAAGTTATAGCCAATTATATTAATTGGCCAAATTTCAAAATCACCCTGTAGCATGGAAACTAGACACCTTAGCGAGTTGCGGTTTTCAGCAATTTGAGTTTCTTGAAAAAAGAGAACATGACATGTATACAGGGTGGCCATTTGAAAACGAAACAAACGAGATTACAGACGAAATAAAATTTTTCGATAGAAATGCTCGGACAGGTCGATTTCTGTTTCGAGGGGGACAACTTAAGATGTAGGTTACGGGCGCATAGTGCTTCAACCCTTGCTACTACAACCCTCACACCCAATTTTTGAATAGGGAAGATGGGGTGAGTGATACCTCATTTGAAATGTTTTTCACAAAAAAACACTACAAGTGCCATGAAAACACCACTTCATTTTCATATGCTTAGTCAAGAATATTTCGAGAACTAATGCATAAAATGAAAAAACAATTTCTGTGCTGAAATCAGTATGAAAATACCTTTCAAATGAGGTATCACTCACCCCATCTTCCCTATTCAAAAATTGGGGGTGAGGGTTGTAGTAGCAAGGGTTGAAGCGCTATGCGTCCGTAACCTAGATCTTAAGTTGTCCCCCTCGAAACAGAAATCGACCTGTGCGAGCATTTCTATCGAAAAAATTTATTTCGTCTGTAATCTCGTCTGTTTCGTTTTCAAATGGCCACCCTGTATAACTTTCAATCTATCTCGCTTAATTTAGGAGATGTAGTACTAAAACATCGAAATTCTCCTTCTTTCCTTTTTGTTTGTTCAGGCCTTAACATTGCTTAGATTTAATTAATTCCTTATATTATCATGTAATGCTTCATCTAGCAGTTTACTTGTGTAGAAATTACTGTATTTTCATTAACACACTGTTATTCGTATTTCTCTTTGTTGTAATTGTTTGAAAGGGTATTTTTACCCGTTTATGTCATGAAATAAATAAATAAAAATCTGACCACCCCGACCACATACCTCTGGTTGCCGAACCGTTTCTTGCAAACCGGACACACGTTCAGCTCCGTGATCAGCACCTTCTGCGCCTGCAGCCTGAACCTCAGCTCCTGGCACTGCAGGTGCTCGGCGTAGAGCAGCCCCTTCAGCAGCTGCGCCCTCCTGCGCTCCGAGATGGACTTGTGGAGGGCCTTGAGCAGGAAGGACTGCACCCTGCCGATGGGCACCGTCTCCGGCAGCGAGTTCAGGGTGTCCAGGGGATCTAGGCGGGTCGCGTGCTCCTCCATGATCTTCAGGGCCAACTCTACGTCAGGGGTGGCCGTCTTCGGAGAGAGAGCGCCTCCTGGGGGAGGGCAGGAGTCCGGATCTAGGATCTGCTTGATGAGGGACACGTAGACCTAGAAAAAAATTGAAGATGACATCGATACGCAGGGTATTGCCGAAGTTCTATGACACTTTTCGGCAAATGGTGGTTGTACCATTGAAGAATGTTCGCTAATTCTGACCTTAGGGTGTCCTACCCTCATTAAAATAAGGCAATCAGGCCTCATTCAGATATTCTGTGAAGCTAAAAGGAAAAGTTCGCACCCTAATCATGGGCCATGATGGATCTAAATGGGGATTGGACTAGTGGAGACCCCGTTTGACGATTCATTCGAGGGGAGAAAAGCTTAGCAGAGACAGGCCGGTTTCGTCCTTCCTAGGACTCATCAGTGCCTCTCAGCCAGCAACGATGAACGAGTATCCTAGAGGTCAGAATTTAAGCAATGCGAGAAGACTAACCTCAGTTTTATACTCCTTCAAAATCAGCTTGAGAAACTCATGGGGTGCAAATTAGCACTCAGACAATAAGAAATTGCCTCAGAGAATATGATTTGAGGCCTCGTGTCGCGGCAAGAGGCCGATTGGGAAAGAGTTCTTTCACAGATGAGTCTACATTCTGCCTCTACCATTGTAATCGACGTTCCCTTGTATACAGACGTCCACATGAAAGATATGCTCAGTGCAATTTCCTGAATACTACTGGTTTCGGGGAAGATCGATTATGGTATGGGGTGGAATATCTTTGACTGCTCGCACAGACCTAGTGGTCGTTGATAATGGAGCCATGAATACTGATAAGTATATAAGGAACATTCTTGAAGAGCATGTAGTGCCATTTGCCTCATAGATTGGTGAAAATTTCACTTTTATGGGCGATAATGCCAGACCCCATCGTGCGCGCATCGTTCAGGAGTACCTTGAAGAGGTTGAAGTCTCTCGAATGGAATGGCCAGCAAGAAGTCCATATCTCAATCTGATTGAGCAGGTTTGGGACAATCTCAATAGAAGGCTGAGAAGTTCAGAAAATCATCCAGCTACTCTTAATGACTTAGGACTCCTCTGAGAAATCTGGAAAGGATTAGATCAGAACATTTTAAAATCACTCATTTTGAGTATGAACCATCGTTGCCGAGCTGTAATTAACGCAAGGGGTGGATATACCAAGTATTATATCACTTATCAGCATTTCAGTATTTTGAAAATTATTCACTTTTCTTCTTTCACGTATGATTCGGTGAAATCCTGAATTTTTCTTCCATTTAATGTGTCCTGTTTCGTTCAAAACCTTCCCGAGAGAATATGAAAAATAAGTTATAGTCAATGTAGAGTTAACTTTCATTAAAATTGAGATTTTCAGAATGGCGTTAATTTTTTTGCGCAATGTATTTCGTGAACTCCTATAATGGAGTTATTCCAGTGGCTCTTCTCAACAACAACTCAATACAACCTAGCACGCAGCAAAACCTAACGAAAAGAACTCACCCCTTTACTCCTCGGATTACTAGAATCATACACCTTCTCGCAATACTTCAACGCCTTCCCAATATCCCCCAACACCCTTATATAGATAGCCAGCGACTCATCGTGCCTCCCCAATCTCCCCAAGATCACCGCTCTCTCCTCCAAGAAGCCCTCGTTGGGGAACTGGGCCAGGACCGACTCAGCCACGTAGTGCTGGCTCTTCTCCAAGAACTCCAACAGCAACCTTCTGGAGACGTCGGTCGGCTCGTGCGTCGACCTCTCCCTGTACTGGTGCACCAGAGCGTTGTGGAAGAGGGGGTTGGTCTCCTTCCACACGTGGACGACGTGCTCGAGGTAGGGGATGACCACGGAGGGGTCATACAAGTGTGTCCAGAATGTTGCAGCGATTCAGGGAGACAAGTATGAATGTCCGAAGACCAGGACAGGGTAGTCCACGGGTAATAACTGCCATTCAAGGACGTTACTTGAGAGTTTCTTCGTTGAGACAACGGTTTGCAACCGCTCGCCTCCTTCAAAATCAGCTTGAGAAAACTCATGGGGTGCAAATTAGCACTCAGACAACAAGAAATCGCCTCAGAGAATATGATTTAAGGCCTCGTGTCGCGGCAAGAGGCCCAGCTCTTACCCCAGCCCATCGAAGGGCGCATTTGGATTTTGCGAGAGAGCATATCCATTGGGAAAGAGTTCTCTTCACAGATGAGTCTACATTCTGCCTCTACCATTGTAATCGACGTTCCCTTGTATACAGACGTCTACATGAAAGATATGCTCAGTGGAATTTCCTGAATACTACTGGTTTCGGGGGAGGATCGATTATGGTAAGGGGTGGAATATCTTTAACTGCTCGCACAGATCTAGTGGTCGTTGATAATGGAGCCATGAATACTGATAAGTATATAAGGAACATTCCTGAAGAGCATGTAGTACCATTTGCCCCATACATTGGTGAAAATTTCATTTTTATGGACGATAATGCCAGTCCCCATCGTGCGCGCATCGTTCAGGAGTACCTTGAAGAGGTTAAAGTCTCTCGAATGGATTGGCCAGCAAGAAGTCCAGATCTCAATCCGATTGATCAGGTTTGGGGCAATCTCAACAGAAGGCTAAGAAGTTCAGAAAATCATCCAGCTACTCTTAATGACTTAGGAATCCAACTCGGAGAAATCTGGGAAGGATTAGATCAGAACATTTCAAGATCACTCATTTTGAGTATGAACCGTCGTTGCCGAGCTGTAATTAACGAAAGGGGTGGAAATACCAAGTATGAAATCACTTATCAGCATTTCAGTATTTTGAAAATTGTTCATTTCTCTTCTTTCACGTATGATTCGGTAAAATCCTGAATTTTTCTTCCATTCAATGAGTCTTGTTTCGTTCAAAACCTTCCCGAGGGAACATAAAAAATAAGTTATAAAGTAAATGTAGAGTTAACTTTCATTAAAATTGAGATTTTCAGAATGGCGTTAATTTTTTTGCGCAGTGGATTTCGTGACTTCCTCCTATAAGGAGTTATTCCAGTGGCTCTTCTCAACAACAACTCGATACAACCTAGCATGCAGCAAAACCTAACGAAAAGAACTCACCCCTTTACTCCTCGGATTGCTAGAATCGTACACCTTCTCGCAATACTTCAACGCCTTTTCAATATCCCCCAACACCCTTATATAGATAGCCAGCGACTCATCATGCCTCCCCAATCTCCCCAAGATCACCGCCCTCTCCTCCAAGAAGCCCTCGTTGGGGAACTGGGCCAGGACCGACTCAGCCACGTAGTGCTGGCTCTTCTCCAAGAACTCCAACAGCAACCTTCTGGAGACGTCTGTCGGCTCGTGAGTCGACCTCTCCCGGTACTGGTGCACCAGAGCGTTGTGGAAGAGGGGGTTGGTCTCCTTCCACACGTGGACGACGTGCTCGAGGTAGGGGATGACCACGGAGGGGTCATACAAGTGTGTCCAGAATGTTGCAGCGATTCAGGGAGACAAGTATGAATGTCCGAAGACCAGGACAGGGTAGACCACAGGTAACAACTGCCATTCAAGAACGTTACTTGAGAGTTTCTCCTTCAAAATCAGCTTGAGAAAATTCATGGGGTGCAAATTAGCACTCAGACAAATTAGCACTCAGAGAATATGATTTAAGGCCTCGTGTCGCGGCAAGAGGCCCAGCTCTTACCCCAGCCCATCGAAGGGCGCGTTTGGATTCTGCGAGAGAGCATATCCACTGGGAAGAGGCCGATTGGGAAAGAGTTCTCTTCACAGATGAGTCTAGATTCTGCCTCTACCATTGTGATCGACGTTCCTTTATATACAGACTTCCACATGAAAGATATGCTCAGTGCAATTTCCTGAATACTACTGGTTTCGGGGGAGGATCGATTATGGTAAGGGGTGGAAAATCTTTAACTGCTTGCACAGACCTAGTGGTCGTTGATAATGGAGCCATGAATGCTGATAAGTATATAAGGAACATTCTTGAATAGCATGTAGTACCATTTGCCCCATAAATTGGTGAAAATTTCACTTTTATGGGCGATAATGCCAGACCCCATCGTGCGCGCATCGTTCAGGAGTACCTTGAAGACGTTGAAGTCTCTCGATGGAATGGCCAGCAAGAAGTCCAGATCTCAATTCGATTGGGCAGGTTTGGGACAACCTCAAAAGAAGGCTGAGAAAATTATCCAGCTACTCTTAATGACTTAGGAATCCAACTCGGAGAAATCTGGGAAGGATTAGATCAGAACATTTTAAGATCACTCATTTTGAGTATGAACCGTCGTTGCCGAGCTGTAATTTACGCAAAGGGTGGAGATACCAAGTATGAAATCACTTATCAGCATTTCAGTATTTTGAAAATTGTTCATTTCTCTTCTTTCACGTATGATTCGGTAAAATCCTGAATTTTTCTTCCATTCAATGAGTCTTGTTTCGTTCAAAACCTTCCCGAGAGAACATAAAAACTAAGTTATAAAGTCAATGTAGAGTTAACTTTCATTAAAATTGAGATTATCAGAATGGAGTTAATTTTTTTGCGCAATGTATTTCGTGAACTCCTATAAAGGAGTTATTCCAGTGGCTCTTATCAACAACAACTCGATACAACCCAGCACGCAGCAAAACCTAACGAAAAGAACTCACCCCTTTACTCCTCGGATTACTAGAATCGTACACCTTCTCGCAATACTTCAGAGCCTTCTCAATATCCCCCAACACCCTTATATAGATAGCCAGCGACTCATCATGCCTCCCCAATCTCCCCAAGATCACCGCCCTCTCCTCCAAGAAGCCCTCGTTGGGGAACTGGGCCAGGACCGACTCAGCCACGTAGTGCTGGCTCTTCTCCAAGAACTCCAACAGCAACCTTCTGGAGACGTCTGTCGGCTCGTGCGTCGATCTCTCCCTGTACTGGTGCACCAGGGCGTTGTGGAAGAGGGGGTTGGTCTCCTTCCAGACGTGGACGACGTGCTCGAGGTAGGGGATGACCACGGAGGGGTGCGATCGCAGGAGGAAGTCCAGGACTCGGGGTTTCGGGGGTTGCTCGTCGTCTGGGTTGTACTCGGTGAAGATCCGCAGGCCTTCTTCTGGGGCTTCGGTCAGGACCCAGTTGGCGAATTCTAGGATGAGGCCGACCTGGGGACAGTATTTGAATGATGTACAAGGCTGTTTCTGGTACTTCTAGAGAAAATATACTCCCCGTCAATAAATTCCCGACAGGCAAAATTTTTGTCAAATTCAACACCCTGTATCTTTTTTCGTGGTCCTCCGATTTTGTTGAAATTTTCACCAAGTATAGTATTGGGTCTTGTTATATCAACCTGAAATTTACTTCGCGAAAATAGCTGTAGTTCATCCGTTATACAGGGTGAAACAAAACCTTGTTTTATACCCTTCATTTCTAAACACCCTGTGCTGAATTGGAGGCGGAAAATTTGATATCATTCAGTTTTAATTTTGAAGTGTGACTCTTTCTCAACAAAATGTTTTTTGATTTACGTCAGTATCTGCTTTGAAAAAAAAGATACACATTTTCAAAGAAAGTGTTGCATTTTTTCAATTTTTATAACAATTTAAAACATTACAATACCTTATCGACTAGTAAACATAAACAAACATCTGAAAATGAATAGCGTGTATTTCCACCTCGCTTTCTCATCACTTCTACCATACGACGTGGCATACTTTCAATGCATTAACGAATTTCTTCTGGGGGAAGCAACAATTTCTGTTAATGCAGAACAATGCTAGACCTCACGTTGCACGGGTTGTAACAGAATATTAAACGATTTATGTGGCCAGCCAGAAGGCCGGATTTAAATCCAATTGAACCTGTATGGGATATGCTAGGTAGACATGTTCAAAATCCGCACCCCAACACCTTGCAAGATTTACGAACAGCCCTTCTTGAAGAACGGGAAAATATTCCCCCAGAAGCAATTCGGAAATGCATTGAAAGTATGCCACGTCGTATGGTAGAAGTGATGAGAAAGCGAGGTGGAAATACACGCTATTAATTTTGAGATATTTGTTCATGTTTACTAGTCGATAAGGTATTGTAATGTTTTAAATTGTTATGAAAATTGAAAAAATGCAACACTTTCTTTGAAAATGTGTATCTTTTTTTTAAAAAACATACTGACGTAAATCAAAAAACATTCTGTTAAGAAAGGGTCACACTTCAAATTTAAACTCAATGATATCAAAATTTCCGCCTCAAATTCACCACAGAGTGTTTACAAATGAAGAGTATAAAACAAGGTTTTGTTTCACCCTGTATAACGGATGAACCACAGGTATTTTCGCAAAGTAAATTTCAGGTTGATATACTCGTAACAAGATTCAATCGTTGTGACATAATTTGGAATAATTGAAAACATTTATTTGTTTTCCTCAAGTTCAACGTTGCTATGGGAATATTAAAAAAATGCTGTGAGGAAAACTGTCAAACTTGAATCTGAAACACAATGGAGCGCCACATTATAAGCGTTTAGGGTTGTTGTCGATGATATAGAGAATATAGTAAAACTATAAGAAAAACTAGCAGAAGATACCATTAAAAGTGACAACAGAAGTGAAGCTACAATTCTATTACCAATTATACTTACTTTTAATTCCATAACTAATTCATTTCTGATATGAAAGTAATGATAAGTATATCTTGAAGTAATTCTAGATGATCATTTACATTTCGAAATCGATTCTTGTTTTCTTTACTACATTTTTTGTCCAAAATTGCGAGTAAATTCCACATATAATAGTGCCTTTATGAATTTAGAAGGAGAGGGGGGGGGGCGCTTAAAAGGTTTTGTGCCCCGGGAGCGAGTTGAGCTCGCTACGCCACTGCTGCACGGTGCAACTTGAAAATTTGGTAAAACATTGTCAATTACATGCTCCTTATAGTGTAAGGCGTTCATATTCCCAGGACAAATGTTTAATTCTTTGGCTGACTTGGTGCCTTTCCGCCACAACAACCTGAGTTAGGCCACCCTGTAGCATTCTGATAGCCCTATTAGACTCAGCGTTTGTTAATTTACGTCTTGCCATTTTCAGAAAACTCGTTTCAAATCGATGCCGTTGATAAACTGACTCCATTTCAAAATAAGAACATTCATGAAGAATATGCAAAGAACCAAACTTCAGAAAAAGAAGAGATTGAGATTGACGAATGTCTCATACTGATTCTTATTGGATCAATTCAAGTTGTTATTGAGTTTTAAATGATTTTACAGCGACTTTCTCGAAGATTACATACTTTTCACACCGATTGAATACGATATCCTCAACTCTTGTGGATTTATTCTTGTGCTTTCATGATAAACACCTATAGTCCATCCAACGAGAAGTGATAGCGCGGTAAACAATTAAATGTACGCCTATAGGGTTATGAATATTTTCACTGACTGCCGTTTAGTGCTTCCTCCGCCTTCTCTAGATCTGTATTATGACAATCAAGTCATTCATCTGAAATTCGCGGTCGGTACATTGATTCCTATCCTGCTGAATTAGGCCACGCCTTGTTATTTTGGCGCGCTATCACTTCTCGTTGGATATACTATAGAGTCAAATCAACACACACCTGATCTGGACCCAGATGCTGCAAATACTTGATCGTCCTCTCGACAGCCTTCTCGGACTTCAACAGCTCAAGAGCTTTCCGATGCTGGCCCTTAGTCTGGTACAGTATGACCAGCTCATTATGTCTTCCCATCTTCCTCAGCACTTTTTCAGCTTCCGACAGATGGCAGTAGTTCAGCCTCAGCAGCGGCGCCACCAGGGCGTCGTTGGTCTGCAAATAGCACTTCAGAAGCGTCGTGTCGATGATTTGAAGCAAATGGAGGGCCGTCTTGCTCTTGGAGTCGTTGTTATTGGCCACCTCCAGCTTCAGGGGGTGTCTGATATCGGTCAGGTAGTCGATGAGGGCCAGCAGGCCCGTCTCCAGGTCTTTGCCGACCAGTGGCGGGCCGGCCAGGGGGTTGTTTTCCCCTGTTTGTTGCGGCAGAAGCTCGGGGAAAAGCCTTATGACGTCGTAAGGATCCGTTTTAAGTTTTTGGAATTCTTTCATGCTCTCGTGAAACTGCTTGTTGGAGAAGAGGTCGTAGGCGAGCAGGGTTTGGATGTGGTGGACTTTCTCCTTCTTGTCGTCTTCGCATTCGTCGGAGATCGCCTGCGAAAAAAATTCTGAAACTTAGAACTTTCACCTCCCAACTCTTAGAACCAGGAGAGGTTTAAGTTTGTATGAGACTTCCGCAAATGTTGATGCTAGTGGTTTGAAAATTAGTATATAGGCGGAACTGCTTGTTATGAATGTTAAAAAAATTGGTTAAGGATTTCCGGTAAAAATCATCTCCACATTTTGAATTCGGGATAAAATTGATACTCTAAAATTATGAACATAATTATTATGTGTATGAACTTCGACAAGAGATCTTAGAATTCCAAGGCTTGGACGTTTAGGCAACTTAAAATATACTGTAATTGTTTAATACTTTCACGAAAACGCTATCAACCGTAGCGACACCTACTGGCATTATTCGCAAGAAGGAAGGTTATTTCCTATTTTTTTTGGGTTTCATGAAATTTTTCAGGGTTTTAATGTATTTTATGTTTCTTTTCATGTTATCTTTCATAACAAACAGTTCATCCAATCTTGAGTTATGAATGGTGTAATTATTCTTGGGACCCAAAGAAACATACTCACTGTTAACTTGAGCGCCAACTGAAATTGCTTAGCATCTAATAGTAGTTTCCTCTGCTTGGCGATGTTGATACCGGATATTGCCCAAACCTGACTCAAATTAGCTGCGTACACTCTTCCTTGACTGCACGAAACCAGAAATCTCACTTTGGCTGAGAATAAACAAATTCATTACAACTTATCACAAACAACACCTGGAATATACAATATATTTATTGTTGTTTCAGCGGTGGATTATACAGGGTTATTCACGAATATGGCTGTATAGAATATTTTCAGGAAAGACACAAGATTCAGGATTGAAATTTTTAAGGTGAGCTTCAAGTGAGAAGAAGACTTTCGTATGTTTTTTGAAGGTTCTAGGTTTTTCCGGAAGTGACATCAACTTTCGTTTTTCAAATGGGAAGACCATTTTTATTGCATAAATAAATTGAATTCTGAGTCTTTTTGATTCCAGAAGTTTGAATTATCCCGAGAAAATTCTTTTTAATGAGGAAATACGAAGAAATCTCAAAATTGAACTCTGTTGAAATGCAGAAAACTTCGAGGTATTTCATTAAAAATTCTCATTTTTGAGAATCTCCGAGAAGAAAGGCTGATGCTTCTTTTCCGATAGCGTGATTTTCAGAATATGATACAGGAGGTCACAAATTCTTTGTCAAAGTTAGAAGTGACGAAACATCAAAAAATCGTTTTTTTTTTCAAATTGGAACCCATTTTTCGAAGCATTTTCGAAATCTTCGTCAAAAAATAATAGGAGCATACGTCCAAGACTTTTATCCCAAAATGACAGTTTTTCGGGATATTCAGGAAAAACGATTTTGTCTTCAATTTTCAATCTCATTCCGAATGTGTTTTTTTACTGGAAAATAATTAGAGGTCAAGTGAAACTTTTGGAAATGTCTGTTAACGAGAAAATATTTTGTAATAGTTCAGACGAGTTCAGTTTTTCTTTATTTTTTAAAGCTTAGGATAATTTCCACAAATTCTTAATTCTGGAGAATTTCTTTTTTGTCATGGTAGGGAAATTTGAATTTTCAGTAATGAAAATGTTACATGTTCTGTTAATTATTCTTTCAAAATCATTAAAAATTGTTACAAATGATTTTTTTCCGCATTCCTGAGAATTTTTTACGTTGACTTCATTAATACTCACATTGAGCACTTTGAACCAATTGTTGCTCTCGCATTACAGATAATTCAAGTACTTAACTCGTCTGAACTATTGAAAATATTTCCTCGATAACAGAGATTTCCTTAAATTTCACTTCACCACTAATTATTTTCCGGTAGAAAAATAAATTCGGAATAAGATTGAAAATTGAAGAAAAAATCGATTTTCCTGAATATCTCAAAAAATAATCATTTTGAGATAAAAGTCTTGGACGTATGCTCCTATTATTTTTTGACGAAGATTTCGTAAATGCTTCGAAAAAATGTGGTTCCAATTTGAAAAAACTATATTTTGATGTTTCGTCACTTCTAACTTTGATACAGAATTTGTGACCTCCTGCATCATATTCTGAAAATAACACTATCGGAAAAGAAGCATCAGCCTTCCTTCTCGGAGATTCTCAAAAATGAGAATTTCTAATGAAAAACCTCGAAGTTGTCTGTATTTCAACAGAGTTCAATTTTGAGATTTTTTTTCGTATTTCCTCATTCAAAGATAATTTTTTGGGAAAATTGAAACTTTTGGAATCAAAAAGACTCAGAATTCAATGGAGAATGTATTTATGCAATAAAAAATGGGACATCCCATTTGAAAAATGAAAATTGATGTCACTTCCGGAAAAACCGGAAGTCCTAGAAATATAGCCATATTCATGAATAACCCTGTATAACCGTACAATATCCTCAGATTTCAGAGTGTATCCACTACCATTAAAAAAATGAAGCATGTGAATATCAAGGAAAACTTACTCAGTTCGTTCAGATTCTGCGTAAGTCCAGCAGCATCCGGTGTTTTAACCTCAACCTTATCAGGCAAAGCCGCCAAAACGTACGGTTCGTCCCAAGCCAAAGCAAGGGGCACATCAGACCATCTCAAAGCAGTCGTGATCTCAGTTTCACCTTTAACATTCACGAAAACCGTTTGAGAATCTCTACAAAGAGCATACGCCCTTTCTGACACCTTAACCATACAGGGATCGCTAGATCGACTGCCGCTTGTCGGGAATAACTCAGAATGTTTATTATCTGTCAGTTCCACAAGGGCGTATTCCCCTTTGTAGCCGATACAGAGTGATTCTTGCGACCAAATAACGCTTCTCGGAACCTCGCTTAAGTTTATATCCTCGCCCATCTGCATGAATTCGTTGTTTTTCAGGTAGTACAGCTGCAGTTTTCTCTTGACAACTACGGCCATTCGCACCAGAACTGCACCTCTGCCAGTTAAGGATTTTTCCCTCTGAAAAAGTATGTTAAGTACACTGCGCAAGAAAATTAACGCACATTATGGAAATCTCAAATTTATTCTACAACTGAAGGTGTTCTCGATGATAATTATTTTCATCAGAATTATGCATGCATATGTTATCCACTTTCAACGTTTTTCTTCAATACAGATGTTTTTTCCCAGCCGGAATAAAAAAAGATGATATTATCAGATTTTGAATGTATTGGCTCCATTCTAAAATCAGTTGTTCTCGATCAATTCTAGTGATCAATAGTTTTCCTTTCGTTTGATTTTCTACACTCGATCGCTATAAAATGCGAAACACGCAATTTGACCCAAGAGGAATGTGCCCAAGCGGTAGTTTTGCGAGAAGAAGGGTGGACATACACAAGAATTGCAGAAAGGTTTGGAGTTTCCCATACAAGTGTGTCCAGAATGTTGCAGCGATTCAGGGAGACAGGTATCAATGGTCGAAGACCAGGACAGGGTAGACCACGGGTAACAACTGCCATTCAAGAACGTTACTTGAGAGTTTCTTAGTTGAGACAACGGTTTGCAACCGCTCGCCTCCTTCAAAATCAGCTTGAGCAAACTCATGGGGTGCAAATTAGCACTCAGACAATAAGAAATCACCTCAGAGAATATGATTTAAGGCCTCGGGTCGCGGCAAGAGGCCCAGCTCTCACCCCAGCCCATCGAAGGGCGCATTTGGATTTTACGAGAGAGCATATCCATTGGGAAGAGGCTGATTGGGAAAGAGTTCTCTTCACAGATGGGTCTAGATTCTGCCTCTACCATTGTGATCGACGTTCCCTTGTATACAGACGTCCACAAGATAAGCTCAGTGCAATTTCCTGAATACTACTGGTTTCGGGGAAGGATCGATTATGGTATGGGGTGGAATATCTTTGACTACTCGCACAGACCTAGTGGTCGTTGATAATGGAGCTATGAATGCTGATAAGTACATAAGGAACATTCTTGAAGAGCATGTAGTGCCATGTGCCCCATACATTGGTGAAAATTCATTTTTATGGACGATAATGCCAGACCCCATCGTGCGCGCATCGTTCAGGAGTACATTGAAGAGGTTGAAGTCTCTCGAATGGAATGGCCAGCAAGAAGTCCAGATCTCAATCCGATTGAGCAGGTTTGGACAACCTCAATGGAAGGCTGAGAAGTTCAGAAAATCATCCAGCTACTCTTAATGACTCAAGAATCCAACTCTGAAAAATCTGGGGAGGATTAGATCGGAACATTTTAAAATCACTCATTTTGAGTATGAACCATCGTTGCCGAGTTGTAATTAACGCAAGGAGTGGAAATACCAAGTATTAAATCACCTATCAGCATTTCAGTATTTTGAAAATTGTTCATTTCTCTTCTTTCACATAAGATTCGGTGAAATCCTGAATTTTTCTTCCATTTAATGTGTCTTGTTTCGTTCAAAACCTTCCCAAGAGAACATAAAAATTAAGTTATAAAGTCAATGTAGAGTTAACTTTCATTAAAATTGAGATTCTCAGAATGTGCGTTAATTTTTTCACGCAGTGAATTTCATTCACTCAAATCAAAGTCCCTATTTTTTATTTGTTTATCAAAACTCACCCTTATATTCAACGTGAAATATGTAGCGCCTCGAGTACGTTCTATTTGCTTCACCAAGTTGAAATTTATGGAATTGATATCGTGAACTTGTACAATATTATCTAAAACGGCACAGATTGAGTAAAAATATCTCAGAATCACCCACAATATTTACCGGTTAGACATATTAAAAGCTGATAATCTGGAATGACCTCTAATTGGGAGATAGCCTTTTTACTGAAGGATTTGTTTAGTCGCATAAGCTGTACATTGTACTTTTCTTCAGTTCCTGGTTCTACATTATACATGAATAAGAATCCTTGTCTGGTTCCAATGAGAAGATTATCATCTGTATGAAACAATGATTTTATATATCGGGAAAACGTAGTCGAATGCAACCTACCATAAGCAGCTACTGATTCAACTTGACTAGATAAGGAGATGAGAGGATATATTTCATATGCTTCATGGTTAATCATCTTTAATACACCTTTCCAGACCTCTAGAATTAAACATTAAAATAAAAAATGGTCGTTACCATTGGTATTTTTTGTGTTAAAGTGTTATCCTTTAACAAATACAGAGTGATTATTAAAATCACAAGATCTGTCAAAAACACCTTACTTCAGAGGTTGACAATTGTATCAAAACAAAAACAAACATCATATGGCACTTTGTCCGTTTTGAACTAAGATCCACGGTGAACGAAAAGTAGATCAAACGTATCATCTTCACCTTTGGAAAGTAGAAGAATTCGCTTTCCAGTAAGTTGCAATGCAAAAAACCCCGTGAAGTTGATTCATCAAAGAATAATTATTATGATATGACTTTCTTATTTCTATTAAATTTTTGAATGTGTTAGGTGAGATGCTATGAAATCTAGGTCAACAGTTTTCTGTGGTTGGAAAATTTCAGTAATTAAATTAGGTTATCAGAAGTGGAGTAGAATAACAAAGGCCAAATATGACGATACGATATTGATTTTTCGGAGAATTTCTGAAAAAAGCTACCAGAAATAATTTCGTGGTAATGTCACAAGAAACCCAAGAACCATATTCTAAACCCAAAGATACCAGGTTGTGGATCGGTAATTTAGACTTTCGCGTCACTGAGTAAGTATCTAGAAATACAGAGTATATAATTAGAAATGGATACAAAGACAAATTTATTAACACAAACTCCGTTTCTTTCAACTGGTATCAACTTCTGAAACTCGTGCAAAAACATGGTGACATCGTTAAGTTTGACCTCCTTTTCCACCGATCAGGACCCCAAGCAGGTCAGCCCAGGGGCTATGCCTTTGTTACCTACCTGAGGGAAGAAGATGCGTTGAACGCTAAAGAAAAATTGCACAACATGTTGGTTGGACAGAAAAGGATCAATGTCACTTGGGCGCATAATGTGAATAATGTAAGCTACTTCTTATCTGCACTTTCGAAACACTACACTGCATTATTTTCAGGAGGAGATCCTAAAACCCCGACCTCAGATAGTCATACCTGCCTTAGCGATGGCAAAACCAGTGATGAAGAATGATAGAGAATCTCAAATTCAAGCGATCGAGGCAAAGTTGAAATTGTTGGAGAAGAAATCATCGGAGGAACTTAGAATAAATGATACAGTGGCTACCAAAACTCCAGTCATAACTCAATATCAGCAGAACAAGTTGCAGAACAGGACCAAAACAAGAATTTTCGATCTGAAGAGAACAAATCCGTACAAAAAGAGCCATAATAGTCGTAGATAATATTAATAGATAGGTTATTTTAATTTCTTTCCAACTAACTGTTTTTAACTTTTTTTGTTGAGTTTTTAAATGTTATTCAGTAGACTAGCATGCTTTTTGATGGAATCTAGGTACTGAATGTTTGATCTATCAAGCGTGTACAATTCAAGCAGTATTTTTTTGAGGTAGCATTATGAATAATAAACTTTTAACAAATAAATTAACATAATTGAATCTCAGAATTTTTTCTAATTCATTTCTGATATATAAGTGCTTGTCATTGCCATTATTGGTTGCTCGGTGTCAGATGCCGTTAAAAGAAAGAAGTTTGCAGCAAAACGAAAAAATGTTTATTTTTAACCAATTTAATACTTTCAAAACAATGAATCTGTCTTGACGAACTTCACGGTTAGTTCTGCAGTTGGTTGAGGTATAAAAGATCTAGGGCTGAAGACTATAGGAACTGGAGTTTCAGCTGTTGAATGAACTTCGAATTCCTTCAAAATTCTGATAAGTGCCAGCTTGGTAACCAATAGTCCGAATCGTCGACCTAAAAAGAACGCATTAGAATTTTAGTAACATCCATTAAATCGGTCACGAATTTTATATAATTAATACAATCAACCTGAATTTTTTCATTTCAAAACTGAGCATCATAGAGAAAACACATGTTTGCGCAATATTCTTCGACGCAATCAAAATTCCAAAAATAGCCACGAAGTGGCGAGTTCTTGTATCAACGAGTGTTGTACATTATTTTCACAAACTAACTGATTTTGATCGAAATTAATGACATTCTTTGAATTTTTATCGAAAACAATGACATAAGATAAATATCGTTTAGTGATTTTTGCATTGAGAAATATTGATTGGCTGTACTGCAATTTGACAGATAATAAATGAATTCGTGGCAGGAAGCCAACATATGGTCGATGAATATTACTATGAAAACAGTGCCAGAATGAAATATTTCGGTCATTTTTATGATAAAGGTTCTGTAATGATAATGACGAAACAATTAAAATTAAACAAATCTGCATTGTGTCCAACCTATTTTAAGTTTTCTACCGAAAAGTGGTACCAACCTATACACATCCTAGGACCGTTTCCAAAAGCCAAATAAGCAGACATGTCATCCTTGAAAGACTCGAATCGTTCCGGGATATATTCCTCTGGCTGGCTGAAATAGTTCGGGTCTTTCAGTATGCCAAACAATGGTATGAACACGAACATCCCTTTCTCTATTACAACATCAGTTTGGGGTATTGTGTAGTCCTTTGTGCACGCCCTGTCCAGTACTGGGCCAGGAGAATACATCCTCAATGTTTCTACGGTTTGAATAGGAAGTTTATTAAATGATTTTCGCAGATATAATGATTTTTCATAGAATGTATCGAATCTAAAATTTGGAAATATTCATTCCATATTGACGTTTAGCAATCCATAGAACACCTGCTGATTGTAAGAAACAAGCTGTTCTATCCGATGCCAAAATTATAGAGCAAAAATTTGGACCATCCTGATATACCCCCGACTTGCTCAGAGTCGAATAGAGACCAATCGGCATTTATCCTCAAAGAATTAATTTGAAGAGCCTATCATATTGGAAAATTAATACCTTTGACAGCCATGTCGAGGTAACTCATCTCATCTATGGCCTCTATCGTGAGTTCACCATTGTGTTTCTTCATCACATCCTGTATATTCTTCCTAACCTTCCTTTGAATGTCTGGTTTCAAACATAGCGAATACAGGGCGGTAGCAATGGCAAAACCTGTTGTTTCAAAACCTGCCGCGAAGAATACGAAAGCCTGCGCTATAACTTTATCGCCCTCTGGAAGGAACATAAAAGATAAAGAAAAATAGTGGAATAATATTCACAGGAATTTGGACAAAATATGTATATCAATTTAATTTCCTATTAATACATCACCAACGTTTCGAATCTTTTGTGATTCTTTTTCAAGGCTCAAATTTCATGGAATTAAATTTGTTTAGTTTTACTAGAGATTTGACCGTTTTGATGTTGAAAGAAAGTCATATTATTCAAATTATATAGATCTGAAAACATCATGAGTGAACAAATTTAATTCCATGAAAATATGAGCCTTGAAAAAGAATCACAAAAGATTCGAAACGTTGGTGATGTATTAATAGGAAATTAAATTGATATACATATTTTGTCCAAATTCCTGTGAATATTATTCCACTATCAAAAAGCATGGACCTAACCAGTAATCAGTATAAAGAAAAATATTCTTATCAGAATATAGAGGAGGTATAGGTACTTCAAAAATATGTTGGTTGATATAGACATTGTAGGTGAATCACAATCATTCATAGTTTAGAAAGGAACAACGCTGATCTCCTCTCATATTTTTGCCTATCCTAACTTCATCACATAGTCAATTTCTCTATGTACTAGGATGCATAGATGTCGCTGTCCAAAATTTTGAGAGAGTTTCCAATCTATGTCAATATAGTATCAATCTATGGTCGGTGTTTTTGCTCAACACCAACCTGAATCCTATCACTCAGTTGTTATTTTTATATTATCCACATAGTTTCGATATTTCACTGAAAGTTACTATTATTGTTTGAAAATTAGTCTATAGTCACCATGTATTGACAAGTGTCAATAGATAAATCAAACGATTCTGAAGAATTTCATTCATTAAAGAATTTGTCTGACGAAGATGAATCTGATAAACTCTGGAACGTTCCAAAAAATGAAATTTTGAATTGTTATAAATTTTTTCATTGTTAGGCAAGATTTTTTTTTCAAGAAATTGGCTCCTAACAAATTAGTGCACAATTTTGAGGCAGGGCTCTTCTTTATATTTTTCGAAAAAAATTTTCTACTTCATTTTTGATGCAATCAACCAATAATTCCCAATAGGTATTTGTGAATATTCAAAGCAGTTACCAAATTTTATACGCTCACAGAACTCTTTATCCTTCCTCAAATCCACGATGACGTCGATCAGATCGTTTCCCTTGACATTATCCTCCTCTCTGATCCTGATACATTCCCAGAAAACCCTCCTCAAGAAACGTATAACTTCCGGATCGAACAACTTGAGTTTAAACATTCGCACGAACGAATGGAAGAAGAAATAGCACACATATCTGAACGAGGTGATGGGGCGAGTGTCGAACACTTTATGGGCTATGTTCAGGAACTCCCCGTTCTCGATTTCGAGCGATTTAGAATCGATACCGAACACACACTTGGCAATCACGTCCACAGAATATTTGCTACTGATGTCTTTAGCGTCCAACGTTACAGATCTGTGTCCCGAAGCAGCTTTCTCTGTGTTGGTGACGATGTGATCGCACAGAGCTTTTGCCAAGTTGTCGATGCTTCCGAACATAGTTTTCAGCTTAGCGGGGCTGAAAAAAGGGCTCATTTTAGCCCTCATCGTCCTCCAAGCGTCTCCCTTCTCGACGAAGAGCATGTGAGCGGTAGCAGGTTCATGTTCAGGGAAATACATGCAATGGTCTACAAAGTGGTCGAAATCAATCACCAGAATATGCTTCACTAGGTTCAGGTCTTTGATGACGAGCGCTGGTTTCGAGAATACGAAAATCCCGAAGAATGGAGCGTCGATTTCTTCGTATAGCTTCTGGAAAAAACCGCCCATGTCGTATTTCTGCAGCAAAATGTCCATCATGCTGCCCACGAAGGGTCGCGGTTTGATGAAAGGTACATTCCGCTTCTGCCAATAATCGAAGTCTTTCGATATGTATAGGTGCAGGAGGTATATTAGAAACAAGGTAAGTAGCAGGATTTCAACGACCCAGTACATCGTTATGATCGTTAGTTTTATTCACACTGAAATTTCACTTTGACTACCTTGCCATTACAACTGAACAGGTAGAATAGAAGTACTCAATTGAATAAAAAACGCCGTCAAAAACTGGTTTCGAAAATTTCAGAAGGAGCATGATGGGTATATTAATTATATCATTAACTATTTGAGAGTAGATCATTCAAAAAAGTACATGAATAAATTGGTTAAAACTTATTGATTAGTGAACTCTGGTCAGAGATCGACCTTGGAACTACTATTTGAATCTAATGGTGCGATTACACGAGGCCAGTGTGTAGTCAGTTGAGGGACGAACTGGAGGGACTGAAATCTACTCATGGAGACAGCCGACTGGAGAAAAAAATGTACTGAAAAAATTTTCATAATTGTTTTTAACTTTTTTTGTTGAGTTTTGAAATGTTATTCAGTAGACTAGCATGCTTTTTGATGAAATCCAGGTACTATATGTTGGATCGATCAAGCATGTACAATTCAAGCAGTATTTTTTGTGGTTGCATTATGAATAAAACTTTTAACAAATAAATTAACATCAACATCATTTTGTCTCCTTCATTTCTGATAAATTTAAGAGTTTATCATTAGCACTAACAGTTGCTCAGTGTCAGATGCCGTTTAAAGAAAGGTTTTCAGCAAAACGAACAAAAGTCTTTTCAATCAATTTAATACCTTCAAAACAATGAATCTGTTTTAACGAACTTCATGGTTAGTGCTGCAGTTGGTTGAGGTATAACAGACCTAGTGCTGAAGACTATAGGAACTGGAGTTTCAGCTGTTGAATGAACTTCGAATTCTTTCAAAATTCTGATGAGTGCCAGCTTGGTTACCAAAAGTCCGAATCGTCGACCTAGAAAGAACGCATTAGAATTTTGGTAGCACCCATTAAAACGGTCGCGAGTTTTATATAATGAATACAATCAACCTGAATTTTTTCATTTTAAAACTAAGCATCACAGAGAAAACACATGTTTGCGCAATATTCTTCGACGCAATCAAAATTACAAAAATAGCCACGAAGTGGCGAGTTCGTAAATCAACGAGTGTTTTACATTATTTTCACAAACTGATTGATTTTGATCGAAATTAATGCCATTCTTTTAGTTTATTGAACTTTAATCGAAAACAATGACATAACATAAATATAGTTTAGTGATTTTTGCATTGAAAAATATTGATTGGCCGCACTGCTAATTTGACAGATAATAAATAAATCCCTGGCATAAGGCCAACATAGAGTCGATGAATATTACCATGAAAACAGTGCTAGAATGAAATATGATGAAGGTTTTGTAATAATAATGACAAAACAATTAGAATCAAACAAATCTACACTGTGTCCTCTCTATTATAAGTTTTCTGCTGAAAAAATGGTACAAACCTATACAAACTCTAGGACCGTTTCCAAAACCCAAATAAGACATATCATCCTTGAAAGATTCAAATCGTTCTGGGATATATTCCTCTGGCTGGCTGAAATAGTTCGGATCTTTGTGTATGCCAAATAATGGTATGAACACGAACATCCCTTTCTCTATTATAACATCAGTTTCGGGTATTGTGTAGTCCTTTGTGCACGCCCTGTCCAGAATTGGGACTGGACAATATTTCCTCAATGTTTCTACGATTTGAATAGAAAATACCTATTAATCGATTTTCGAAAATATAACACTTTAAAAGTTTTCTTAATTTTTCATAGAAAATATCGTATCCGAAATTTAGACATATTCATTCCCTATTGACGTTAAGAAATTCATAGAACACCTGCCGATTGTGAGTAAAAAAAGTGTTCTATCCGATGCCAATGTTACAGAGCAAAAATCTGGAATATCCTGTATATACCCTGGACGTGTTCAGAGTCGAATAGAGTCCAATTGGCACTTATCCTCAGATAATTAATCGATATTAAACAATTTGAAGAGCTTATCATATTTGGAAATTGATACCTTTGACAGCCATGTCGAGGTAACTCATCTCCTCTATGGCCTCTATCGTGAGTTCACCATTGTGTTTCTTCATCACATCCTGTATATTCTTCCTAACCTTTCTTTGAATGTCTGGTTTCAAACACAGCGAATACAGGGTGTTGGCAATGGTAGAACCTGTCGTTTCAAAACCTGCCACGAAGAAAATGAAAGCCTGCGCTATAACTTTATCGCCCTCTGGAAGGAACATAAAGAAATAAGTGCTAATCAGAATATACGGAAGGTATAGGCACTTCAAAATATGTTGGTTGAGGGACATTGAATGTGAATCACAATCTTTCATAGTTTGAAAAGGAACAGGAACGCTGATCTCCTCTCATATTTTTGCCCATCCTAACTTTACCACAAAGTCAATTTCTATATGTATTAGAATACATAGATGTCTCTGTCCAAAATTTTGAGAGAGTTTCCAATCTATATCAATATAGTATTAATGTATGGTCAGTGTTTTTGCTCAACACCAACTTGAATCCTATCACTCAGATGTTATTGTTAATTACACACATAATTTCGATATTTCGAAGCCGCATGACAGAAATCCCTGAAAGTTATTATTATTTTTTTTTAATTAATCTATGGCCAACATGTTTTGACAAGTGTCAATAGATAAATCAAACGATTCTTAAGATTCTCATTGATTAAAGAATTTGTCTGATGAAAGGGAATCTGATAGACACCGGAACGTTACAAAGAATGAAATTTCGAAGTGCTAGATATTTTTTCATCATGAGGCAATATTTTTTTTTTAGGAATTGGGCTCTTCTTTATATTTTTCGAAAAAAATTTTCTATTTCATTTTCGTTTCAATTAACCAATAATTCCCAATAGGTATTTGTGAATATTCAAAGCAGTTACCAAATTTTATACGCTCACAGAACTCTTTATCCTTCCTCAAATCTACGATGACGTCGATCAGATCGTTTCCCTTGACATTATCCTCCTCTCTGATCCTTATACATTCCCAGAAAACCCTCCTCAAGAAACGTATAACTTCCGGATCGAAAAGCTTGAGTTTAAACATTCTCGCGAACGAATGAAAGAAGAAATAGCACATATATCTGAACGAGGTGATGGGACGAGTATCGAACACTTTATGGGCTATGTTCAGGAACTCCCCGTCCTCGATTTCGAGCGATTTAGAATCGATACCGAACACACACTTGGCAATCACGTCCACAGAATATTTGCTACAGATGTCTTTAGCGTCCAACGTTACAGATCTGTGTCCCGAGGCAGCTTTCTCTGTGTTGGTGTCGATGTGATCGCACAGAGCTTTCGCCAAGTTGTCGATGCTTCCATACATGGTTTTCAGCTTTGAAGGGCTGAAAAAAGGGCTCATTTTAGCCCTCATCGTTCTCCAAGCGTCTCCCTTCTCGATGAAGAGCATGTGAGCGGTAGCAGGTTCATGTTCAGGGGCGTACGTGCATCGGTCTACAAAGTGGTCGAAATCTTTCACCAGAATATGCTTCACCAGGTTCAGGTCTTTGATGACGAGCGCTGGTTTCGAAAATACGAAAATCCCGAAGAATGGGGCGTCGATTTCTTGGTACAGCTTCTGGAAAAAACCGCCCATGTCGTATTTCTGCAGCAAGATGTCCATCATGCTGCCTACGAAGGGTCGTGGCTTGATGAAAGGTACATTTCGTTTCTGCCAATAATCGAAGTCTTTCGATATGTATAGGTGCAGGAGGTATATTAAAAACAAGGTAAGTAGCAGGATTTCAACTACCCAGTACATCGTTATGATCGTTAGTTTTATTCACACTTAAATTTCACTTTGACTCACTTGCCATTACAACTGAATAGGTGGAATAAATGTACTCAAATGAATAAACAACGCCGGCGAAAACTGGTTTCGAGTGTTTCAGAAGGGGCATGATAGGTATATTATCGTATATCAATCATTCAATCCCAACAACAATTATGTAATTTGTGGAGAGTAGATCAATCGAAAAGGTACATGAGGTAATTGATAAAAAATTGTTGATTAGTGCACTCTTGTCAGAGATCGACCTTGGAGATACGATTCGAATCTAAAGGTGCGATTACGAGGCAGTCAGTTGGGGAACTGTCCTGAAATCTACTCATGAACACAGCTGACTGAAGAAAAAAATGTACTGAAGAAATTTTCATAACTGTTTTTAACTTTTTGTGTTGAGTTTTAAAATGTTATTCAGTAGTCTTGCATGTTTTTTGATGAAATTTAGGTACTGTATGTTGGATCGATCAAGCATGTACAATTCAAGCAGTATTTTTTGTGGTAGCATTATGAATAAAACTTTTAACAAATACATTAACATCATTGAATCTGCGAGTTTTGTCTAATTCATTTCTGATAAATATAAGCGCTTTATCATTGGCACTAGCGGTTGCTCAGTGTCGGATGCCGTTAAGGGTTTTCAGCAAAACGAAAAAATTTCTTTTCAATTAGTTTAATTCCTTCAAAACAATGAATCTGTTTTAACGAACTTCATGGTTAGTGCTGCAGTTGGTTGAGGTATAACAGACCTAGTGCTGAACACTATAGGAACTGGAGTGTCAGCTGTTGAATGAACTTCGAATTCTTTCAAAATTCTGATGAGTGCCAGCTTGGTAACCAAAAGTCCGAATCGTCGACCTAGAAAGAACGCATTAGAATTTTAGTAGCACCCATCAAAAAGGCCACAAATTTCATATAATTAATACAATGAACCAGAATTTTTTCACTTGAAAACTATGCATCACAGAGAAAACACATGTTCGTGCAATATTCTCCGACGCAATAAAAATTACAAAAATAGTCAAGAAGTTGCGAGTTCTTGAATCAACGAGTGTTGTACCTACATTATTTTCATAAACCGACTGATTTTGATCGAAATTAATGACATTCTTTTAATTTATTGAATTTTTATCGAAAACAATGACATAACATAAATGTCGTTTAGTGATTTCTGCATTGAAAAATATTGATTGGCTGCACTGCTAATTTCACAGATAATAAATAAATCCGTGTGAGGAGGCTAACATATGATCAATAAATACTACCATGAAAACAGTGCTAGAATGAAATATTCCGGTGATATTTATGATGAAGATTTTATAATGATAATAACAAAACAATTAAAATCAAACAAATCTGCATTGTGTCCAACCTATTTTAAGTTTTCTACCGAAATATGGTACCAACCTATACACATCCTAGGACCGTTTCCAAAAGCCAAATAAGACATGTCATCCTTGAAAGACTCGAATCGTTCCGGAATATATTCCTCTGGCTGGCTGAAATAGTTCGGGTCTTTGTGTATGCCAAACAATGGTATGAACACGAACATTCCTTTCTCTATTACAACATCAGTTTGGGGTATTGTATAGTCCTTTGTGCACGCCCTGTCCACTATCGGAATCGGACAATATTTCCTCAATGTTTCTACGGTTTGAATAAGAAGTTTATTTAATTAATTTTCGCAAATATAAAAAAAACTATGATATCTTAGGTTTGTGAAATTGTTCGACGAAACGTAGACATAAAATCTATGAATCTTTCACGGTACATACATAATTATTTGTGTTCTATGGTATTTGACAGATTACAGAGTGAATCTTTGACTTCAACATATCGGACGAAATTAAAAGAAACACTTTTTTCCTCAACTATTTGGCAAGGTTGAAAAGATACAGGCTGTTGGAAATCCATAAAAAATGTATTTTACAAGTTAATCTTTCGATGTTTATTTTCCTAAGAGCTTGCACGCGTTGAATATGGAATGTATAGAGCAGTTGTTGATGCATAGTTCTTCAGACAAAAAGGGCCACTCATTCCTACTTCCGCTGAAATTTTTTATCATCTTCTACCGGTATTTTCAGTCACATTATTCGAAATTTGCTCTTAAACTTCAGGAGTACTTACAGATCTTGGATGTCCAGTATCACGAACGTTATTTTTTAAGGAACCTCTTTCCCTCAATCGTCTAAAAACTTGATAAAAAGTCGTGAAATGCTCTGCCTTCTAATCTGCTCACATTTTTTTCAAGAATACTATTCTATTTCTGATATCAACAAAGTTTTCACTGAAAAGAAAGTTTGGATTTTTCATAGAATGTATCGTATCTCGAAATTTGGGCATATTCATTCCCTATTGACGTTCAGAAATCCATAGAACTCCTGCCGATTGTGAGTGAAAAAAGTGTTCTATCCGATGCCAATGATACAGAGCAAAAATCTGGACCATCCTGTATATACCCTCGACGTGCTCAGAGTCGAAAAGAGTCCAATCGGCACTTACCCTCAGAGAATTAATTGATATTTAATAATTTGAAGAGGTTATCATATTTGGAAATAGATACTTTTGACAGCCATATCGAGGTAACTCATCTCCTCTATGGCCTCTATCGTGAGTTCACCATTGTGTTTCTTCATCACATCCTGTATATTCTTCCTAACCTTTCTTTGAATGTCTGGTTTCAAACACAGCGAATACAGGGTGTTGGCAATGGTAGAACCTGTCGTTTCAAAACCTGCCACGAAGAAAATGAAAGCCTGCGCTATAACTTTATCGCCCTCTGGAAGAAACATAGAAGATAAAGAAATAAGTGCTAATCAGAATATAAAGAAGGTATAGGTATTCCAATTGACATTGGAAGTGAATCACATTATTCATAGTTTATAAAAGAACAGCGCAGATCTCCTCTCATATTTTTGCCTATCCTAACTTCATCACATAGTCAATTTCTCTATGTACTGGGATACATAGATGTCGCTGTCCAAAATTTTGATAGAGTTTCCAATCTATGTCAGTATAGTATTAATTTATGGTCAGTGTTTTTGTTCAAAACCAACCTAAATCCTATCACTCAGATGTTATTGTTATATTACACACATAATTTCGATATTTCAAAGCCTCATGACAAAAATCACTGAAAGTTACTATTATTTTTTTTTATTAGTCTATGGTCACCATGTATTGACAAGTGTCAATAGATGAATCAAACGATTCTGAAAATTGTCATGAATTAAAGAATTTTTCTGATGAAGGGAAATCTGATAGACTCCGAATCGTTACAAAGAGTGAAATTTCGAAGTGTTATATATTTTTTCATTATTAGGCGATATTTTTTTCAAGGAATTGGTTCCTAACAAATTACTGCACAGTGTTATATATCTTTACATTATAGGCAAGATTTTTTTTCAAGCAATTGGCTCCTAACAAATTACTGCACAATTTTTACACAGGGCTCTTCTTTATATTTTTCGAAAAAATCTTCTTATTCATTTTTGTTTCAATTAACCAATAATTCCCAATAGGTATTTGTGAATATTCAAAGCAGTTACCAAATTTTATACGCTCACAGAACTCTTTATCCTTCCTCAAATCCACGATTACGTCGATCAGATCGTTTCCCTTGACATTATCCTCTTCTCTGATCCTCATACATTCCCAGAAAACCTTCCTCAGGAAACTTGTAACTTCCGGATCGAACAGCTTGAGTTTAAACGTTCGCGCGAAGGACTGGAAGAATAAATAACACAAAAATCTGAAAGAGGTGATAGGGCGAGTATCGAACACTTTATGGGCTATGTTCAGGAACTCCCCGTTCTCGATTTCGAGCGATTTAGAATCGATACCGAATACACACTTGGCAATCACGTCCACAGAATATTTGCTACTTATGTCTTTAGCGTCCAAAGTTACTGATCTGTGTCCCAAGGCAGCTTTCTCTGTGTTGGTGTCGATGTGATCGCACAGAGCTTTCGCCAAGTTGTCGATGCTTCCGAACATGGTTTTCAGCTTTGAGGGGCTGAAAAAAGGGCTCATTTTTGCCCTCATCGTCCTCCAAGCGTCTCCCTTCTCGATGAGGAGCATGTGAGCTGTGGCAGGTTCGTGTTCAGGGGCGTACGCGCATCTGTTCACGAAGTGGTCGAAATCTTTCACCAGAATATGCTTCACCAGGTTTAGATCTTTGATGACGAGCGCTGGTTTCGAAAATACGAAAATTCCGAAGAATGGAGCGTCCATTTCTTGGTACAGCTTCTGGAAAAACCCGCCCATGTCGTATTTCTGCAGCAAGATGTCCATCATGCTGCCCACGAAGGGTCTTGGTTTGATGAAAGGTACATTTCGCTTCTGCCAATAATCGAAGTCTTTCGATATGTATAGATGCAGGAGGTATATTAGAAACAAGGTAAGTAGCAGGATTTCAACGACCCAGTACATCGTTATGATCGTTAGTTTTATTCACACTTAAATTTCACTCTGGCTAACTTGCCATTACAACTGAACATGTGGAATAAAAATGGGCAATTGTATAATCAACGCCGGCAAAAATTGGTTTAGCGAATTTCAGAACGCGTATAGTATTCATTCATTCCTAACAACAATTATATAATTATCTAGTGGGAGTAAATAATTCAGGGCAGATGTGTCAGAGATCGACCTTGGAGCTACGATTCGAATCTAAAGGTGCGATTACACGAGGCCAGTGGGAGTCAGTTATGGGACTAGCCTCAAATCTACTCAGCTGACTGGAGAAAAAGAATGTACTGAAAATATTTCATAACGAAGGATCTAGAAGAGCATCTTCATCTTATTCTTCTACAGACAGAAGAAAATATAGGGTCTTCACAAATCTACCCGAAATTCTTGATTTGAAAGGCAGAAAGAACATTCATTCATAATTAATAAAATTGTTTTCAGAAATCCATTCAGATTTCCAAAATTCTTTGTCTTCTTCATTTATATCGATCGAAGGGTGGGATACAAGATTAACAATAATAAACTAATTTTTTTCTAACATTATATTATTAAAATTCAACAAATGAATTATTCATGGTATAATTGACAAATGTTCTTATTACCTAAAGAATGACTTAATGAAACTGAAACATAACTAAAATAATTATAAATATAATACTGCTTCTTAAGGTCACTCCATACACGAACAAGATTGAATGTCGATTTGACATTCTAACATTTCTAACTTCAAATACAGGGTGAGTCTTTGACTTCAATATACAGGGTGTACCAAGTTCGACGGCCTATTAGGCGTTTCTGGAGAACTGGACCTATTTGAAATCTGAAAATTGGGGTTATATTATTGTTTGACATTATCTACCGATCTAAAATATTCTTGGAGCCTGACCACTTTCAGTTATACAGGGAGTGAAAAAAAAAATAAAAAATTTTTTTGTCTGTTTTTTTTGTTTTCGAATTTGATAGAGTATGCAAGTCTGAATACATTCGTACTTAAATCGTTGCATTGGTCAAAATACTTTCCAAAATATCGAGAAAAAACTGAAGAAAAAAGGGAGATAAGTGTATTCGGTATTATGTTTGTTATTCCTAACGTAGATATCGTAAGCACAAACTGTTTTCACATTTTTGAGGGCTAAGACTGTGGAAATATTGTACATTTTCAGAATTTTGAATAACCCGTCACAGGCTGTTCCAAATGTTGGTTCAAGAATTGGGATCAAAATTGTCTCATAACTTTCGTTTTTCAAATTAGAACCCTATTTTTTTTAAGATTGCGTTGGATTCTGCGAAGAAAAATGATGATAATGTTCCAACATGTTGATGCTCCTAAAATTACTAATTCTTGAGATATTTAGGATTTTCTGTTTCTATTCATGAAATCTATTTTACATCAACAATGATAAATGAATTCAGAAAAGAGGAAGTCACTAGTGAGTTATTTGAGTAATTTATCTTCTATGACTAAGGTCATTGTTGATATGAAACAGATTCTATAAATTGGACGGTACGTAAAACATGAAATCGGGAAATCCTGAATAACTAAAGAATTATTAATTTTAGCAGCATTAACATGTGTGTACATTATCATCATTTTTCTTCGCACAATCCAACGCAATTATAAAAAAATAGGGTTCTAATTTAAAAAACGAAAGTTATGGGTCAATTTTGATCCCAATTTTTGAACCAACATTTGGAACACCCTGTGACAGGTTTTTCAAAATTCTGAGAATGTACAATATTTCCACATTCTTCGCCTTCAGAAATGTGAAAACGGTTTGTGCCTACGATATCTAGGTTAGGAATAACAAACATAATACCGAATACACTTATCTCCCTTTTTTCTTCAGTTTTTTTCTCGATATTTTGAAAAGTATTTCGACGAATGCAATGATTTGAGTACGAATGTATTCAGAATTGCATACTCTATCAAATTCGAAAAAAAAAATAGAAAAGAAAATTTTTGAAAATTTTTTTTTTCACTTGCTGTATAACTGAAAGTGGTCAGGCTCCAAGAATATTTTAGATCGGTAGATAATGTCAAACAATAATATAATCCCAATTTTCAGATTTCAAATAGGTAGAGTTCTCCAGAAACGCCTAATAGGCCGTCGAACTTGGTACACCCTGTATATTTTAACATTGGTTTCCATCGATGTGTTAAATATTCTACGACCACGAAATTTTACTCATATAATTGATTTTTCTCATTATGACATAATTATACACAACATTCAAGGGAACCAACTCTTGAAAGTTAAACAATCAAATAGAATGTTAATGCCCACCTCTGTATATTAGATGTCGAAAAATTACTCTCATTTTCAGGATATTTATCGGCACATTTCGAGATAAGAGCCTTTAGACGATAACAGAGAAAAATAACGCAATATTCAGAAGCTGAATCTCACATCACTCAATTATTTCCATAATAGTTGACATTGAAAAAATGCAATTACCGACAGAAAATTACGCAGGATGTTACAATAGTGTGGACGGATGTTTAAATCAAGTTAAACGTCAATTTTTGTTTGAGGTTAGTTCTCTGCTTTGATATCTTCAGTCACTAACAAATTTCATCATGAAAGGTATTGAAGTACATACGTATTTTTTCCCTATACCTTCATCAACAAATTTGCAGCATGTGCGCAAAATCATGCTTGTACTTTTGGCTTTCCGATTTAAAGAACACTTTGAATTCGATAACTGAAAAACCTTGGTATATTTTTCATTGCTCTCTGGCTTCTAGCAAGAATAGGTACTCTCCTGGAAATCCGTATAAGAGTCAACACAGACTATATAGCTCTGATTCGTGTATAAGTTAGCTTTTGGACGACTAGACTTTAAAAAATTACGGTTTTTCCGAGAAAAACTACTCCGGCATGTCGCTGAGATTGAATCCTCCAACTTTTCGGAAAACCCTCTCATGAAGCGGAAGATCTCCAATGTGGTACCTCCGGAGTATCTCTATAGCGTCTCGAGAATGTCCAGCACTTCTGAACGCAACACTGGCGTCCCTACCGGCGTATTCTAGAAGTAGATCACCTCCTCCTGGATGCTGAAAGATTGTAGTCTCAGATTAATGGAAAATTATTCCTAATCTCGAATAAGAGTAAAATGCACACGAAGGATTCAGTGGTGCATCAATTTTTGGCATATTAACACAGAAAACATTAGAAGAGAAATCTGAGAGAAGGGAGGATCACTCTATGATTATCCTATCAAGAGTTATGAGCTTAATAATGATTTCTCTAATTATGTGTCAAATCATTCTGCCACATTTCGTACAACAAACAGAACAAACCAATGTTTCATTCTAGCATTATTGTTTTCAGTAATATTTCTTGATGAGATGTTGGTCTCCTGCCAGAAATTTAGTTATTATCTGTCAAATTAATGTGATAGAAAACAGTTCTGCCAATCAATATTCTTCGATACAAAAATCAATACAATAATAGTATATTCTAAAACAAGTTGCAGAATGAGCTCCTATTCCAACACGAATGCGAAGTTCGAAAACGAGCGACGAAGGGACGAGTTTTGGATAGCATGAGTGTTGGAATTGCCTTCTGCAACGAGTATCAGACGGTATTTTCTCTATTTCAGTCAATTTTTGTGAAATACTCCCGAAATTCAAATGAAATTCAGATTAGTGACTTTTGTTTTGTATCTTGGCAGTTGGTGTGACATACGAAATTTGACAGATCACGGATTTTGAATTGATTTGGTTCGAAACTTGATTCGATCGGAGGTCAGTACTGACAATCAGAAAACGAAAAATATAACTGAAAACAATGCTGTAATGAGTTTCATTACAGCACTACTTTTAGTACTGTAATTAATTCATTACGATACTGAAATAGAGAAACGATATTTACGGCATCATTTCATTAATTCCGATAAAATTTCAGCAAATTAGAGAAAATAATGTATGATACTCATAAAGAAGGCTCATTCTAACACACGTTCATTCAAAAACTGGCCACTTCTATCATAAATCTAAACTGCTCCACAAGAGTTAGGGATATCGTATTCAATCATTTTGAAAAGTAGGTAATCTTCGAGAAAATCGCTTTAATAGTATATTCTAAAACAAGTTGCAGAATGAGCTCCTATTCCAACACGAATGCGAAGTTCGAAAACGAGCGACGAAGGAGCGATAGCATGAGTGTTGGAATTGCCTTCTGCAACGAGTATTAGACGATATTTTCTCTATTTCAGTCAATTTTTGTGAAAACCTCTCGAAATTCAAATGAAAATTCAGACTAGTGACTTTTGTTTTGTATCTTGGCAGTTGGTGTGACATACGAAATTTGACAGATCACGGAATTTGAATTGATTTCATTCGAAACTTGATTCGATCGGAGGTCAGTACTGACAATCATAAAACGAAAAATATAACTGAAAACAATGCTGTAATGAATTTCATTACAGCACTACTTTTAGTACTGTAATGAACTGATTACGATACTGAAATAGAGAAAATCATTTAAAACGCAATAACTACTTGAATCGATCCAATAAAAATCAGTGTGAGACATTTCGTCAATCTGGTCGCCTTTTTTCTTAAGTTTGCTTCATGAATGTTCTTATTTTGAATTGGAGTCAGTTTATCAACGGCTTCTATTCGAAACGAGTTTTCTGAAAATGCCAAGACGTAAATTAACAAACGCTGAGGCTAATAGGGCTATCGGAATGCTACAGGGTGGCCTAACTCAGGTTGTTGTAGCGGAAAGGCTCCAAGTCAGCCAAAGTGTGAAATCTCGACTTTGGAAAAGGTTCAGGGAGACAGGTTCCGTGTTGGAAAGATCAAGGCTTGGTGGGCGACGAAAAACAACACCTGCTCAGGATCGTTTCATCATCGTTTCGGCGAGAAGAAAGCCTTCATCTACGTGTAGAATGCTACGGAATACCCTTCAAAATGCAGATGGGGTCCAAGTTTCCATCGAAACCATCAGACTACGTTTGAGAGAGGTGAATCTAGGTTCTAGACGTATATTAAGACGAGTTCCATTAACACGTGACCATAAGCGTCAAAGACAGAACGGGCAAGGCAACATATCAATTGGAACGAACAATGGCGTAGTTTCCTTTTCACTGATGAATCCAGATATGGACCATTTTCAGATTCTCGAAGAATAAGGGTATGGACAATCCCACCCATACCCCGTAATCGTCTCTATGTCCAAGAAGTCCATCCATTCTGAGGTTGTAGTGTTATGGAATAGGCCGGGATATGTTTCAACGGATGCATAGATCTACACATTTGTCCTGGGAATATAACCGCCTTACACTACAGGGAGCATGTCATTGACAATGTTTGGCCAAATTTTCACGCTGCTATTGGTGAAACTTTTCAATTTCTAGACGATAACGCTAGACCGCACCATGCAGCCATAGTTGAGAATATGCTTTTGGTATTCCACATTTACCAATACTTCTGCACTTACCAGATTTGAATTGCATAGAACATGCATGGGATATGCTCCAATGAAGATTAGATAATCATCAACCTACCCCAGAATCCTTAAATGATCTGAGAGAGCTTCTGCCCCGTTTATGAAACCAAATTCCTCAAGAAATAAGCAAAAACCTCGTGTGTAGTATGCAAAAGAGATGTCAACCTGTATTGATGCCCGTGGAGGCCATACTATTGATAGTCTTGAAATGCTCGAATTCTCTGGGAATAACATCTCGATATTTTACTCGACTTTTCTTAACCACGTAGGCTGCAGACGTACAGGCTAAAATTAATTTTATTTCCTACAACATGACATTATATTAATATGAATTTTCATCACAAAATCTCATTCAAACTATATTTTTTTGCAATTTAAGTCAATTTCCCTAACTCATGTGGAGCAGTTTATTATAGTACAAGTGAAGAAGGTACTGATGTTCTTTCATGGGTTCAAAATTAAAAAACGAACTATGAAGTGGAGAGTTTTCAAGGAAATAGAGTTAGAATAAGCCTTCTGTACAAGCACTTTAAATTATTTTCTTTAATTCATTGAATTCTTATCGAAATTGACTGAATATTTCAACAATATTCGTTTAGAGTTTTTTGCATTTAAAAATTATTATTTGGAAGAACTGTTCGCTCTGTCATAAATTTCACAGATGTAGAAACAAATGTTTCGATTTGCGTGTAGTTAATAAAAAAAAAATGGTGAAAGTTCCACTGTAATTCACCTTTGAAACTGAACCTGAAAATATTATTTCATTTGGCCAATTAACGATTTTTAGTGATCCAAAGACATAAACATTAATAATTAGTCCCTCAAGTAGCGCAATCGGTAAGATGTGTTATATCTATGGTGATCAGGGCTAGTAATGGGTCAGTAAGGGGCAAGTAATGGATCAGTTAGGGGATAGTAATAAAAATATCGGTTGAGGCCTGGTACCAGGTCAGATGAGATAGAAATGTGTAAAGTAGGGGCTAGTAATATGTAAACCAGGGCTAGAAATGAGAGCTAGGGGCTAGTAATTTTTGCTAGGAGCTGGTAATGGATACTAGGGGCTAGTAATGGGTGCTAGGGGCTAGTAATGGGTGCTAGGGGGCTAGTAATGAGTGCTAGGGGCTAGTAATGGGTACTAGGTGGGTAGTAATGGGTACTAGGTGGCTAGTAATGAGAACTAGGGGCTTATTAATGAGTGCTAGGGGCTAGTAATGAGTGCTGGGGACTAGTAATGAATGCTGGGCTAGTAGCGTTTCAGCTCAACTCACCTCTTCAAGGAAATGGGTGACATCGTACACCCTGTCGTAGATGATCACCCAGCAGTCCTTCCTGGTGTCGTGGCAGAGCACCTCGTCGAGGGTGATCTCGTCAGTCCTCATCAAGGAGGGGTAGGTGGCGTTCAGAAGGGCCGAAGCCATGTTCGTCCTAAACTCTCGTATGGTAACTTCCGGCCACCTTTTCTGGCAACACAAACTGGCGCAATGAGTAAGTCCGGTTGCTCGCGCGTGTTTGGACGACGTTGATAATGAGATTACATCAGCCGATCGACGGTATCAGCTCTTTTAAGTCCGCGAAGTCTGCGGTTCGAGTTTCAACTAATTCGACCGGCCTGATTCGATTTTGAGGTCGAGTGTGTGTAGGTAGGTGTGCGGTTGCCGCCCGCTTTTGCCATACAGGGTGTCCCACCAGACTTGGAATTGTTCATGGAATTGCGACAACTTTCCTTTTTTTTATGGTTGTCAGATTACCCTGTGTTTAGTTATGTTTTGTTGATCTCAGGAACATTCTGCATGATTCTGTTCATTTCCAGGCATTATCGTTTTCTAAATGAGGTGATTGCATCGAATGAGGTTTTTGGAAATCCTCATAAATACATTTCAACAACACATGCGCGATCTATTTCATTAACGAATCGAAATGTGTACTTGGTCTTTTTGACTTGAAGACAAACTGGTGATTTCATATACTGTGACAAAGTTTCAATCGATTTTGCTCCACATGAGTTTAGGGATATTGACTCAAATTGCAGAAAAATATAGTTTAAATGAGATTTTGTGATGACATACATATTAATATGATTTCGAGTTGAAGGAAATAAAATTGATTTTAGCCTGTAGGTCTGCAGCTTAAGAAAAATAGAGTGAAATAACGAAATTTTATTCCCAGGGTATTCAAGCATTTTAAGACTATCAATACAATGCATGGCCTTCACGGACATCAATAACAGCTTGACATCTTCTTTGCATACTACACACGAGGTTGTTGAATATTTCCTGAGGAATTTGGTTACATAAAGGGGGAGGAGGTCCCTCATATCATTTAAGGATTCTGAAGTAGGTTGATGATTATCTGATATTCTTTGGAGCATATCCCATGCATTTTCTATGCATTTCAAATCTGGTGAGTGTGAAGGTATTGGTAAATGTGGAATACCAAGCTCCTCGAGAGCATTTTCAATTATGGCTGCACGATGAAGTCTAGCGTTATCGTCTCAAAATTGAAAAGTTTCACTAATAGCAGCGTGGAAATTTGGCAAAACATTGTCAATGACATGCTCCTTATAGTGTAAGACGGTCATATTCCCAGGACAAATGTGTAGATCTGTGCGCCCGTTGAAACATATCCCGGCCCATACTATAACACTACCCCCTCGGAATGGATGGACTTCTTGGACATAGCGACGATTACGGGGTATGCGTGGGATTGTCCATACCTTTATTCTTCGAGAATCTGAAAATCGTCCATATCTGGATTCATCAGTGAAAAGGACACTACGCCATTGATCGTTTCAATTGATATGTTGCCTTGCCCATTCCAGTCTTTGACGCTTATGGTCACGTGTTAATGAAACTCCTCTTAATGGACGTCTAGAACCTAGATTCACCTCTCTCAAACGTCGTCTGATGGTTTCGATGGAAACTAGGACCCCATCTGTATTTTGAAGAATATTCCGTAGCATTCTACACGTAGATATAGGCTTTCTTCTAGCCGAAACGATGATGAAACGATCCTGAGCAGGTGTTGTTTTTCGTCGCCCACCAAGCCTTGGTCTTTCCAACACGGAACATGTCTCCCTGAACCTATTCCAAAGTCGAGATATCACACTTCGGCTCACTTGGAGCCTTTCCGCTACAACAGCCTGAGTTAGGCCACCTTGTAGCATTCCAATAGCCCTATTAGCCTCAGCGTTTGTTAATTTACGTCTTGGCATTTTCAAATCGAAGCCGATGATAAACTGACTCCATTTCAAAATAAGAACATTCATGAAACATATGCAAAGAAGCAAACTTCAGAAAAAAGGCGACCAGATTGACGAAATGTCTCAAAAGCAACTTGAATCGATCCAATAAAAATCATTATAATGATTTTTATTGGATCGATAGATGATTTCACAGCGATTTTCTCGAATATTACAGATATTTCAAAACGATTGAATACGATATCCCTAACTCTTATTGAGCAGAATATTTCAATGAATGTAGTTTCGAGCATTTCGGCCGTCGTCGTTGATTTATATCGACGTTTCGCCAGTTCGAGTATCTGGCATCTTCAGGACCTGTTCTAGCTGAATTGAGCTGCGAAACGTCCAAATTAATAAAAGTTCGAAATGCTCGAAAAAATGACATACATTGTTAGTGGTATAATCGACCGAGCTCACCTTGAAATAATATTTTCGTCAATGATTACAAATTTTGATCGCAGTTTATCGGTTGTTTTGTTATACACAAAACTCGATATTAAATTCTTCTGATAAACATCGCTAGCCCATATTGTCGTAAACATGACAATGAAATTTTCGTTGACGCTGTTATATTATAGGTCAAGAAATCGAGGACGTATTCAGGATGATGTGTTGGTTTCCTAAATTTGATATTGTGTATTGTTGTCGTGTTTCACAGCGTCGTTTTCTTGGTATTGTCGAGTTTGCCAATAACGCTCGGGGAATGTTGAAACTGCTTTGCAATTGCAGATACGTTATCTCCATTGGCAACAACAGAATTCTAGAAACGGGAGGAAAAACTTTTTTCGAAATTTCAGTCAAAAAGTAAGGTAAATGAAAGGCCCTTTCATAAAGAATGAATCGTCCAGTTACTATCAGGACAAGACAACTCCATTTTTCACATTTTTGAGATACCTACAGGATTGGCAAACATTGTGATTTGGGCCATGCCAACATTGTTCATTATCTCCGTTTCTTTTAATGCTACAATGTTGAAATAAAAACATTATAGAGACACTTTCATGATAGCAATCCAGTGGTGTTACCTCATTTATTATTGTCATCCAAGAAAATACTAGACAACTCATCAATTTTTCTATCAGGTTTCATCATCATTTATTGAATCAGGGTTCAAAAAAGACTTAAAAACAGGGACAGCATTTGTGGATTTATCAGTTGCATATGATTCAGTATGCAGAGATATGGATTAATTTATAAACGCTATAATCGTTTAAAATGTGGAAAAATGGTTAGACTATTAGAAAATATGCTATCCGATAGAAAGTTCCGAGATTTTGTCGGTAATAATAGTAGTAATTTTGAAACTTTGAATCATGGTCTTCCACAAAGATCATTTTTAGCACCTCTTCCATTCAATTTATATTTGTGCGACATTCCAACTACTTCTTCGGAAAAATTTATTTATACTGATGATATTGCTCTGGTTTTTCATCATTCTAATTTTAAACAATAGAAAGAGCCCTTTTTGCAGATTTGGATATAACGAAAAATTATTTTTTAAAGTGGAGTTTGTGCCTGAATGAAAATAAAACCGAGATTTCGTGTTTTCATTTGAATAATCATCAGAAATATAGAAAATTGACTGTAACTTTCGGTTCTTCTCCCTTAAAACATGATTTCAATCCTAGATACCTGGGAATCAAACTTTATTTATTGAAATTAAATTGAAAAAAACACCATTTTTTTACTTTTGTTTCTCATCCAAAAGTTCAGTTTTTGTTAGTATAACTTTTAAATCGTTCTGTGTTCTGAAAACGGTTCTTATGTTGAATTTGAAACCAAATCTTCTCATTCTTTCTGAAAGTCCATAAACATAAGGAATCAAATTCAACGAAATTGATTGTTCCTGACAGATTTTTGTTGTTTCCTGATTATCTATGAAATTTTCTGGGTATTAATTGATTCTCTTCAAGAAAATTTTTAGTGAAGTTAATGACATTATTTCTCATTTCGGTTTAAATCAAATGAGCCTCATCGTAAAGTGTTTTTATAATACCTATTTTAACACTCATTTCATGATTAGATTATAAACTTAGATATCAATAAGTGTGTCTTTTTTTGAACAGGTTTCTTCAAAAATTACTCGAAATTTTCTTAACGAAACATCCCAAAATGAAACTCTTGTTTTGTTGTGTATTAGCAGAGATATTCAGACTTTTACTAGAAGTAACCAGTCGATATTTTACGGGATACCGAATCTCATGATAATATTTTATTTTTCTCGTAAGGTATGCACTCACCGATTTCATCACGTTGTGACTTACCAAATATTTATCATTTTTTTATCAGGATCGTAGAAACATCCATCAGAGGTTATCTCTCTTTGAAAGAATCTAAGAAATTTTCAATTAGAAACAATCCCTGAATATGAAACGATAAACACGTCGAATATAACCTTGAACTTGATAAGTAGAAAGGAGTCTGATTGGATAGATCGTATTCTAACTTGATCCATCAGTTAAAGGGAAAAACCGAGAATGTATTGAACTATGATTCATATTATTTATATGCAATACACATGCACAGCTCATCAGTCACCTTAGGTTGTTTGAATTCTTGCCATAAATGTTGAATCTTTTTTATCACCTACAACTTTGACTTTTTGAACTTGTAGTTTTGTCACCATCCACTTCCTGACTTCAAATAGTTTTTGTTAAATTCTCTTCCTTTTCAAATGAGTTTCTTTCTACTTCTATATTTTTTTTTGTTGAATGAAGTTTTCATTCTTAAAATATTCAGATGGCAGTGTTCACCATTCACCTGCGTCCCCAGGAACAGACGCCACTGGTATCACGTAATACCTCTGTTCCCATTTTCAAGTTAGAAACCTCGCAAGAAAATTGGATTAGTATAAATCAATAGACATCATGTTTCCGGTATTGTTTTTCATCAAGATTGTTCAAATTTTTTCAGCGTGTAGTCAAGGATACAATCACTTTCTCACATGTCTGTGGTAAAGACACAAGACACTGGAAATAATGCAACAGTTTGTGTTTGCGGAAATCTTGAATATATAATTCGATATCTAATTTTACGTAAATGAAAATTTCAATTTCTCATGAAAAGAAAAAAAAACAGATTAAAATAAAATATTTATTCACAGAAATTAGAAACATTTATCACATTTAAGTTCTTCAAATTATAGAATGAGAATGGTTTATTAATTTTGTTCAGCTACACAGAAAATATATTAATGATAACACTTAATTAGATTAGTTATGAAATCAAATCAAAATTTTTTGAAAGTCCAACTGCAATTGATCACAATCATTTTCCTCCTTAAAAACCATCAGACTTTCTCATTTCCAAATTCGATTCACAGGGTGAGTTTTTGTCTTGTACATATATTTTAAAAACAGATTCTTCAGATCTAAAATATACTCTTTCCGTATTCGACTTTTTTCGATTCAACCTAGATAAAATGATTTTTAACCATTTCAAACTTTCAGGATGAGATGCCACTCCTGAAAACATACCACTGTTTTTCCGAGCATTAGATCTACCGCCGATTAAAATTGAGATTCAGTTATCGAACTGCAAAAAATTCTGAAGATTCAGTTTTACTATTCGCGATTATTCAGTGGCATATATCTTGAGGAGTGTATCTTTATCATATTAATAGAAAAACAAATTTGCATTTCATTCGAAAGAATTAATAAATTGTATAAAATGTTTTAAAGGATCGAAAAATATGAGATACAAAAATACCTCGTTATACTTTACCAAAAAATTCAAGTCTTTTTCATATTGCCAACAACTTCTGATATAGTAAATCTTCAATACCTAAATTGTAAAAGTTATAAAATGATCATTATTATTAGAAATTATTCGTGTTTCCATTGAATCAATAGTACAAAATATTTCAAAATACGAGATACAAATACCTCCAAATACTCTTCAAAACTTAGGACTTTTCTTATATTGGCAACAACGGTATCACAATTTTTCCTTTAAAATGTCAACAATGTAAATTATCAACAGAAAACTTTTCTTTCAACCAATATAACATTAAGATGTTAACATGGTTTTCACTACGAAAAGAGAAAACATGCATTTCTCATTAAAATTTCAAGGTAAATGAATCAATATAAAATATGAAATAAGAAAGAATTTAAAATAATTGAAAAAGTTTTTCACAATCAGCGTTCGACACCATTGAAAATAAAGAGTCATTGAATAAAAGGCAGAAATTATACAGGTTGTTCGGCCTAAAGCATGCATAAACTAAAAAAAAACTAAGAAAGTAGAAAGAAACGAATAACTGTAAAATCTTAAAATCGACGAACACTGCACGGTTAGACTTGAGCTTGCTGAGAAATTTCTTTATGGACTCTACGAGATCTAAAGACAGGTTTCGACATATACGGGGTGTCAAACATGCTGAACCAACGTTCTTGCTTAGCTTCCCTCAAAAATCAATGACGTAACGATTTTTTAATCGCAACAAGTCCGATATCTATGTGTATATTGGCAACACTAGTAGTGTCAACAATGACAGATGACAATATTGACAATGCTAATAAGAGAATGATTTTTTCATTATTCAATTTATTGCGAAGTTTTCATAGTATGTCCTGTACAAATGTATGTATATACTGGATGTCCCACAAATACCCTTCGAACATTTGAATTTGCCACCATTCGTTAAATAAAATGTTGTCAACAAAAAAAAAAAAACTTATAGATAAAGACATGCAGTTTTCGACAATTTAGTTTCCCTTCAAACTTCTCACTTACATAAATACCCCGGTTTTCGTATATCTATAACAGAATCAGAACGACCAGTGTCTCAATGTGGACCACCCTGTACATTAAATATCGTTGGGCCTACTTCAGCTAACGCGACTGTAGCTTTTTTCTATCTTAACCCGTGCAATGTTCTTCTTTATCCGAATAAAAACAGCAACTAGAACTATATCCAAAGATTATTAAGTATAAAGATAGGAAACGTCCAGTTATCTGAGTGTTAAATAACGACTACATTCCGTTGTTAGGACATCTCAAAGTTTAGATGGCAACAAAAGCAAAATATCGACTAAAAAATTTTTTCTCTAGCCCGGTATCGAACCCGGTGTCTCGTGGATTAGCTGTTCGCTCTAACCTCCGAGCTACACGCGCCTTGAAAGTAAATTAAAAGACAAATTAATCTCTCTAAATGACTTCAAAATAACTAGATGGCGCTGACATAAGTATAATCGCTTCGTTTCCAATCTTTCTTCTCTATAATCCTCGACTAAATCTTAATCTCTGGCCTAAAAAATAGTACATAGCTTATGTAATGCTGCCTTTTTCCCGATGTGCGAAAGGAGTACAAAACCCAAGCGAGAATAAGCGTCATGCCCATGACGTACAGCAAAATAACTGTTGATTCATGCGGCATCGAGCATTTGGTGAAAGCGTAATTGTTCGGAGTGAAGACTCCCTGAAAAGATTAAAACATCTATCGATGACGATAATGATAATTCATTAAAATTACTCAAATTTGACCAAGTATATGAATATTAAATGTCTAATAGGTATTTTGGCTAAACAATTATGTAGTAGTTTTCAATCCATTCATTCATATAACAGTTTCGGAAAGAATTATTTCCTTCCTCAGGCTAAATAAATATAAAAAAATATTTACTTCAACATAAACAGAGACAACGGCGAGATGAACACATATAAAACCTCATTAATTATTTTTTTTCATTGTGTTGATGAAATTGTCTTTTTAGAGGTTATGTCACGGCCTACTAAATCTAACAGGCCAGAAGGTTAGACGTTGCCGTTGTTACCATCGGAGTGTAAAGTAGCTCTAGTAGATATAGACATTATACGGATTTCTTCTGTTCTCGAAATAATTTCGAATTTATTTCAATTCACAATGAAATAAAGAACTGTAGGGAGGAAAACAAAACAGCATTTCGTTTATCTGCGAATAATTTCTTAATATTTTATCGCAAATAATCCAGAACTCACCACGAGGAAGTAGCTGTTGTATTGAGTTCCACAAGATTACAATCAGAATGGAAATTATTATACTTTCTGAAGGTAATAAAATAAGTGAAGGAGTACTAGGAATGTACTATTTCGCTATCGAAAACGTTTACATTCTGACTGCTGATCTTTAAACTCAAAATAAATGCTATAAAACAGAAATTCAACAAGAATAAGCTCTGAATGAATAAATACTAAAAATTCAATCATGAAAAGGTTATATAAAACTAAAAATAAACTCTGAATGAATAAAAACAATTCTGATAACTAAAGGCTAGAAGATAGTAATTTCCTGTCGGAGAGAACAGTTCTTGGGATTCACTAACCATTAAAGAATAATTATTGAGGAAGATATTACTCAAAATTTGGGAAAATTTGCTCAAGATAATTTCAGAAGGCTGCTGACATAGTGAACATTTGTCGTGATAAACATCTGAAGTACGCTGGAAATATGTCATAAATAAACATTTCAAAAACGTTATATTGTAGAATTGGACAGTCATTTTTTTTACGTTGGAGAAAAAGTGGGAGATTGCCTCGTCTTTGAAATGACAACAAAAGTCTGAAAACGAATCGATCTGATCTTGTTTGTCCCAATCGGAGTAAAAATTGTCATAACAGACCACTAATTTTTGTCTCCGTTCCTCAGGACTGGTTCTTTTTGGAGTAATTGAAGACGTCATGCAACTCGCATGATTTGGAAAAATCGAAGGAAATGCATCATCAGTTAATTTAGGAATACTTCGCGGTATATTTATAACTGAACCTTAGGCGATTGGATGAGAGTTATTTTTCATAATATGAAATCTACAAAAGGTTTTATGCAAACTACACTGTTTTCGTGGATTTTAAAACTACTTTCCCTATGAATTATGTTAAGTTATTTTCTTCTCCTCGCGGAATTTTTCGGAAATCTAAATACCAACCCTTTCTTTTCTCATTAATAGATTTACAGTTGCTTTTGCAACCGGGCACTGCAAAAGTACGAGGCATAGTACTCAAATCGAAGATTTCCCAATGAAACTTTGATAAACATCAAAATGAAAAACCTTCCTGTTGATAATTCTTCCAGATATGAACACTCAAAGAAGAAAATTTCAATATCAAATCCGATACGCACTGATCTTGCAACTGCAACACTTATTTCCACTTTATTCATTGATTAAAAAACCAATCACACGCACACAGCGAATAAAAATAAACCTTTTTACACGATTCCCAGTCGAATTTTTGATCCGAACACATTTACGTTTCCAACTTTCACACAGATCTGCAACCTGCAACTGCTAAGTCGTACCACCCTGAGTCAGGACCCCAACCCTCTGTGAACACTCCGGCAACGTCGCATTTTAAAGGAACCTTCTGGCCTTTAAATATCGTAGGCCGCGGATGGAAGTTTTGTAATGTTCGAGAAGTTTAAAAAAAAGAATTAATGAGGTTTTATGAGGGCTTCAATCCTAACCATTTCCATGAGGTTTTTTCTGTTTTAATTTGTGTTGTACTCGTGCATCGAGCTTCTTCTTTTGAACAGCCTTTGACAAATGCAAAATATAGCGTATTTTCTCTTTGCTGGTGTTCACCTTTGAAGAGTGCTCAAACCAAACTGACTCAACTAATTGCAAAACTGTGACCAAAGTTTCTAACGCCATCTAGTGGAACACGATCGGACGCGAGATAAAGATAACTGAAGATGCTTATTGGAAAAATAATGGATTTTTTACTACATCAATTAATTTTTGTGTTTTTTTGAGTATTTTGGATCTGTGTATGCATGTAAACTCATAAAATATTTTCTTTTACGTATAATTTTTGTGAAATGGCCTGGACTAATAAATAAATGAAAATTCAACCTTACCAATCCAATGGAAGGGTTGTTTTTATTCCGCCAACTGAAGCTAGGAATGGTGATCTCTATCCCATCACCAAACGCAAGTTTTCTTGTACAGCCATGATGGGTGTGTCCGGAAAGGGCTAGACGGGGCTTCAGCTGCTGAAGAAGCTGATCGGATGCTTCCCGACTCAAGCAATCCCTGTTTTCCTCGAATATTTCTTCTTTGATCGGTGTTGGAGCCGAATCAAAATCGTTACATTCCGAATCAGATCTTCTATAAAGTGGGAAATGCTGGAAAAATCAGGATACACTCTACTTAATATGTATATTTACCCGCTGAGGTTGGAAAAAGAGTATCAGACCTAAACAGAATAAATGCATTCAGAGAACGATATAGTATATAACATTACTAGCAAGTAAGAGGGTTTTTACTGGCGAATGGAGGTTATAACTGACTCGCCTGCGGCTCGTCAGTTACCTCCTTGAGCCAGTAAAACCCGTTACATTGCGTGTGTTGTTTTATATTTTATTTATATCTCATTTGTAAAAAGGTTAGATAAATTCCAAAAAAATCTCAATAATTTGTCGCAAATGTCGTAAGCTATAGAAGCGTTGCCATGAACATGTCTGTTTATTATTCTTTACATTTGTTTTGGCGAAAGCGAAAATGAATGTACCAAAAGAAATTATTGAGGCAGGCAGCAGTGTAGCAGCAAGTTTATTACCTGCAAAATCAGCTTCAAGGTATGAGAGAGAATACAACGACTTCAAAAAGTGGCAAAACAAAAATAGTGTGATTGGGGTAACTGAAGATGTTTTGTTGGTCTACTTGAATCACCTATCAGCTAGATTCAGCCTTAATACTTTATGGGCAAAATGGTCTATGCTGAAAAGCTGCTTGGAAATTAAAGAAAATGCCCTGTTCGCAGGTTTGTTTTCCTTAAAAAAGTTATTGAAAAATATGACGTTTAGTTGTCATTTGCAGATTTCAAAAGGTAATAGCGTTTCTGAAACGAAAAAATGAGCGTTGTACGCCAAAAAAGGCCAAGGTATTAAGAAAAGAAGAGGCTGAACAATTTCTTTTACATACTCCTGATGACCAGTGGTTGCTGGCGAAAATTGTAACATTATTTGGGATTTTTGGATGTTGTCGATGTGACGAAATTCTCTCCTTAAAAATGAATGATGTAGAAGATATGGAAAAATACGTTATTGTGACATTGCGGAAAACAAAAAATTTAACAACAAGATTCACCATAACCGATGATGGATGCAGCTTCAAGCCCTGCATGTTATACAGAAAATATGTAAATCTTCGGCCTCCTGGAACAGAAAGCCTAAGATTTTTTTTGACATACCGACATGGAAAGTGCATTTCCCTTAATGCTGGCCAGCACACTATTGGTGGTGTCCCAAAGCAAATAGCGAAATATTTAGGTTTAAAAGACCCAGAGTTATACACCGGTCACTCTTTTCGCAGAACTGGAGTCACTATGGTTGCGGATTCGGGTGGAGATATTTTAGCACTAAAGTGTGCAGGAGGGTGGAAGAGCACCGAAATTGCGATGAGTTATGTCGATGATTCGGTCAACAAAAAAATCGAAATGTCTAGCAAATTATTTCGTAGTAAGGAGAGTACAAATGTTCTGCAGTCCTCGAGTTCAGCAGTTTCTGAGTCAACAGATGGTTCATCATCATCAGTATCAACTCTTTCATCATAAAAAATCTGTGTTACTAGAAATAACAATTGTACCATGATTTTCAACATATATGACGATTAAACAAAATTTTCTAATCTAAATAATACTACTAATTTGTAAAAATGTCAGTTTTACAAGTGACTTGATAAAATAAACTTTCTTGATTAATATTGTAAATAGTGTTTTTGGAAACTGACGTTTACAAATGAGAAACAAATAAAAATTTTATCTATGATAAATTTATTACAGAAACAACAAAAGAACAAAACAAAGAAACACTAACTGGGGTGCCTGGAATTTTAAACTAGAATCTCAAACCAATCCTTGTCTAAATAATCCATGTAACGTGTAAATTTCCTTACCTGCATTAAAATAGGGCTGCTGTATGTTTTAAGTTTAATGTCTTCATCACATTCACTTTCATCGAAAGATCCTTTAGAGCATCTTAAAATTCCTGTAAACCATTGGTGAATAACCCGCATAAAGTTACATAAATTCAACTCACTTCCTATATTAGTGAGATTCATTTCAGCAGGCTTACATAGAAAACAACCATCACCAGACAAAGCCATGCTATTGACAAGAACAAAATGATTGCCCCTTATTGTGATGAACTGAACTGCCGGAGAGTTAAAAGCTTCAACAAAATCATTGACTCGATAAGGAGTAACTCTTGAATTAAAAAAATCAAATCAATCTTAGGAGGATCATGTAAGAAATACTCACTCGTGATGAAAACCTATGTCGTGGTTCCCAGAAACCACATATAACTTTATGTGAGTTGGTAGTTCGAACATTTTTCCGAACCTATGAATGTATTTGTTGAATTCTTGGGGACTGCAGTAGAATCCTTCGTCTAGTATATCCCCCAATATGAAGACGAATTCGGGTTGTAGGAGTGCAACTGCTGTTTGGAAGGCCCTTTGAATTTGCCATTCCCTTCGTAGCTTATCCAGCCAGTGTCCATTCCTCGGGCCAAGAAGATGTGTGTCGGAGATGGCCATAATTCTAACAGGTTCTTCATCATTTCTCTCAATTTTTGTATGTTCATTTTCAAAATCAAGTGCAGGCCACTTACACTATGAAAAAAATTATTGGTTTCAATAATATTTGCATTCAGATGGATATTTTATACCTGATTTATAACGATGTAATAAATAAAATACTCGCAATATATAAAGAGAACGAAAAGAGCGACGAAAATTTTTGATAAAAACTTTCTAGTAAGCAACATTATAAAACTAAGTTACTCGGGAAATGAAAACGAAAAACATTGCGAATAATGGTGATAGTTCCGTATATATTTTCCGATCCAATGATGTCATGAAATCAAATATTGATTTTAATTCAAACCTATCAAATCTGCGATTCTGCGAATTCGAAAATTGAACGAATGTCATTGGCTAAAATACATTTGACATATCTCGATGGAAAAGTTTCGTGAAATCACAGAGTAAAAATTCTGTGGTCTGTCGTAATCCACCAACAGTGATGGAAACCCAAGTTACCAATTGCCCTAATTAAATTAGGGCATGTAAATTAGGCTAATTTCTAATTTACATGCTACCTTCACTTTTTTATTTTAAATCATAAACGAATTTCACCACGTTGAATTGGATAATACCCAAATATTCTCAATGATAATATTGCAAGGTCTGCGCATCCGGCATAGGAAATAGGAATTTTATAAACTGACGTGTCTGACAAACACTGATCATTTCATAGACAACGTTTAATATCAATCTATGGATCATTTATTGACATTTATTAAGCAGAATTTTCATGTCTGAATTTGTAATTTGAAACAAGAATTGATTAACTCTCGTTTGGAACTTCGGAACGATAGATGCATTTTTGCTTCTCATCCATAAGACAACTTGGTGTATCTTCTGTTAGTTGATTCATATTGGAAAAATGTCGAAATCCCACAGTAAGAGGTCCAAATGGAGTTTGGATAGTACCAAGTAAGTCGATACAAGCTGCAGAGATCTGAGTTTTCATTAATTAATGATGATTTCAGAACCGTAGCTAGAATTACTGATAGTTTACCAGCACCACCCGCATATAACCTCTCTAATATACCATCCAGTAATGAAGTAACGAAGAAAGCAGACATTAGTCGATTGATCACTAAGAAGTCGTGGGATATTGCTTTAGCGCCCATTAAACAAGTTCCGATGAATTTGTTCATCATGTATATGGCAGGGAATTCCATTTCGATATTTCCAATAATGATGGTTGGAATGTTGTTACTTCGACCAATACAAGCCATTTGGGCTACTAAAAGTACCTTTAAAGTAATTGAAACCAGCGCAATTGGTCAAATGATTATTTATATCCTTGGTAATTTTGTAAATATCGGGTTAGCATTGTACAAATGCCAAAGTATGGGCCTTTTGCCGACTCATTCTAGTGACTGGTTAGCTTTTGTAGAACCTCCAATTAGGCAAGAGTATCTAGGTGGTGGATTTGTATTGAAATAACTTTAGTTAATGTATATTATTATATTTATTAAATTCAATGTTTCATTATCTACATATTAGTTTCAATCTTTCCTATGTTTATCTGCGAATTCCTTAACCTTATTGTATAAGTTCTGAGGATCATCTACCTTTGGTATCTAAAACAAACACTTCTGCATTATTCTAACTATATAATGTTAGTTTTCACGACTTACATCGTAATTCTGAGCTAGGTATATTCCAGCATACAGGCCTACAACGAATGTAAACTAAAAAAAAAATATCAATAAAACGTATAATGTATATTTCTGAAACTTACGAAACCTCGAAACATTTTTCTTGATGAAAAATAATCAATTATTAGAAGTTAAAATTTCATTTAGTGCTTAGGGTAGATTTTTGTGTATTAACTAATTTCTGACAGAAAACCACCTAACCTCAATTCAACAACCAACTTGACGTATAAAATCAACTTTCATTTTTCATTCCTTATAACAATATACGTTCTGCTGCATTCTGAAATCTTCGTCCAAATATTTACAACTCTGAATAGTGTACACGTAATATCATAAGATAAATGAAATAGACCTTAGAGTACAAAAATGGATAAATCCCTATCTCATTTTGGTGAGTTGATGCACAAACCCTAATATTTGTTATTACATATGTTTTCAATTTTCAGAGTTGAATGATAATAATTCGAAAAACGGGTCTGAATCTGGATCCGAGAAAAGTGAACCCACAATAGATATGTTTGCTTTTGGAGATACTGATTCTTCGAATGGAAGTAAAGCTGATGAGGATTTCGATAACAACTTACCTGAAACAGTGAACCTCATTGTAGATTCCGCTAAAAATACTAAAGTGTATGTCGTGGGCACCGCCCATTTCAGTAAAGAATCTCAGGAAGACGTTGAAAAGGTAAAAACTTCTCTAAGTAAAAAAAATTTAACCCAACGATTGTAATTCCGAGAAACAATTTTTTCCTGCAGGTTATTCAGCATGTCCAGCCGGATATTGTTATTTTGGAGCTTTGCAGTTCTAGACTGAACATATTGAACTTAGACGAAGAGAGTATTTTGAGGGAAGCACAGGAAATTAATACACGAAAAATTTTGTCGATAATTAAATCAAACGGAGTTTATAACGGTATTATTTATCTGTTATTGTTGGATATGAGCGCTCATATAACCAAGGAAATTGGCATGGCACCAGGTGGAGAATTCAGAGTGGCATATAGGGAGGTAAATTCAAGTTCCATATTTCAAAGGAGTAATTAATGTTGAATGGTTTTATTTCGTAGGTAGCTAAATTGCCGAAATGCAAGATTCTTCTTGGGGATAGGCCTATTAGTATAACGTTGAAAAGAGCCATTGCCGGACTTTCATGGTTCCAAACTTTCAAGTTGATATGGCATCTTATGAACTCCAAAGATCCTGTCAGGTAACTTTATTTTTCCATGGCTGTAATAGAAAACTTTTTTCATGCCGAGATGAAACAGGATACACTCACAAATTGCCAGGTTTCTAGAAAAGAAGTCGTGATTGTTTCTCATACGAAAAGGATGAAAGGAAACATGCCATAGAATCCATTTCTTATGTCAATAAATATTTCTGAACTGTTTGAAATAATCAACTGTCTATGCTTTCGTAAATCACTCCACTCTGTGAATTCAGTTTGACAATTGTCAAAGATCTATGGATTTCCATAGAAAAAATGTGGATTCATTCCTTTCTAAAATGATTTTTATTTTTCTAACTGCATAATATACATTTTTGGTTTTAGCAAAGAAGATATTGAAAAATGCAAGAACAGGGACATGCTCGAGCAAATCCTGGAGGAATTTGCAGAGCATTATCCTGAGTTCAAAGAGGTTTTCGTTGCAGAGAGAGATATATTTTTGACATATTCTGTACAGAACGCAGTTTCTAACTTGTATGCTGCTCGGAAACCAGGTGAGATACTGCCTTTAGAGAAACTTAGAAACGTTTAACGAACAACTTCTATTTCAGATGGTAAAAATGATCCTAACAAGGTGGTAGCGGTGGTTGGTATCGGACATATGCCGGGCATCCTCAAACTTTACCATTCAGACCAAAGACCCTTTATCAAAGACATGCTGACCATTCCCCCTCCTTCTAAGGTCTCAAAATTCATCAAACTGAGCGTCCGAATCTCGCTTTACGCGGCAGGAGGATATTTGGTGTATCGTTACGTACCAGTGCCTAAATTCTTCAAGAAAAACGTACATCTCGTAGTACAAAATATGTTTACTAGTCTGAATCCTAGCAAAATAAGTTTCGATTATTACAAGGTTTAAAACTGATTACTGTAGACGAGGAGTGGGATAGAATAAGGTGAAAATTTGATTTTGCGATTCAATTTGAATATTAACGACTTCCAGATGTTTGTGCCAACTCTACGTTTAAGCTGAAATTGCAATGCGTTAATGTAAAAGAAGTTCCTAATCGTTTTGAAAGCATCAGAATCACTGTAAGGTAAATGAAGCAAAATATTTGATGCTGTCATAGAATTCTCTATGGTCTCTCATGTAACGTTCTATGTCTTTGCCCACCCTGTATATTTCCACTTCGTGGAAAAAATGTGGACGAAGGTCACATGCGGAACCATCCTGAAGACTTCAACATTGATGAGCTGAAATATTTTCGTTTCTGGCGGTTAAAATATTTGCTCAAAACCTTCAAATTTTCCTCATTCTGCTCCACTTGACGAAAAATTAAATTTATTGTTTATTCTGTTAGATTTATGACCAAGTATGAAATGGGTTTGGTTATTTTTATGTTTTAGATATTTTATTATGATGATATTGTGCTTGCAAAATGTCGAATTGAGGAGTAAATTGACGCTTCCCAAGTGATCAAACTAAGTTTAAAAAACATTACATGTTGTTTATTTTCCTGTTACATCAGAATTATTTGTGTGTATGAAATGATTATGCACAGGAAAAACTGTTGTAGAAAATTTTTCGAACTTATTTCGTAGCAAGGGAAAGCAAGATATTGAAAAGGACAAAGGGTTGTGTTGAGATATAAAAGTACTTTTAATTTTTGAACTTTCCTTTGACCTATTGTTATTTATGAAAATTTTGAATAAATGCACAAGTTTATATTTTTTACATTCCAATGATAATAAATGATAACTGTTTATCACTTGTTGGTTTTTGAAAGATCTAGTTGTTCCAAGATGACGCCAGTGGCGGGTCGTGACCTCTGTGAGAGGGGTATGTGTAGTAAAAATTTTGAACTCTAAACCTTAAACCTGAATCGCAGATGGATATACTCAAATGCACTTCAATTAATAAGAAATTAATTGGATTGAGATGACAGCCAATGATATTTTATTCAACATAATTTCTGGCACACCCAGTATCCAAGAAAAAAATAATTGAGCCATCTGCTACACTGCATTGAAATTTTCTGGTTAAAATCATTTTAGATACATTTTTGGGTGTTTTCTTACTACTGGCAGTACACTGTGTCCCAAATTGGGTGAGACTGCACTGTATCTCAGCTATTATTGAAAAGACAGTTTTCGAGACCCTGTGTCACTTTTTTGTAAAACTTTTAAATCCATTTTAGTTCAAAAATTTCATATTTATGGTTTTTTTTGAAGTAGGCCATGAATCCTTTCACAAATGCATTTAATTATAACATCAATATGAATTTCTCTGATTTTTTGAGATAAAATTTATTAAAGGTTAGGTTGTGATTCATCAATGTATTCATAAAAAAAATGCAAAAATTTGATGTTCAAATATACAGGGTTTTCCATTTATAAAAATACTAAGTTTGTGCCTGAGAATGCTCTAAAAAAAATTTCAACTACGCCACTGACTTCCACGTAAAAATATTTATCATGATCCGTTTTCATTTTTTTTTCTATCTCATGCAGGGCCCGAGAAATAAAAACATCTACACCATTTCTAAGTGTGATTCAGAAATTGTTAAGTATATTTCAGATTAGTCTCTTCAATTTCAGAAAATTTTAACTACGCCACTGACTTCTACGTGAAAATCTATTGAAAGACGTTTTCATTCTTTTTTCTTTGTAATACAGGACCCGAAAAATAAAAATATGTATCCAGCAAAACAATTCAAAAATTTGATGTTAAAATATACAGGGTGTTCCATTCGAAAAATATGAAGTTGGGGCTCATTCTCGAAAACAGTGCCCTGAAAATTTTTTGTAACTACGCCACTGATTTAATTAAAAATATTTATTAGAAGAAGTTTTCTTTTTTTCCTTGTTATACAGGGTTTCCAAAAGTGAAGATTTTCGTTTTCAGTAACAAAAGTACATAGTTGGAATATTTCTGTTTGTGGATTTAAAAGTTTCATGAAAAAGTTATAAAGGGTCGCGAAAAACGCATGTTTTATCTTCAATAATAGCTGAGATACAGTGCAGTCTCAACCAAAATGGGACACAGTGTACAGGGTGATCAGATTTCGATGTTTTAGTACTGCATCTCCTAATTTAAGCGAGATAGAAAAAAGTAATATACATGTCATGTTCTCTTTTTTCGAGAAACTCAAAATGCTGAAAACCGCAATTCGCTAAGGTGTCTAGTTTTCATGCTACAGGGTGATTTTGAAATTTGGCCAATTATTATAATTGGTTATAACTTCCGCAGTATTGCCGCTATGCTATCGAAATAAAAACATCTTTAGTTGAGTCTTTTCAGTACTTTTTACCAGTGCTATCAAAATTTTAGTGCTCCTTCAAATTTTAGAGAAATTAAAAAAAATAATTTTTTTCAAATGGAAACCATTGTGTACTATGATGATTTTCAATAGACTTTCCTTAGACAATTTCAAAAATATATCATGATCGATATATTTCAGAACTTAAATATCGAAAATTCCGAAAAAGCAGTTTTCAATCAACAAAATCAAAGAAGGTTTTGATTTTGATTCATTTCTTTTCACTTGAGAAAGTCATACAACTTGAGCCTGCTTAAATTATGTTGACTGAAAAGTGGTTTTTTCAGATTTTTCATATTCAAGCTCCGAAGTATATCATGATATGTATTTTTGAAATTGTCTAAAAAAAGTCTATTGAAAATCATCATAACACACTACGGTTTCTATTTGGACAAAATTAATATTTTTAATTTCTCTAAAATTTGAAGAGGCACTGAAATTTCGATAGCACTGCTAAAAAGTACTGAAAAAACCGCCCCTAAAGATGTTTATATTTCGAGAGCGTAAGGGCAATACTGCGAAAGTTAATACCAATTATAATAATTATCCAAATTTCAAAATCACCCTGTAGCATGGAAACTAGACCCCTTAGCGACTTGAGGTTTTCATCAATTTGAGTTTCTCAAAAAAAGAAAACATGACATGATTTACTTTTTTTCTATCCTGCTCAATTTAGGAAATGCAGTACTAAAACATCGAAATCTGACCACCCTGTATATCAAATACAATGAACCGATCTTGTAGAATTCAGTTTAATAGGAAAAGGAGTCTATTGCAAACTTAATTTCTTGTTATACTTTATTTGAAGGGAACTTCCCCACAATTTTCTTATCTCTTATAAAAAACATTTTACCTCAGTTCACTTCGCATTAGCTGCGCATCTAAAACCTAAATTACTCGAAGAACTGTCTTTGGTGTTGAAAGACCTTGCAGCGCACCTGTACCTCCAACAGTATGACTCGTGACAAAGAAAAGAGCCCCCTTTCTTCACTTTCAATTCCTTAAATAAATTCAAGGATAATTAAAATGAAACCGATTAAAAATCAGAATAACTCACAGGGTCATCCATCCAATCATCTTCAGTCCACTCCCAAACATTCCCAGCCATATTGTACACCCCGAATTTGTTAGGTGAAAAACTATCAACGGGAGCTGTTCCGATAAAACCATCTTCGGCAGTGTTAACTTTCGGGAATTCCCCTTGCCATATGTTCAACCTGAAGAATCATCTATTTCTTAAGTTTATGAACATCCGTTTTTAAGTTAGGCTCACCAATGCTCATTTCTCGGATTCAACTTGTTGCCCCATGGATATAACTTCTGTTTTAAGCCACCCCTGCAAGCCATTTCCCATTCGGCTTCCGTAGGCAACCTTTTTCCCATATATTTGCAGTATTCCACTGCGTCATTCCAAGAAACATGTACTACAGGATGGTTAAGTTTTCCTGAAAAATTGTTTATGAATCTATTGTGATAACCACCAATTATTGTACCTTCGATGGAGGAGTTTGGACCTTCAGGTTCTTTCCAGCTGACACCCTTCATTTTAATCCACCACGGGGCTTGAACAGCTCTAAATGCTTCGTATTTACTTCTCTCTTCCTCAAGTATGAATGATTCAAATATGAAACTATCACCGAATTTTTCTGCTTCAGTCACATACCCTGTTTTGGTTACGAATTCTAGAAAGTTTCCATTGGAAACTTCATGAATATCTAAGTAAAAAGAAGACACCGTCTTATTACGAATAGGTCCTTCATAATCTGCAGGGAATACAGGTTTATTGGTTCCCATTTCAAAAGTATTTCCCTGAATCAATGCCATTTCCTTGAAATCGAAAGCTGTATTAGCCTCCCTTGTGTATTTATTTACTACATTTTCTTGTCCTAAAGTGCATTTCTCATTGTTTTCTCTATTAGCAGTACAACCACAGTCCATCAAAACTCTTGGTATAAGAGATGAAATTAAGTAAATTGTTAAGTACATCGTACGAAAAAAGTTTAATAAAAATAAAGGAAAATCTTGATGCCTCACAAATTGAACATATCATTAATTTCTAAATGTTTTCGGTCAAAATGTTTCGGTTCATTTTTTTAAAAGCAATTTGAAGGTTATTTCAGATATAAATAAATAATTCTGTGATATTTTATTGTATCAGAGAGTAATATCATTATGTTTCGAAAGTTAGCCTCAGCGTCAAAAGAGAATATCGGGTCACGAAACTGTTTTTATGGAAAGTGAAGGAATTTCGTTTCATGAGAAATATTTTCTAGAAATAATTTTTCATTTAATTGGTTTTCGCTCTAATTTTTCACGAGGAAAAAAGAATAATAGGTCACGAGCCGGAAGTAAATTCTTTCGCGAATAGTGCGAATTTCCGACTTGTATCGGTGATGACAGCTGTTGAAGGCCACGATACTTCCAATTAATTTTTTATTTTTGTTTTGAGTTCTACGATCAATTTAATATTTTCATGATTTTTCCTAAAACCATTATGCTTCCGAGATGTTTTCCCATTGAATTGATGAGGTATTATCACCGTTAAGATAGTGACCTATTTCTGTATCAAAATGTCGGCCAAACATTTTTGCTTAAAATGGAATAGTTATCAATCAAATATAGTTAGTGCCTTTGAGAGTTTACAACACTCTGAAGAATTAGTTGATGTTACACTTACTTGTGAGGGTATAAACTTGAAAGCTCACAAATTCATTTTGTCAGCATGCAGCCCATACTTTCGAACAGTTTTCAAGGTATGTTTTAGATTGCATGAGGCACTGCAGAATTCAGCTGATTTCTTAATTTCAGGAGAACCCTTGCCCCCATCCAATAGTTATCTTGAAAGATGTTATTTACACGGACTTGATAGCTGTAGTAAACTTCATGTATCATGGAGAGGTGATGGTATCCGAGGAGCAATTACCTTCATTTTTAAGTACTGCCAAATTACTTCAAGTATCTGGCTTGAATTCCTGCGAAAACACTAAAAAAATCTCGAGCCTCAAAAGATCAAAAATTATTTCTACAGAAAACCCAACGAAAAAGCTCAAATCAAAGTGCTTGAAGGAAAATTCGGCTATTAATAGATCAAATGACACTCTGACTAGAGAAAATATGTCCCATGTAAATATTAATTCTCCCAAGAATGCTGACAATCAAGAGATTGAGGTAAAAACTGAGAAACCTGACGAGGAAATGTGCGCTGATTTTAACGAAAATGTTTCTAATCAAAGTATGGAGAAAACGTCCATATTGGAAGCTGCCTTAGATTCTAGAAGGAGTATTTTGGAGAGATCTTTGACTGCCCATCATAGTCCAGGTGAGGTTTGTGAATGAGCTTGGCTGTTTCAGGAAAATTTTTATATTTCTTTTTCAAGATAGAAGAAACGAAAGGTAATATTTTATAGGCCCCGTCACCGATTTTAAAAATAATTTGCACAGTGAATCTATAGGACTTCCTGATACTACAGTCTCAATTACAGCTCTGGGGAGGCAGTAATTTCGAGAAAAAAAAAATGAAATTAACAAATATACTCCATTTACCTCTGATACGGCCCTAATATAGTCTTATATAGTTTAGTTTAACAAGGTTAGGTTATTAAGAAAAAGAAAATTCTTTGCCTTTACGAAGGCACATCGAGAACATTTTTGAAACATAGATGAATTCAAAATAGTAATCATCGAAATGAATACCATTTTCAATTCCCAGGCTCAGAGATTTTTTATCATGAGGTTGGAGAAATGATATTAGATTTCGTCACTGAGATGAGAGATATACCGGTTTCGGCTTTGTTGGGCCTCATCAGTATCCCGCACATCTCAGGACAAAATCTTCATGAAAAACTTCAGAATTTGAAGCAATTGGTTGTGAAGTAATGAGTAAAATATTACAAAGTACTAAGGTGGTGACATCCAATTGCATCAAAATGAAGTTTCACATCTCCAATCAAATGCAAAAAAAAAATCTGTACTTCCTCTTTCACTGAATGAGATGTTAGCAGTGGCTCTATTCAGGGCCCGCTTGCTAGTTTCTCAAAGTGATGGAAACGCCCAATTCTTTTTGTGACTGTGAAGCCAACAAAGCCGAAACCGGTATATCTCTCATCTCAGTGACAAAATCTAATATAATTTCTCCAACCTCATGATAAAAGATCTCTGAGCCTGGGAATTGAAAATGGTATTCATTTCGATGATTACTATTTTGAATTCATCTATGTTTCAAAAATGTTCTCGATGTGCCTTCGTAAAGGCAAAGAATTTTTTTTTTCTTAATATCAGGCTTCACAGTCACAAAAAGAATTGGGCGTTTCCATCACTTTGAAAAACTAGCAAGCAGACCCTGAATAGAGCCACTGCTAACATCTCATTCAGTGAAAGAGGAAGTACAGATTTCTTTTTTTGCATTTGATTGGAGATGTGAAACTTCATTTTGACGCAATTGGATGTCACCACCTTAGTACTTTGTAATATTTTACTCATTACTTCACAACCAATTGCTTCAAATTCTGAAGTTTTTCATGAAGATTTTGTCCTGAGATGTGCGGGATACTGATGAGGCCCAACAAAGCCGAAACCGGTATATCTCTCATCTCAGTGATAAAATCTAATATAATTTCTCCAACCTCATGATAAAAGATCTCTGAGCCTGGGAATTGAAAGTGGTATTCATTTCGATGATTACTATTTTGAATTCATCTATGTTTCAAAAAAGGTTAGGTTATGCTAGGTTAGGTTAGGTTCATTTTCCCTAGCAAAAGTTGAAAAAAAATTGTAAAAATTTTTTTTTTAAAAATTTGATAAAAAAAGAAAACATCGATCCGCATTCAGGTTAGGTCAAGTTAGGTTAGATTAGGTTCATTTTCCCTACCTCAAGATCACAAAATAAATACAAAAATAAATACAACTAGGCAGGGTACTTTATAATTACAAAACGAAATAATGAAGAGTAAACGAGTTTTATTCACTGTCCGTTTGCATAGTTCTTGTCTTTGATTTCAGGAAAATCTCCGTCATCAATTCCGTACACGTTAGAGCCTGTAGTGACGATAGAAATGCCAAAAAACGCCTTAGTCATAAGGAAACACCACGAGGGTGAACTGGAGAAGATCCTAATGAAATCTCCGTCCTCCGACTCCAGCAGTAGTTTATCCTACGATCGTCCCAGCGAGCTCCTCCAGCAGTCGTTGCAAGTAGAGGGGGAAGCTTACGAATTCGAAGGAAATCACAGCTTGGACCCCAACATCCAAATAAAATCGGTGGACATCCAACCGCACCACAGTTCTCAGTGCGGCACCTGCCCCCACTGCGGTCAGATATACTCTAATCAATCGGCACTGAAATACCATGTAAGGTTGGTCCATTCGGATCTGACGAACATGTACTGCTGCCATCTGTGTCCGGAGGCTTTCGATTTCAGGGAGGGTTATAAGAAACACATGTCTGAAGCTCATAGTATTAGGAATTAACAGAGAGATATTGAAAGTGTTTATCGTATTTTTGTAATTTTATACATGTTAAATATTAAATGGTTTATAGTTTTAATTCTTTTTCTCCATGACCTGTAGGAAAAATGCCCCTCGTACCCTTGTGGCTGTATTGCTTACATCAGAATCATGGTTGTAAGCTAGCCCTCGGCCTTCTGAATGTAACAGGCCGGAAGGTTAGACGTTGCCGTTGTTACCATCGGAGTGTCGGGTAATACGCGTAGATATAGAGAATATACGCCTTCCTTATGAAATTCGCACTGCTTTCGATATAATTTCGAATTTATTTCAATTCACAATGAAATTAGGAACTAGGGAAGAAAACAAAACATCAGGAGATTGCTGACACCGTGAACATTTGTCGTGATAAACATCTCAAGTACCCTGAAAATATCTCATAAATAAACATTTCAAAACGTCTCTCTGATTATCCAATTCACTTCTGAACTATTGGTAACTGCAAGGTCGTAACACTTTAAGTCTCCGACCCTCCGATGGCATTCCGGCAACGTCGCATTTTCAAGCAACCTTCTGGTCCACAGCCTACTAAATCTAACAGGCCGGAAGGCTAGACGTTGCCATTTTTACGAGCAGGGTGACAAGTAGCACGCGTAGATATAGACAGTGTACTGATTTCTCCTGCAATTCGCACTGTTTTTTAAATAATTTCGAATTGATTTCAATTCGCAATGAAATGAAGAACTGTAGGGAGGAAAACAAAACAGCATTTCGTTTATCTGCGAATAATTTCTTGATATTTTTATCGCAAATAATCCAGAACTCACCACGAGGAGGTAGCTGTTGTATTGTGTTCCACAAGATTACAATCAGAATGAAAATTATTCTACTCTCTGAAGCAAATAAAATAGGTGAATGAACATCAATAGGAAAAAAATTACCATTTCGATATCGAAAACTATTATATTCTGACTGCTGATCTTTGAACTTAATAACTAAATAAATCTTATAAAGAAGAAATTCAACAAGAAAAAGCTCTGAATGAATAAAAACTTTGAATTCAATACTGAAAAAGGTTATATAAAACAAAAAATAAACTCTGAAAAAATAAAAACAATTCTGATAACTAACGGCTAAAAGTTAGTAATTTCCTGTCGGAAAGAGCAGTTCTTAGGATTCACTTAACCATTATAGAATAATTATTAAGGAAGATATTACTCAAAATTTGCTCAAGATAATTTCAGAAGGCTGCTGACATAGTAAAAATTTGTCGCGATAAACATCTCAAGTACGCTGGAAATATGTCATAAATAAACATTTCAAAAACGTTATATTGTAGAATTGAACAGAGTAATTTTCTTTACCGTTGGAAAAGAATTGGGAGATTGCCATGTCTTTGAAATGACAACAAAAGTCTGAAAATGAATCGATCTGATCTTGTTTGTCCCAATCGGTGTGAAAATTGTTATAATGGACCACTAATTTTTGTCTCCGTTCCTCAGGATCAGTTCTTTTTTGGAATAATTGAAGACGTCATGTAACTCGGATGATTTGGAAAAATTGAAAGAAATGCATCATCAGTTAATTTAGGAATTTTTCGCGGTATATTTTTAACTGAACCTTAGGCGGTTTGATAAGAGTTATTTTTCGAAATATGGTAATCTACAAAATGTTTCATACTAACTTCGTTGATTTTAAACTACTTTCTCTATGAATTGCGTTAAGTGATTTCCTTCTCCTCGCGGAATCTTTCGGAAATCTACATGACACCTTCTCTTCGCATTAGAAGATTTATAGTTGCTTTTACAACCGGACACTGCACAGGTACGAGGCATAGTACTCAAATCGAAGATTCCTAAATGAAATTTTTCTGGCCTATTAAATATTTTAATTTTGTATTTTACTTATGTAAACATCATCGAGGTGGAATAGTGAAGACTAGTATCAGATCCTCCATATTTTTTTAAAGGTGAATATATGTATTCTTCGTTACGATTCCAGGGATTCTAGGATACGATGCAAAATCTGGCAACAAAATCGCAGATTGTCACTTCGCACATGAGTAAAACCGACTTTCGATGTTACTTGTGGATTCTGCATGTATTTAGCAGAGGGACCAAAACCAGAAACATGGCCAACTCAAGTCGAATAAATGTTGTGAATGAAAACTCGAAAAACATTCCAAATCTTTAATTCAATTCCAACATTTTTCACATGATAATCCCTAAAGTTTGTATTAAATGATTAAAATCTACAATTTGAAAAAAAAAACCCACTTCTTTTTAAGTCTCCCAAAACAAGGATACAAATATCACAATATGGAGTTAATTAAATTATCAAAATAGCTATGGCACTGAATATACATACCCCTAATTAATTATTTATCTATAAATTACACAGATCATGGGTTTTTAAGAAACGTATAAGTGTTGCAGACTTGATCAACTATGTACAGTGTAACAAGAAAGCCTAATTAAGTGTTTAATTTCACCAAGAATTGAGCATAATCAATGAAGTAGAGTTCAATTCACCCCAGTCATATAGTAAAATAAGCAAAAACAATTGTAATTCAAATTATAGCTTTATATATTAATATATTTGCAATATTCTAAGAACTTAATTCAGCACAATTCACTGAAATCAAATAAAAGAAATAAGGAAAATAATTATTGCAAAGGTAATAATCTCTTTTATTACACAAGGAAAAGACACTAATAATAAAGAAGACAAGACTATTATACTCTTTGGCAAGGAAGGTTGAACATATAAATTCATCTTATTGAAGATTACAAATATGATTCTTAAACTAATAAACAAGTTTTTTTGCTGAATGGGTGGATGGAATCAGTCAATTCTAATTACATTAAACCAGAAAAATTGTTTAGAAATTACCTAAAAAATATGTTCATTACAATACATAAATCAAGAATGAACTAGAAATATGATTTTCTATCTAATTTTGAGCTTATGTTGGTCGCCAAATTACAGGGTGACCCTTATTCATATCCAAACACAATTCACAATATGAAAATTAATAGATGCTATTCGAATTAATTACTGGGAGAACAATTTATTTGCCGTAAAAAATTTGTATGGCAAAAAATATAACCATTAAAATTGCAATAAGACAAATATACAAGTGTTTAGAGCAAAATATGATAGATTTCACTAGGTGCTAGCTTTTTATGTGGGAAAGATCATACTTTGGAAAGGTTAATAAAAAAACCAAGATTCAGTGTTTCTTCACAATTTAGAAATGTTTTGAGATATCGAAAAGAACAGGGAAAATTAGTCCACATTAGTTTCAATTTTTTTGAAGAAATAAAGGCGTGCCAAAGCTTTTTTCAATTTGAAAAATTTTATTTTTATTTATATAGCTTGATAGTGGAAATGACCTATAATTTTTTTCTCTCTTCTTGGCTTTTTCTTAATGAAAAAATGTCGTCTTATTATTGAAATTAGCACAAACCTGTTCAGATTTTCGTCCGAATTACTGAATTAATGCTATTAGAAAGTTTATTTTGTAATAATGGGAAAGATCTTCCATTTTATGATTTCACCATTTCCCATCTTATTAAAGAACCTTAAAAACCAAGTATAAATCTTTCCAACTTATTGACTAGAATTTCCGAAGCTACTCTTGCTTTTTTTCCGTTTCATTTGTACTTTTGACAGAACTCGAGGTAGGTACATCTTTATCGAAATATTTATGATACTTAACACAACCAATAACACAGCCCATCGAAACTATAAACATAATACATAACCAAATGATAATATTGAGAGCTTGAGTGCGTTCGAACAGCACCCTACCGTGTTTTATACAAAGCAACGCTTCAGCTACCATGATACACCCGTACACCCAACACTGAGTCCCTACCCTTTTGCAAGTGGTGTCTGTCACGTAACTGTAGTATTGGCGGACAGATGGCGCTACAAAACTTCCGATTAGAAGCAATCTTCCGATGACGAAGGGATGGTTCGAAGGAAGCTCGAAAACGTGCTTGAGGAAAAAAGTGTTCAATTCTGAGGTTTGCCAGAATATAACTAGCTGCACGAGGGCTATTATCCTCATGTAGGAGCACTTAGGGTCTAGCCATCTCACCGATGTCCAACTTTCCGGAGTGAACTGCAAGACTGCCCTCTTTATTTTACCAGTTGTCGAGTGAATGTCTCTGATTCCGACCCAACGATACTCCCTCATCTCCAACATCTGGCATATCTTCAAGCCGCACCAGATTCCGAAACCGTTGCAAACGATCACGTCTAAAATGATTGCGTCCCACCAGCACTCTATGAAATTCGGTAACAAGTGAGCGAAAGCAATTTCGGTGATCTCCCACATGCAACTTATGGCCCAGAGGATTCCCATATGTCTGATGAGAATCGCTTTAAACAGCCACCCGAGGAAGTGTCCTACCGCAAAAACATCAACGTGACTCCAAATCCTTTCGACGGTTATATCGGAACAATTAACACCGTACTCTTTGTCCATGTCTATGTGGAAGTTTCTCAAGTTCGGATCGAACCAATATATTATACTTTTCACGGTTTCCAAGTTTTGAAAGAGCAGGAATATACATACGAGCAGGTATAAAACACTCAAACCGAAAACTAATCGCCAAACTACGGGTGAGGACGAGTGAACGGCCCATTTGGAAAGGCTAGACTGGAAATCACTAAAAAGAAAAAAACACATATTTGGATACCAGCCCAAATATTATCTTCCAGGCTTTGGGTGTCCCTGCAAAAAAAAGTTGGCATGAATCCAGACTCCAGACCTTTAATACAACATTTTTAAACTCTAACGAGCTAAACTTGGTCAAGGCCTACTACTACTACCGAATGAAATCGAAATTTCAACTATGACACTGATAACTTATGGCCCTTGACACTTGTCAATTCGTTACTATTGATAAAAAATGACCATTGAACTGGATACAGGAAAATCCGGGTTTCTCACCTTACAAAAGCGAAATAAACGAGCAGAGCTATCGATACTCCGAGAAGTGTAATTGTATGTGGATTATAGAATATTCCTAAAGATATATCGTCTACCGGTTTTTCATTGATAGTGCAAAAACTATCAATTCTAGTCCTCACATCAGTTGAAGCTGTTCTAGTTGTCACCACTTTTTCCGTCATTTTTCACTAATTACATTAATTCTACAAATTACACACTTTATTGAATTACTCTTCGAATTTTACATTTAAAATTTGAATCTCAAACTCAACACAAAATTACACAACTAACTGAAACAATCAGTTCCAAAAGATCTCCTAATCATAGATTCAGATTGAAATAGATCCTCAAAGTTCAATAAAAATTACAGGTTAGAAACATCACCCACAGATTTCTTGGCTTTTTCTTAACCGTTTGGGCCATCATTAAAATTTTTTACCATATCATATACTTACTAAACAATCACATTATGAATTTAAAAACCTTATAACGGTTTTAATTAGGACCTATCCAATTGTTTATAATAATTTTTAATCGAAAATTATTGTACATTCACTGACATCAGTCAAGCTTTTTCTATGTTTTGTTAACCATAACCTGGATTTTTTAAAGCCACAATTTTGTATGTGGTTTCTCGATTTCTGATAAGATAAAATTAATATCACATTCATAAGAGATGCTAAAAATTGAAAATGTACAATAGTCATTGAAATTTGTGGCATTAAATTTATACTGTGCTATTACATATTGTAGCAATATTTTAAGACAAAAATTTATCATTTATGATGGAAAGAAATCCTGGCTGTGAACTAGGTAGATACAAGAAAAATGTTTTATGTGCCAAGTTTTTCTTCAATTTAAATTATAGATTTAGGGTGGCTGAACAATGTTCATATCAACGCAACTGCAGTAAAAGAATCAATTTTCAATATCATATCGGACAAAGAATTAAGTTCCGAATATGAGGCAGCGTGGTTGCTTAAAGCTGTCACTTGTATTGATCTCACAACGCTAGGAGGAGATGACACTAGAAGTAATGTAGCCAGGTTATGCCGAAAAGTGAGCAGTTCATGTGAATAATTGTTTGTTGATTTTTCAATCAATGGATTGTTTTTCTAGGCAGCTCATCCTATTCATAAAGATATTCTGAAAAAATTAGGGTTTGGGGAGGATAATAATCTTCCTATCAGAACAGCTGCAGTTTGTGTTTATCCTTCTAGAGTGCAAGACGCTGTAGAAGAACTAGACAAGTTGAATTTACGGAAGAAAGTTAATGTTGCCTCCGGTAAGAATGATCGGTCATCATGTAGACTTTAACATATCTAAGTCATTTTCAGTTGCAACTGGTTTTCCATGTGGCCAAACCCCTTTTCACACTCGTTTGGACGAAATTAAGTTTGCTGTTGAGCAAGGGGCGACCGAGATAGATATTGTTATTAATAGAACTCTAGTACTCACAGGTAAATGGCAAGAACTGTACCAAGAAATTCAACAAATGAAAGAAGCTTGTGGACCTAATATTCATATGAAAGCTATTTTGGCTGTGGGAGAACTTGATTCTTTCAATAACGTAAGTTTAAGATCAAGAATATATTGTCCCAGTTTTATTTTTAACCTCGCAATCTCATGCCTCTGCTTTTCTGTAATGTCACTGTCAACCTGCATCATCTTTTGGTATTGAACAGAATTGAACAGCTTAATTGCAAGAGCTGAAAATTAATTAGATTTTCAAGGAAAGGCAAAAATTCCTTAGAACATAGAATACAAATACTTTCATTTTTACATTGACCATTTTGAGGTTAGGATCTATTTGGAGTAGTTCAGTTTCTTCTTGAGTAGTTCTGTTCAGAGTAGTTCCGTGACAGACTTTTTAAGATATTTGAAAAATGAATTCTTGTATTTTTGTAGATCTATAGGGCTTCCTTAGTTGCTATGATGGCCGGTTCTGATTTCATAAAAACCTCTACCGGTAAAGAAGCAGTGAATGCCACACTTCCATTTGGTTTAGTGATGGCCAGAGCTATAAGGGAGTACTACCACAAAATGGGATACAAGGTTCGTCGATTAAATTTTTTCCACCAATCAGTGTAAATGTTCCTTTTATTTTAGGTCGGTTTGAAACCTGCTGGTGGAATCAGAACCAGTAAAGACGCCATTAATTGGCTTATTATGGTTAAGGAAGTTTTAGGCACAGAATGGTTGAACCACGAGTTGTTCAGATTCGGAGCATCAGGTTTATTGGGAGATATCGAGTCTTCTCTTTTTGCTTTTGTTTATGGGCAAAAGCCTGAACCGCATTTCTTTTATATGGGCTGAGCGACTCAAATGTATCTATTTTTGGTGAATATTGAAATATTTTTTTTATACCAGCTTATATTGGATATGTTTTTGTTGAAAATATATTTGTAATCTGTTGCTTCGAGTTTTTTTTAAACTGTTGGGATCCCTGAGTGATACAACAATCTCAAGTGATTAAGATTCCCAGACTCGTTCACTTATGTCATCCTTGACACTTAGGTTAAGTTAGGTTAGAGAATGTTACAAATTAACATCAATATTTTAATCAAGTACATAGTACACATCCTGTTGTGCCTGAAAGTTGAAATGACGTTAATTTGGAGCAGGTTTTAAAAGATTGTTGATAAAAATAGGGTGTCACTTATGAATGGATCTATTCATGTGGGTTAGGTTATGTTAGGTTAGGTATCAATTGTATAAATCTCATTCATGAGTTCATGTCCGTTTATTCGTTGTTCAAATATGGTTTCACGTCTTCGTTTTGTTAAATTATTCATTGTTTTCGCTTTTAATCGTGTTTTTTTAATTTGATCATGTCTAAAGTGTCATATTGCGGGAATTTCCACCAATTGAGAGAACGCTACCATAGTTGTATTGTTTGCTTTTGTGTACACAAATTAGAAATAACTTTGAGGCCGATTTTTTATCTCGAATTTATTCAAGAATTTGGGTTATCTCAGACAAAACAGATTATTGTTTCCTTGGAGAGTTGACTTACATGATTTTTTGTGTTTTAACCCTTAAAGGATAGAGGGGATTCTTTTGTCACCATATGCACAATTACTTGGTGCTATCTAACAAGTTCTGATGATATTTGCCTTTCAAAAGTAAAGTATGTAAAATTAGTAGTAGGTATCCAAGCTCTTAAACTATGAGAGTCATACCAAATGTTACGGCTTTTATTGTTCACTTATGTCATCCTTGACACTTAGGTTATGTAAGGTTAGAAAATGTTACGAATTAACATCAATATTTTAATCAAAGAAGTACATAGTACACAATAATATCCTTAATCCTATTTGGTAGAGGTAATACAGACATGCCACCTGAGACCACAATCACAAAAAACGTTCACATCGAATCACCATCGAACTGTTGACTTGTCAAAGTTCTTGAGCAAACGTACAAAAGAGATTCGCTTCCAAATCAGTTGCTATCGTGGTCTGTGCTTGTTTCTGCATGGAAGCCTTCTTGTGGATGGGCATCGTAGTTGACTACCTGAAGTTTACCATGCTTATCGTAATAGCCATAATGGCCTTTAACTATACCCGATTTGTCCTTTTCCTCGAACCTAAACATCCTGTTGTGCCTGAAAGTTGAAATGACGTTAATTTGGAGCAGGTTTTGAAAGATTTCTTCTAAAAATAGGGTGTCACTTATGAATGGATCTATTCATGTGGATTAGGTTATGTTAGGTTAGATAATGTAACAAATTAACATCAATATTTTAATCAAAGAAGTACATAGTACACATCCTGTTGTGCCTGAAAGTTGAAATGACGTCAATTTGGAGTAGGTTTTAAAAGATTTTGTTGCTAAAAATAGGGTTTCACTTATGAATGGATCTATTCATGTGGGTTAGGTTATGTTAGGTTAGGTATCAATTGTTTAAATCTCATTCATGGGTTAATGTCCGTTTATTCCTTGTTCAAATATGGTTTCATGTCTTCGTTTTGTTAAATTATTCATTGTTTCCGTTTTTAATCGTAGTTTTTTTGTGTTTGATCAGGTCTAGAGAGTCATATTACGGGAATTACCACCAATTGAGTGAACGCTACCATAGTTGTCTAAGTGTTGCAGGTGCAAGAATAGTGTGTATCGGGTTTGTTATTTTTCGAATTTGAGTGTTCATATCTGGAAGGATTATCAACAGGAAGGTTTTCCATTTTGACATTTATTAAAATTTCATTTAGAAATCTTCGGTTTGAGTATTATGCCTCGTACTTGTGCAGTAACCGGTTGCAAAAGCTACATTTGTCGTGATAAACATCTCAAGTACGCTGGAAATATGTCATATATAAACATTCCAAAACGACATAGTTGTATTGTTTGCTTTTGTGTACAAAAATTGGAAATAACTTTGAAATAGATTTTTTTAGCTTAGGAGGTTAGGTTATTTCAGATTTAAGGAACAGTTCTCTCAGATAAAAAAAATAGTGTTTCCTTTGCAGAGTTGGCTGTCATGATTTTTTTTGTGTTTTAACCCTTAAGGGATAGAAGGGATTATTTTGTCTCTATATGCACAGTAACTTGGTGATATCTAACAAGTTCTGGTGAAATTTGCCTTTCAAAAGTAAAGTTTAATTTGAAATTAGTAGTAGGTATACAAGCTCTCAAGCTAGGTGACTCATACTAAGTGTTACGGCTTTTATTGCTTCAGTTGCACTTCTTGAGATGCTGAACTAAGATCGTTTTATTATTATTTAGTTATATTGATTTTTGAACGATAGAACGACTTTTGTTAGTTACAGCGTTTGTTGCTAGATACGTATTAGCCTTGCTTATAAATCTATCAGCCTACTTAATACTCAATAATTCAAATTTCAAATACAAACTCTATTTTGCATGATATCTGAAAGAATCTGAGGGCGATGTATGATATATTTCTGAAACGGGGAAAAAAATGGCGATTCTTTCCAAGCCATTTCAAACTATCGTTTCCATAAGAATAAACACAAGTTCATGTTATAGCTCAGCAAGGAAAAAACAAAGTACACTACTGGATTGCTATGAAGAAGGTGCCTGTATAATGTTTTCATTTCAACATCCTAGCACAAACAGAAACGGAGATAATGGCCAAAGTTGGAACCACCCAAATTTCAATTTTGGCCTATAACTCAAAAACGAAAGAAGATAGAGGAATGCAGTTTATGGCATTATTAGTTTCTCTAAAAAAGACCACCATTTTCCTCTATCTCTCACGGTTAAAAAGCCGCTGGAGTTTCTGACCACTTGGCAAGTTGTAATATCAATCAAATATTCAATCAGCAATAATAAATATCGCACTTAAAATGACTATAAATCGCGGAAGCATGCCTATTTTCTCACGGACCTGAACTCTATAATTACAATGTCGGTAAAAGTAAGAGTAAGTGCATGAAATAAACGGATAGATAATGAAGGAAGCTATTTCAGCTACTGCACCTCAAGTTCAAACATATTAAATGGGTGAATCTGCTATCTGCTGGCCTTTATTAACTATTGCGGCCTTGTGTTTATCTATTTAATCGCTTCACTATTATTACTCTCGAGTTTGCTAATACTCATGTATGATTTACGGTCTGCTGCTTCCGAATACATGTTATTTTTAAACCTAGAGAATTTTACATTTAACAATCAATATGTCTTTGTATAGTCGGCTAAACAAGGCACTGATAAATTCAAGAATTCCGCGGCCTATGATATTTAACAGGCCAGAAGGTTGCTTTAAAATGCGACGTTGCCGGAATGCCCACAAGGGGTTGTTACGACTTTTCAATGGCAGTTGCAGTTCTATATTATGGAAGCATCAGAAATTCGCCCGGGAAGCATGTAAAAAGGTTTGTGTTTTTTCGCTGTATGCGTGTGATTGTTTTTTTTAATCAATGAATAAAGTGAAAATAAGTGTTGCAGGTGCAAAAATAGTGTGAATCGGGTTTGTTATTGAATTTTTCGACTTTGAGTGTTCATATCTCGAAGGATTATCAACAGGAAGGTTTTTCATTTTGATATTGATTAAAATTTCATTTGGAAATCTGCGATTTGAGTACTATGCCTCGTACTTGTGTAGTTCCCGGTTGCAAAATCAACTATAAATCTACGAGGCTGCTGACATAGTGAACATTTGTCGTGATAACTATCTCAAGTACGCTGGAAATATGTCATAAATAAACATTTCAATTTATAGAACTGAACAGGGCCATTTTTTTTAACGTTGGAAAAGAATTGGGAAATTGCCTGACAACAAAAGTCTGAAAATGAATCGATCTGATCTTGTTCGTCCCAATCGGTGCAAAATTTGTCATAATGGACAACTAATTTTCGTCTCCATTCCTCAGGATCAGTTCTTTTTGGAGTAATTGAAGACGTCATGTAACTCGGATGATTTGGAAAAATTGAAGGAATTGCATCATCAGTTAATTTAGGAATTTTTCGCGGTATATTTATAACTGAACCTTAGGCGGTTGGATAAGAGTTATTTTTCATAATATGGGAATCTACAGAATGTTTAATACAAACTACACTGTCTTCGTGGATTTCAAAACTACTTTCTCCATGAATTACGTTAAGTCATTTTCTTCTCCTCGCGGAATCTTTCGGAAATCTAAATACCGACCCTTTCTTTTCTCATTAATAGGTTTATAGTTGCTTTTGCAACAGGGCACTGCACAAGTACGAGGCATAGTACTCAAATCGAAGATTTCCAAATGAAATTTTAATTAATATTAAAATGAAAAGCCTTCCTGTTGATAATTCTTCCAGATGTGAACACTCAAAGTCGAAAAATTCAATATCAACACACACTGATCTTGCAACTGCAACACTTATTCTCACTTTATTTATTGATTAAAAAACCAATCACACGCACACAGCGAAAAAAACACAAACTATTTTACATGATCCCCACTCGAATTCACATATACGCAAGAAAAGCAACTTGGAACTGTTACAATCCTGAGTCAGGACCCCAACCCGCTCTGAACACTCCGGCAACGTCGCATTTTGAAGGAACATTCTGGCCTGTTAAATATCGTAGGTCGCGGTAGGCCTTGTCACATCGTGTCCTTTACAAACTTAACATTGGTATTCGGGTCATTCTCGACCCTAGTTTATATATTTCTTTGGCTGAAACCTGTTCCTTGGAAGTTCATCAGTTCAAACAACAATTAAATTTGTTAGAGGAAAATAAATCTCGATGACAACTATGACATTTTCTAACGGTCTAACGTCATTCCATTCAAAAATAAAAGTCATCGAAATGACAGAATGACATATGAAAGATGCAAATTAATTTCAACTCGTGTCTGAGATAAACGCTGCGAAAAACCATGTTACCGGATCAAACGTGTTTAAATGGAGGTAATGGTGTTACCCTTTGCCAGTGTCATAACCCCATTTGTAAGAGTGAGGTCCATCGTGTCCAACAACGTGAAAAGTAAGTCTGTCTCTTGTACTGTCGTGGTGTGGTATACCGACTGCGGAAATTAACTGCTGGCTGAGTCCTGTTGAAAATCCGTCTTCTGAGGCTGATGGAACAGCGTCGTCTTCGTTGTAGTCAGTGTAGCTTGTTTCAGCTTGTGAGTTGTCGTCGTTATGATTCGAACTCGCCTTGGTAGAATGAAATGGTTTATCAGATGAACGAGATGTCACAGAGCACTCCGATAAAACGTCAATTGCCTTCCGTTCATAATTCAGATTATAGAGTAAACTCCAAAATTTTTGGTTCAGGGGTTTACAAAAACACTGACGAGATTCGTTCGATGACCAGAGGACCACTGAACATGATATTCGATAACTAAACTTGAACTATGTGTGTGACTTAGAGCTATGAAACTATCATGGCATGAAAAATGTCAGAACGAAATGAATTTAAAGCCTTTTAGAATTCTGATCCTACCATTTTTTGTGATTCCTTCTTGATTTTCCGACTGAATAACGCGATTTTCATAATAAGTATTATGAATTGACATTGAAGTGTTATCTAGCTTTAATTTGAGAGATCAGACTGTTATCTCTTTGGTTCTTATGACCTACTGCTGACAGTGACAGTTCGTGAGAGTGCTCTGTGCTTCGAAAGTCGACGACTCTGAAAGCTTTTCCTTACCCTCAAGTTGTCCAATTCTCTCTGGTTCTCCAGCTTGGCCAAATGGTCGAACTTCCTGTCTAAATCCTTCTGCTTATACACCAGTTCCCTCTCTTCAATTGGCACCAGTTCGATCTCTATCTTGGGCTGGGAAGAAAGGGCCTTGTCCTTGGTGTGGATCTCTTTGTTGTACTTCTTGGGGAATTTGTGCGTAGGGGTGTCCAACTTGGTCAGCGAGGCTGGCAGTTCATAGAAGAAGATCGGGTTGTTTTCTGGGTTCCATAGAGTTTCGGATGGCGCTTTGAGGTCTGTGGATGGTGCTGGTACGTTCAAGAAAGAGACTGGGGAGTTTTCTTGTGGTGGTCTCAGTTCGCCGCTGGGTTCGGGTACGTTGAAAGGAACGGATTGGACTATTCCTGGGAGTTCTTGATTGGAGGAAGCTTCAGCGTACGAGTCATCTTGTTGTATGTATCCAGGGTAGATTCGAGGTTGCAGCTCGATTTGTTCGGCATTTCTGATGGTTCTGGCTGACGCTATGGACGATACACACACCACCAAAACCTGGAAATGATATGAAATCTACAATTTTTTTCTTTACTTCTGGAAATTTCAAAAGTAAAATACAAAGATCTTCGGTCTCCGACATTAGCTGAATGAAAAGCATGTCCGAAGAATTTTAGTCACAGTTTTTCGATACTTCAGTCGGTTGACAGGAAAAACGTCAGGTTTTTAGAACAAAACCACTTCCAAACCATTATTCAACAATGGTTTTCTCCAAAGTTTTAGATATATATGAAATTTTTGCAGTGGCATGTGATCTGGAAAAATTGAACTTCTTTTTTAACGTTACTAGATGTCGCCATTTGTATTAAGTTACTCTAAACCAAAGATTATAGAGTTAGAACGATGGGAAACGCCCTTATATCTGTGGTACTAAAATCCGACTACGATTTTTGGCTAGTTTCCTACTTTTGACATCTAGGGGGCACTGAAAACATTATTTAGTACAGAAAACTATTTTAATAGGCGTGAAATTCGAATTATACTTCTCATTAATTTCCATTAAATTGAGTATTCTTTGTCGAGGTTTTAAAGAAACATCCTGATCGACAAAACAAAAGCAAGGCTCCGCTTTTTGATCAGGATGATATTTTCCATCTAGGCATTGTTTTGAATCCAATGAAATACGCTTCTGGATTCTTCATATTCTTATTTGAAATGATTGTAAAATCAACTACAATGCAGTAATTATGAAATCGGGAACACTTCAGACATTTGTTCAAATATTAGAGAATTATTATAACAATTTCAAGAACTTATTCATACAGTGAATTCTCGATAAAATGGAAATTACTCAGTGTATTTTCACCTCAATGAGTCTTGAGGGTCTAGTAGATGAGTCGAACTGCTGGAAGGGTCTTCAAGAGAACCTCCACCTCTATAAGTCGTTCTTCTTACCACAATTGTCTCTATGAGTGAAACTTTTTGATCTAATGAATGAGACCGAAGAAGATTCGGTTCGCAAACAAGTCACCACACGTGATGAATATCATACGATTTTTCGACCTCTAAAGACATGTTTCCAGTGCTCAGTCGCTCGTTTCTCATTGATGATGATTTCGTGTTTACCCGAATTTTTCTCTCAATGAAGTGAAGTCTCACTTGAATAACTCGAATGTTTGGTGAGCCGAACAATAGATAAGTCGAACAGTTTTTTTGGTCCCTAGGAGTTCGACTTAACGAGAGTCCACTGTATATTAATTACAGAATGTTCGAACAACAATAAAAGAAAAATATCAGAGGTGTACAACAAGATCTGTAGGTCAGCCCAGCAAAAGTTCTTTATGCGTTATCCAGAACAATATCTTTCTGCCCCGAAAACTCTATCCATTTGACAGCACTGAAAATAAAAATCAATGAACAAGACAGTTACATGATACGAGTTACAAAACTTACATTTCCATTCTCTTTGGTAATGAAAATAATGCACATTCAGGATTATTCTACTCTTGTAGATTTCGAGTTGTTTCAGTGGAAAATACTCGTATACGAGAAAATACAATCGTCATTCAGCAAAAATATTTATTCAGGTATTCATTTCAAAATTGACAACAGCTTACTGATAATCTCTATATAATCTTTGCCAAATGGACCCTAATTAAATATTTTAACCATAACCCGTTTACTTTTGAAAAACAGATGTCGCTGACATCACTGTAGTCGCTTCGTTTCCCATCTTTATAATCTATAATCATTGTTCAAAACGACATTACTGGCAGGCTCGAAGTTTTTAACAAAGATTTTCGTCTCTAACAAGGCCGAAAGCGGTCTATCTCTTCTCTCATGAGGGAGATTGGCAAAACTGTTATCTCTCTTATGTCATAAATTTGACGGATATTCATTAAATCCGTGGCAGAAGGCCCACATATCATCAATAAATATCACCATGAAAACTGTGCTAGAAGAGCAATATTCTGAAGCAGTCGTGCAGATCCACCGTATCAATTTTCAATACTAATTTAAAAAACAACGGTGTCCCAAACGAACACAGAAAAAAACCTTGGACCAAAAACCGTTCTTCTCAGCGAGATTCAGATAAAGATGCTATAAATCGTTGCTCAACCGAAATCAACATTCAGCTCCTGCACTGACCCTGACAAAGTCCAGGTGTGGATGTGTCGCCAGCAATAAATCTAGCGTTGAACGTTTGCAGAAGAATCATTCTTCATATAGGGAGACAAGGCGAACGCGATTCCATTGTGTACGAGACAATACGTCAGGGGAGCTGCATAATTCGCGGTTTTATTATCGCGTATTTATTTTTTTAAGACGCAATTAACATGCTGGTGTCAGATTATTCACGTTTATAGAGTCTGACGATATGAACGACGGTCTTGCGTATGATCTGGTCCGTTTTATTGCTTCTGCAGGAATTCCAGGACAATACCTACATAACATCAATCAATCAGAAATGTTCTTTATTGGACATATCCAAATGGCCATCGACCGAGGTCCTTCAGCCTATTTGTACAACAAAGTTACATGTTTCTTAAATTATAAATATTGATACAGTAGTGTAGATGACAAATTGTACAAAAAAAGAAAAACAAACTTATATACAGATATATACGATTATTTGTGTATCTTATTGGATCATGACTGAAGAAACTCAAAATGGCTTATTGAACATTTCAATCCAAAGGGTGCTTCAAAATAATTCAACTTTATTTGTGACGTTATACACAGTTTTTAAGAGAAATCGGTGAATTTCTTTTCAAAAAGAAGGTATATCAAACGCGTCTTTTTTTCTACTGAAAATTATTCTCCTTCATCTGTGTTGTACTCATCAAAGATTATAGAGTATAAAGATGGGAAACGAAGCGACTACAGTGATGTGAGCGACATCTGAAGTTTCAAAAGTAAACGGGTTATGGTTAAAATATTTAATTAGGGTCCATCTGGCAAAGGTTATATAGAGATTATTAGTAGGCTGTTTTCAATTTTGAGAGAAATACTTGAATAAATATTTTTACTGGATGACGATTTTATTTGCTCGTATACGCGTATTTTCCACTTAATAAATAACTCGAAATCTACAAGATTTCTATAATCTATGTTTGTGTGTTTTTCTGTTATGAATTTTGTGTTGAAAACTGTCCGATATTCAAAATGCATGGTGATTAATCGCTGAAATAATAGAAAGAATAATCTTGAATGTGCATTATTTTCATTACCAAAGAGAATGGTAATGGAAGTTTTGAAACGTATCATGTAACTGTCTTGTTCATTGCTTTTTATTGTCGGTGCTGTCAAATGGATAGAGTTTTCGGGGCAAAAATATATTGTTCTGGATAACGCATGAAGAACTCTTGTTGGGTTGACCTACAGGTCTTGTTGTACACCTCTGATGTTTTTCTTTTATTGTTGTTCAAACATTCGGTAATTAATATACAGTGGACTCTCGTTAAGTCGAACTCCTAGGGACCAAAAGAAGTGTTCGACTTATCTATTGTTCGGCTCACCAAACATTCGAGTTATTCAAGTGAGTCTTCACATCATTGAGAGAAAAACCCAGGTAAACACGAAATCATCATCAATGAGAAACGAGCATCTGACCACTGGAAACACGTCCTTAGAAGTCGAAAAATCGTATGATATTCATCACGTGTGGTGATTTTTTTGCGAACCGAATCTTCTTCGGTCTCATTCATTAGATCAAAAAGTTCCACGCATACAGGCAATGGTGGTCAGAAGAACGACTTAAAGAGGTGGAGATTTTCTTGACGACCCTTTCAGCAGTTCGACTCATCTACTGGACCCTCTAGACTCATTGAGGTGAAAATACACTGGGTAAAATATGTATGAAACGGGTGCAGAACAACTGTTCGATTTATCGAGAGTTCACTGTATGAATAAGTTCATGAAATTGTTTTAATAACTCTCTAATATGTGAACAAATTTTTAAATTGTTCTCAATTTCAAAATTATTGTATTGTAGTTGATTTGACACAATCATTTCAAATAAAAATATAAAGAATCCAGAAGCATATTTCATTTGATTCAAAACAATGTGTGGATGGAAAATATCATCCTGATCAAAAAGCAGAGCCCTGCTCTTGTTTTGTCGATCAGGATGTTTCTTTAAAAGCTCGACAAAGAATACTCAATTTAATGGAAATTTATGAGAAGTATAATTCGAATTGCGCGCCTATTAAAGTAGTTTTCTGTACTGAGTAATATTTTCAGCGCCCCCTAGGTGTCAAAAGTAAGAAACCAGCCAAAAATCGTAGTTGGATTTTAGTACCACAGATATAAGGGCGTTTCCTATTTTTCTAACTCTATAATCTTTGGTATTCATGTTTTCCTTGATCTGTGGTCACTTGGCTCTTCGTCCGTGTGCAGTCTATGGTCCAAGCCTACCGTTGACATTTCTGGTGGCGCCTCGATTTCTCCCATAGATATGGTATTCTATCTCTATGATTTCTCCAAACCTGTCATCAGTCAATCCGCCTACGACTAAAGAGGTACATTACACCGAATTTCAATTTGCAGTTACGCCTACGCGCGTTCCTCAAAACAATCGCAGGTCGTAGGTAAAACAATGGCCGCGTTTTTTGCGTCGTTTTGCATTGTTTGGAAACGGAGCCAATTCATCTGGGGAAAACCAGTTGCGCAATAAAATCTTCTCGGATTTTAATAACGAGATCGTGATCGACGTTGCGATAAATTGGACTCGTGCTTGTTTGTTGTTTTTAGGTACATTGATCGAGGTCGTTCAAGTTCAAGCGGTGTCGAAGATCTACCACCGGAAATCCTACGATTTCTCTACTTTTCGGGATGCGATGTTGGATGAACTTTTGATAGAAAAGATGATGAAGGATTTGTTAGCTTTAAAAAACGATGCTTTGCCTTACGGAGGCCATACCGAGAACATTATTAAAACATACAGGGATATTCACGAATATGACTCTATAGAATATTTTTAGGAAAGACACAGATTCAGGATTGAAATTCTAAAGGTGAGCTTCAAGTAAGAAGACGACTTCTCGTATATTATTTGAAGGTTATAGGACTTCCGGTCTTTCAAATGGGAAGACCCATTTTTTATTGCATAAATAGATTCTACATTGAATACTGAGTCTTTTTGATTCCAAAAGTTGGAATTTTCCCGAGAAAATTCTCTTTAAATGAGGAAATACGAAAAAAAATCTCAAAATTGAACTCTGTTGAAATACAGACAACTTCGAGGTTTTTTCATTGAAAATTCTCATTTTTGAGAATCTCCGAGAAGAAAGGCTGATGCTTCTTTTCCGATAGCGTGATTTTCAGAATATGATACAGGAGGTCACAAATTCTTTGTCAATGTTAGAAGTGACGAAACATCAAAAGATCGTTTGTTTTTCAAATTGAAACCCCATTTTTTCGAATCTTTTTCGAAATGTTCGTCAAAAAATTGTAGGAGCATACGTCCAAGACTTTTATCCAAAATGAATATTTTTCGAGATATTCAGGAAAAACGATTTTGTCTTCAATTTTTAATCTCATTTCGAATGTGTTTTTCTACTGGAAAATAATTAGCGGTCAAGTGAACTTTTTCGAAATCTCTGTTATCGAGAAAATATTTTCTATAGTTCAGACGAGTTAAGTTCTTGAATTATCATCTGTAATGCGAGAGCAACAATTGGTTTGAAGTTTTTAATGTGAGTATTAGTGAAGTCAACGGGAAAAATTCTCAGGAATGCAGAAAAAAATAATTTTTAATGCTTTTGAAAGAATAATTAGCAGAACATGTAGCAATTTCATTACTGAAAATTCAAATTTCCCAACCATGACAGAAAAGAAATTCTCCAGAACTAAGAATTTATGGAAATTATCCTAAGCTTAAAAAAAAAAGAAAACTGAACTCGTCTGAATTATCAGAAAAAATTTTCTCGATAACAGAGATTTCCAAAAGTTCACTAATTATTTTCCTAATTCCACATTCGGAATGAGATTGAAAATTGAAGACAAAATGGTTTTTCCTGAATATCTCGAAAAATATTCATTTTGGAAGTGAATTTAAAATAGAATAAAATTTATTTGCTCTCAATATTACAAATAAATCAATTAACCTTCAAAAACTCACTAGGTGCGTCGAAATTAAGAAAATTGATTATTCATTATTCAAATCATTCACAATAAACAGAATAAATTACAACAAGTTACAATAAATTACAATAAGTTACAATAAAAGTCTTGGACGTATGCTCCTATTATTTCTTGACGAAGATTTCGAAAATGCTTCCAAAAAATGGGGTTCCAATTTGAAAAAAACGATTTTTTGATGTTTCGTCACTTCTAACTTTGACAAAGAATTTGTGACCTCCTGTATCATATTCTGAAAATCACGCTATCGGAAAAGAAGCATCAGCCTTTCTTCTCGGAGATTCTCAAAAATGAGAATTATCAATGAAAAAACCTCGAAGTTGTCTGTTTTTTAAAAAAGTTCAATTTTGAGGTTTTTTTTTCAAATTTAATCATTTAAAGAGAATTTTCTCGGGAAAATTCAAACTTTTGGAATCAAAAAGATTCAGAATTCAATGGGTCTTCCCATCTGAAAAACGAAAGTTGATGATCCACATTCGTGAATAACCCTGTATAGGTAATTTGAAAACATAAATCATCGAATGAATAACACCTTCAATTTAAATTCTCAAAAATCATTCACCATGTGGCAGCGTTGAAATAGAAGTTTTATCTTTCCCTTTCTTATGCTAAAAAAGATTCTCCTAATAGAGTAATAGTTATGTTTCACACAAACCATACAAAAATACCCACACCGATAAAATTGCAGGTTGAACGGCTAGAAAGCTTTTCAGACAAGCATGAATAATTAGAGTACACTTCCTTTTTTTCGTGTCCACTGTTAAACCGCAGCAAATCGATAATACAATTCTTCGATATGCCAATTAGAAGTGTATCAGGCGTGACCATGTTTGATCGGTGTGTAAGGGAAGTGATAGTATCGTAGAAAGTATGAAGGATTGGACCAAGTTCACCGTCTTGGTGAGTCGCTGAACTGTCGAGTGTTTACTTTATCGAAAGCGAAAGGTTAGACAATGGGAAACAAAAGTTGGAAGTGTCTTTTGCAAGCTGATAAGAAGACGAAAAGAATATGATGTTGTTCATTCAATGACTTGATGTACCTAGTATAAACCTGAAAGAAAAAAAGCCTTGAGGCTCGTTTACAGTACATCAGTATAGTATCATTTTTTAGGTGCTAGAGTACCTCAAAGTTGACAAGTTTTTTTAAGAAAAAGTGATATATTTTTAAAAATACCGATGTCGAGAAAATTCTAATTACTGGTTTGGAATCTACGTTCTTTAGTTGAACAGCCATATTACGAGGGTTTCATTAGGTTGAAAAAAATTTTCTTTTAATAAACCGCGAGTGAATTATGCGAAATTTTTCTAAAAAAATATTTTTTTTTTGAGATATGAAAACTCTGTTGATATGTATTATTAACTAAGACACGTAGATTACGAATATGCAAAAAGAATTTTACTATGATCGGTATTTCGGAAAATATATAATTTTTTTCGAAATATTTCGGAAAATTTGGTGAACTTTGAGGTTACTTAGCAGCCGGAAGAACGGTAATATGAAAGTGCTGGTTTTTTTACTCGTAGAATGGTTCTTTGAGAATGAAATGGTGAAATTTTCATGTTCCTATCACGACCGGTCAAAATTTTATGAATTTTTCCGCGAAGGTCCATTTTTTTCGGAATTTCCATCAACTATAATTTGAAAACTATAAGTCTTAGAAAAAAAAGGTTTGGATATTATTAATCTGCGCCCTTGAATTAGTAAGTATGTATATTTTGGTAAGGATCAGACAACTTTAATTTTTTGAAGATTTTTCCATGCATATGCATGGAAAAAATTGCGTTTTTTGAAAAAAATTTTTTTTGCTCCGATCAATACCAAAATTATATTTCTTTTTAATTCGAGGGCGTAGATTACGAATATGCAAACAGATATTTTAGGAAAATTTTATTCGATAAGTTATGAACGATGGAAAATTCTAAAAATTGGATCTTTGCGGAAAAAATCATAAAATCTAACCCAGTATAGATAGTAAAATGAAAGTTGCATATGATCATTCACAAAGGATCGATCTATGCATTTAAAAATCAGCATCAGTATAGTATGATTTTTCCAGGTGCTACAGCACCTCAAAGTTGACCAAAAAGTGAAAAATTTTCATGAAAAAGTGAAATATTTTTCAAAATACCGATGGCAAGACAATTCTAATTACAGATTTGGAATCAACGTACCTAAGTTACACAACCATATTACAAGGGTTTCATTAGGTTGAAAAAATTTTTTTTTGATTTAGGAAATTTTCGAAGAAACTCAGACTGGGTTTCGAGAAATTTTTTTAAGTCCTTTTTTTTTGAGATATAGAAACTCTGTTGATACAGCTGAAGAAATAAGATAGGTAGATTACGAATATGCAATTAGATTTTCCCTATGATCGGTATTTTGGAAAATATATCATTTTTTTCGAAATATTTCGGAAAATTTGGTCAACTTTGAGGTTATGTAGCAGCCGGAAAACCAGGAATATGAAAGTGCTGATTTTTTTCCTCGTAGAATGGTTCTTTGAGAATGAAATGGTGAAACTTTCATGGTCCTATCACGACTGGTCAAAATTTTATGATTCTTTCCGCGAAGGTCCATTTTTTCGGAATTTCCATCAACTATAATTTGAAAACCATAAGTCTTAGAAAAAAAAGGTTTGGATATTATTAATCTACGCCTTCGAATTAGTAAGTATATATATTTTGGTAACGATCAGATAACTTAAATTTTTTGAAGATTTTTCCATGCATGGAAAAAATTGCGTTTTTTGAAAAAAAATTTTTTTGCCCCGATCAATACCAAAATTATATTTCTTGTTAATTCGAGGGCGAAGATTACGAATATGCAAACAGATATTTAAAAAAAAATATATTTGAAAAGTTATGGTCGATGGAAAATTAAAAAAATTGGACCTTCGCGGAAAAATTCATAAAATCTAACCCATCAGAGATAGTGGAATAAAAATGGCATATACTGATTGACAAAGGATCAATCTATGCATATTGAAATCAGCATCAGTATGGTATCATTGCTACAGCACCTCAAAGTTGACCAAAAAGTGGAAAATTTTCATGAAAAAGTGAAATATTTTTCAAAATACCACTGGCAAGACAATTCTAATTACAGATTTGGAATCTACGAACCTTAGTAAAACAACCATATTACAGGGGTTTCATTAGGTTGAAAAATTTTTTTTTGGATTTGGGAAATTTTCGAAGAAACTGACAGTGGGTTTCGAGAAATTTTTTTGAGTCCTTTTTTTGAGATATAGAAACTCTGTTGATACATCTGAAGAAATAAGATAGGTAGATTACGAATATGCAATTAGATGTTTCTTATGATCGGTATTTTGGAAAATATATCATTTTTTTCTAAAAACTTCGGAAAATTCGGTAAATTTTGAGGTTATGTAGCAGCCGGAAAAACAGGAGTATGAATGTTCTGATTTTTTTACTCGTAGAATGGTTCTTTGGGAATAAAATGGTGAAACTTTAATGGTCCTACCACGACTGGTCAAAATTTTATGAATTTTCCGCGAAGATCCATTTTTTCGGAATTTCCATCGACAATAATTTGAAAACTATAAGTCTTAGAGAAAAACGGTTAGAATATTATTAATCTGCGCCCTCGAATTAGTAAGGATGTATATTTTGGTAAGGATCAGACAACTTTAATTTTTTGAAGATTTTTCCATGCATATGCATGGAAAAAATTGCGATTTTTGAAAAAAATTTTTTTTGCTCCGATCAATACCAAACTTGTATTTCTTGTTAATCTGGGGGCGTAGATTACGAATATGCAAACAGATATTTTACAAAAAAATTATTCAAAAAGTTATGGACGATGGAATATTCCAAAAATTGGACCTCCGCGGAAAAATTCATAAAATCTAAACTAGTAGAAAACGGAAAATAAAAATTGCACATATTTATTCACAAAAGATCAATCTATAGTTTAAAAAATCAGCATCAGTATAGAATCATTTTTCTAGGTGCTACAGCATCTCAAAATTGACCAAAAAGTGGAACATTTTCATGAAAAAGTGAAATATTTTTCAAAATACCGATGACAAACAAATTATAATTACAGATTTGGAATCTACATACCTTAATTGAACAACAATATTACAAAGGTTTCATTAGAATAAAAAAAAAATTTTCGGGAAAATTTCGAAGAAACCGCTAAGTCCAAAAAAAATTTTTTTTAAATATAGGCATTCCGTTTATATATCTGATTAATTAAGACCCGTAATTTTTCGAGTCTTAGAATGGTTCTTTGAGCATTAACTGGTGAATTTTTCTTGGTCCTATCGCGACTGTTCAAAATTTTATGAATTTATCTATCTAACTCTCATTTTTTGAACATTTTTCCAACTCTACACCTCTTCCAAGTGTAATTCAGAAATAGTCGATTGACGTTCAGAAAACATCACTTGTATTTCAGAAAACATAACACTATGTAATTCAGATTAGTCAACTGAATTTCAGAAAATATCAAATCTAAAATTCCAATGACTCATGTGAAATTCAATTGACGGTTTCTAAAATTGAAGTGACTAATCTGAAATTCACTTGACGGTTTCTGAATGAAACTTGGAAAAGGTGTTGTCCGATCTCTTAAAATAGGAACTACGCTCAGTCGGAACGAAAGCAAAACTTGTCATGACGCCGATTATGATTTTGATAGCGAAAGTTGATTGCAGCTGTTCCATTTACGTCAACGATTTCAATTTACGCGTTTATCCACGAGTTGTTCCGTTAAATATGATTGAAATTAATCATATTCACGATTTTTCCACGTCAAAATTAAATATTAAATTGGTATAAAGGTTTAATCTCAAATAGAATAAGTTGCGATATCAGCTTTCGACATTCAATTGTTTCAGTTTCGATTTGTCATTCGATTCATTCAAAAGGCACGCTCGATTCTAGACGGCGATCTTAGCAGAAACAAACAGCTCATGAAAAAATTCATGAGATCCAAGTAACTTCGCAGTCCGATGCACAGCTCCATTGTTTATTGTTTAACGTTATGATAATGAATTGAGGAACAACTCATTCTACTAATTTGAGAATGAGGATCGAGATGTTCAGGAAGTGCGTTTTTTGTGTTGTCAAAGTTACAAAATTTGCGGAAGAGGTTTCGCGTCTGATCCAACGTTGGGGTCTCCTTACGTCGTATAACTTGGAGACCCCAACATTGGATTAGGCGCGAAACCTCGTTTATGAAATATTAAAGAATCAAAGATATGTTGTTTTGAGAGTTTGATTCAGTTTGAGCAGGTTAACATTCCTTTTGTTTCATGATCTGAACAAACACCAATCACCTCAAGAGATATTTACGTTGGATATACTTGAAGATTTCAAGGAAAAACGAATCATCATTAATGTTGAATAGTTTCAATGTTTTTTTTTTCAGATTTTGAGTCTCACTGTATTTTATCAACTGAGGTATCTTGAAAGATGTCAGAGATTTATTCCATAGCCTTTTTTCATCAAATAATATCTGAAATTCGTGCTCTTTTGTTTGGATATAGCGTTATGTTACATTATGTTTAGCTCTATATAAGAAGAATATAATTTATTAAGAATGGGTAAGCCAAATCAAAGATATCATCATATTATTGAAAATATTCATTTTAACAAAACGAACAAACTGAAACATTTTTTTAATTATCTTAAGGAGTTGGAAATGGCTGCATATTTTGAACAGAAAAACTTTTCGTTCATATGATCTGCTCAGAGGTCTGCAAACTTTTTCACTAATTTCAATATAATTCCTTTATTTAATTCGTAGTTTATCAACTGAAAATACGAAGTCATTTTGAATTTCTTGGAGAGAATTTGTTTCATTATAATGAATGTTTCTGAATATTTTAATATTTTGAGGATTTATTTGTTTTGTCTTATCCTTAATTAATTTATTAGTGGATAAGCAGAGTTGAGTAATCTTCTCCCTTTGAAACTGTGTACGTGGAAAAGATAGAAACATTTTTCATTTAGATTTTCATCGTCCATCTTATCGATAATAATGAAAAACAAGAAAACAGAAAATATTATTATAAATAGTTTAAGGCCTTCACCTACGAATATATTGATATGAGAGAGTCTCCCAGGCTTACAATCTCAGACCAAGAATCCTCTGCGGATGCCTACCGCAGATGTAGACAAAACGTTAGGTGAAAAAATTACAATAATCCAATAAGTCCGGAATAAGACTCTCCCAATGTCACATTATATTCTCTTTTCTTTTTTCAAGGCTTTCGAAATCCTGATTTCGAGAGCTTATGAAAAAAACAGTGCTTTTTCGAAACGTCGCTTGAAGAAAACCTTCAAGGAGAATAAAATTGTCTTATTCCTGACATTCATTTTTTATTATTATTGATAAAATGGATTAAGGAATAATTAGCGGTCAAGTGAAATTTTTGGGAATCTCTGTTATGGAGAAAATATTTTCTATAGTTTCTCGTCTGAACTATATAAGAAAATATTATCTCGATTACAGAGATTTCCAAAAATTTTACTTCACCGCTAATTATTTCCGAGTGAAAAAACACATTCGGAATGAGATTGAAAATTGAAGACAAAATCGTTTTTCCTGAATATCTCGAACAATATTCATTTTGGGATAAAAGTCTTGGACGTATACTCCTATTATTTTTTGACGAAGATTTCGAAAATGCTTCGAAAAAATGGGGTCCCAATTTGAAAATAAAATTGTCAAATTCCTGACATTCATTTTTTATTATTATTGATAAAATGGATTAAGGAAGTCAGAATGAAAAAAAAAAATTAACATAAGATATTAAGAGAGTAAATGATAAAGAGGTGAATGTAGATTTCGCGTAGATCTCAATCAAGTATGAATAGCAGTTTCCTTGGAGTTATAATTGAAAATATACGAAATTATTTCTTGAAAAGAATGAAAATTGAAATTCATGAATTTTTCAAAGACGACCTAGGAAAAGACTTTTCAAGAATAATTTAAATGAAGAAAGGGTGATACAATAACTCACCAGCTTATTCAAGATTGCCATGATCGATGAATGCTAGAAACAAAACACAGTCGTCGAATCGGAAAGACGCGCGTTAAAACAAAATACTGTCGGCGCGCTTCAACTATTTATAGCTCCTTCAGTTTCTCCCGCTAGTCTACTAGATCCTCGCCTCACTTCGGTAGTAGCGATGCATGGCATCCTTAGTTTTTGTAATTAATCCCTTGCAATTTGTCTTGATTGGAGTCATTTGACAAATTTTAGAAAATTAAGTGGAAGAAATCGATTGATTGAAATATACACGGTGTTGTGGAATTCGCGCGGTAGTTTTGTGAAGAATGATTTTGATAGGAAAGTCTTTTTATTACCTCCAACTCTGCCATTCTTTTTTTTTTCATAGGACTCGTAGTTTTACCGGAAATCGAGATAAACTGTTTTTTGTACAACTGCCATTAAAAGTGACACTTTTAATGACAGCAAACAATGTTAAAATTGATTGTTTACGTGGAACGTGTTGAAAATGTTTTTAGCATTCCATTTTCTTTTATATATAAGAAAAATTCAGCAATTGCAAATTTTTATTATCAATATTCAACAATCATTACTTATGAACATCAATATTAATTGTGAAACTAGAACAATTACTAACATTAATGCCCTGTGACGTAAGGGAGCTTCGCAACACATTATTAGAATCCTCAGCACCATCAGTACTTGTACAATTTTGGATGATGATGATCCGAAATCTGTTGAGGTTGGGAGAATTTTTTCAGCAATGACATTTTTATATGCAATGGAATGATCAACATAGCCATCGGCTACCGTCGTAGACTTCCATCCATCATGTTTTTTTATATCCGTAATATTTGCTCCTGATTCTGCTAGCAATGAAGCGGAGGATCTTTGAAAACTGTATCCTGTATATTGTTTTGGTTCTGGCAGTTTGAGGCATTCGGCAACAAAAGATGAAATTTTCCCAAATGTATTGATACCAACTGGATTGGCAGTGCATTTATTATTCATGTATTTCAGGAAAAAACGGCGATGTTTGATGACAGAACGGCTCACTGAAAAGTACTTATAAAAATAGTCTACATACTTCCCAATAATATTGAAAGAACGACTGACTTTCGTTTTTGTAATTGGAAGTTGTATAACCAATGATTTATTTGATATTTCGATGTCTTCCACTGATAAATTACACAATTCTTCACACCGATAGGCTCCAAATAATCCGAAAATAGTTGCAACTTTAACCATCAAGTATTTCTCATCTGGTGCCTCCTTTATAAACTTTTCAACTTGTTCACTAGTGAGAATTTTCCGTTTTTTTGACGATATCATTCACTTTTCCGTTTTAAATATGCTATTTCCTTAAAATATTTACTAACATCCACACCATTTTTAACGAGGGCGCTTGACTTTATCATTGAAAATTTGCTACACAAAGTTGATGCTCACCATATTTTCGATTTTTCTTCTAAGGTCAGGAAAACAGTTTCACTGAAGTTCCCTTTTACATTTTTCAATTTACACCAGGCTAGGAAATTGTTAAATGCAATATCGTACTGCTGAACAGATTTTTTAGGTAGGAGTTCCTAATTTGCTCTTCTTGCAGACTTTTCAATATCCAGAAGAACAACCAAATCGTCACTTTAAATAATAATTGGACTCTCGACAAACATATTAAGCAGTTAAAAATGACAGCGTCTTTTCTCATTTGTTAGTAATCATAACGTTGGCAACATTTGCCATTCACAACAACCTTTTGATTATTTGAATTTTAAAATGCATTTTGAAGTTTATTGTCATTGCAAATTCGCCCATTTCATTATCAAAATAGGGCAGTTGTACAAAAAACATTGTATGGTATTTGTGTTAAAAGTGATTTTATTTTGTTCGTGAAATTGTTCAATTCGCTGAGCTCATTTCACAAACTTTTTCACTCACAAAATAAAACGTCACTTTTAACACTCATATCATAAATAACTATTTCACCCTTGAAATCTGACTTACTTCCCGAACTCAATTTATTTTCCCTTTAATTTTTGTTAACTTCTCCTCCTCATTATAATTTTGTTTTCAACAATAAAAGACCCTAGTCTATTGTTGTATCAGACTGAATAACATGTTTCATTCGTATACAGCACTGATTTCGCATTGAAGTTTAACACATCCGTGTTAAATCCGTCCTATTGTATCACCCACTACATCTCGACGTGATTCACCCTGTATATAACGCGAGGAAACGAATCGATTTGGAAACGTTTAATTCTATAAATCCGATACCATCTGGAACAATTCATTATTCATACGGTCTTGAGTTGTTTCAGGATCACCGGAAATTTTTTGTTGGTTTCTGTGATGACAGAGAGGATATTGAAAGGATTATCTGATTGTAAAATGATCGATTGGCGTAGATGGCCTCATCGCTGACCAATAATTTGTTGAATTACTCTTCTCAATGAGAACGAATGTAAACAAGAGACGTTTTTGCTGGTTTATTGTTTTTTTATGTATGTTTGGTCATTTAGCCGCTTCTCGTGTATGTCTTATTGTTTTCATTCAAGTGATAAGATAGTGAAGCTTCCACCCAAAAACTTTGAAATTGAATGGTTGGTTACTTACTTCAATATTTGGCTTCATTGTTTTACTTGGGACACCTTGTAAAATGTGGTGTACATGTTTGAAACGCAACAAAAATTATGATTCTTTCTGAGTGATAATCAATTATCTTCATAAAAAAACTCAACCAAAGATTATAGAGTATAAATATGAGGAACGAAGCGGCTACAGTGATGTGAGCGACATCTGTAGTTTCAAAAGTAAACGGGTTATGGTTAAAATATTTAATTAGGGTCCATTTGACAAGATTATATAATAGAGATTATTAGTAGGCTGTTGTCGATTTTGAATGAAATACTTGAATAAATATTTTTGTTGAATGACGATTGTATTTTCTCGTATACGCTCATTTTTCACTGAAATAATTCTAAATCAACAAGAGTAGCACCTAGCTCACTCTATAATCTTTGTTTGTGTGTTTTTCTGTTATAAATTTTGTGTTTAAAACTGGCCGACATTTAAAATGCATGGTGATTATTTGCAGAGATAATAGAAAGCATAATCTTGAATGTGCATTCTTTTCATTATAAAAGAGAATGAAAATGTGAGTTTTGAAACTCGTATCACGTAACTGTCTTGTTCATTGCTTTTTATTTTTAGTGCTGTCAAATGGATAGAGTTTTCGGGGCAAAAATATACAGGGTGGCCATTTGAAAACGAAACAGACGAGATTACAGACGAAATAAATTTTTTCGATAGAAATGCTCGGACAGGTCGATTTCTGCTCCAAGGGGGACAACTTGAGATGTAAGTTACGGACGCAGAGCGCTTCAACCTTGCTACTACAACCCTCACCCCCAATTTTTGAATAGGGAAAATGGGGAGAGTGATACCTCATTTGAAAGGTATTTTTATACTGATTTCAGCACAGTAATTGTTTTTTCATTTTATGCATTAGTTCTCGAAATACAGGGTGGCCATTTGAAAACGGAACAGACGAGATTACAGACGAAATAAATTTTTTCGATAGAAATGCTCGGACAGGTCGATTTCTGTTTCGAGAGGGACAACTTAAGATGTAGGTTACGGACGCATAGCGCTTCAACCCTTGCTACTACAACCCTCACCCCCAATTTTTGAATAGGGAAGATGGGGTGAGTGATACCTCATTTGAAAGGTTTTTCACAAAAAAACACTACAAGTGCCATGAAAACACCACTTCATTTTCAAATGCTTAGTCAAGAATATTTCGAGAACTAATGCATAAAATGAAAAAACAATTACTGTGCTGAAATCAGTATGAAAATACATTTCAAATGAGGTATCACTCACCCCATCTTCCCTATTCAAAAATTGGGGGTGAGGGTTGTAGTAGCAAGGGTTGAAGCGCTATGCGTCCGTAACCTACATCTTAAGTTGTCCCCCTCGAAACAGAAATCGACCTGTCCGAGCATTTCTATCGAAAAAATTTATTTCGTCTGTAATCTCGTCTGTTTCGTTTTCAAATGGCCACCCTGTATATTAATCGGGTCCAGAACAACTGTTCTACTAATCGATGTTCGATTTATCGAGAATTCACTTATATGAATAACTTCTTGAAATTGTTATAATAATTCTCTGATATGTAAACAAAATTTTGAAATAATATGTGAACAAAATTTTCAAATGAAAACATAAAGAATCCAGAAGCGTATTTCATTTGATTCAGAACAATGTATAGATGGAAAATATCATCCTGATCAAAAAGCGGAGCCCTGCTTTTGTTTTGTCGATCAGGATGTTTCTATAAAAGCTTGACAAAAAATACTCAATTTAATGAAAATTTATGAGAAATTTGTTTCGAATTTCGCGCCTTTTATAATAGTTTTCTGTACTGAATAATGTTTTCAGCGCCCTCTAGGTGTCAAAAGTAAGAAACTAGCCAAAAATCGTGGTCGGATTTTAGTTCCACAGAATTAAGGGCGTTTCCTATCTTTTTAAATCTATAATCTTTGCTTTCAGGCATCTAACCCTACACATATCTGCGACTGTCAAACTGACAGGTGACATATAACCAACATGGCGTCCGAACATTAGTGGAGAGCGTGAACTCACCCTGTATCTCCGCCTAATCAACGTTTTTACCATGAATTATCAGTCCAACCAAGGCCGAGTCGACCAAAACTGCTCCAATAGATGGATCGTGCTGAGTGGCTTCGAGAAAATAATTATTCTGCCTCAATTAAACGATCCCGATTCTGTTAAGTACGAAAACAATTACGACGCGGAAGATGCCAGCGTTTAAAATCACGTTTTTAACGCGGATAATTGAGATGGATGGTTTTGATGTTGTAAACATTATCTCGTTTTATGCATTCGGTGTAAGGATGAATTATATGTGTTACGGGAAGATGATTTGCCACTTGCTGGTCTTTGTTTTCTCAGATTCTATTCTTAATCGTGTTGAGGAGCTTCTTATTAACTTTAACAGTTGATTTATCCAAGAAATGACATACACAAGGGGAGACCATTATAACGCAAATTTTACTCGAAATAATCGAACATTATCTATCTGTACCTTCGAATAAGTCATTTTTGAGGACCTATAGACGGGTAGTTCCAACAGTATATACAGGGTGGCCGGACGATTGACATCAAAAAAAAAAACAGGTCCCTCATGTCATGGCCTTTTCGAATCACCCCCATGTATGTTATCCGATTTTTCACGGTTTCCGAGTTATGAATTTTTTTATGAAATTTGAGAATTTTCAACTTGAACATCTTCAAAATTTTTTTTTCTAAAAATACAAGACTTTTCTGATATTTTTTTGTTGTAGATAGATCGCCAGGAATTGTACTTTTATACATAAAATAACCAGCATCGTAACTCTGATAAAAATTATGAAAATGTTGGTCTCAAGTGTAAACATGTTACATGTAAACATGTTACTTCATGGTTTCTTAGTAGGCTTAAAAACTGCGCTCAACACTCAGCTTTCAGAATCTTTAATAAAAAATGGTACTCAACGGTCTACTTTTGCTAGAATTAGCCTTCAAAGTCAGCAAGGTGGGAAAAATCAAAGAACTAGACGTTTACTCAAAAATTTTGCCGTTTTAAGATTTTTCTGATCAAGCTATGATAGAAAATGCTGAAAATCAATGAAAATTAGCCTTAACAGAAAAGTTTTGGATAAGAAAAAGAAAAAGGTATGGAAGTAAATCACACATCATGTAGATAAAAAGAAATTTATTTATAAAATTTACAATGGGTTTTATGCGACTAAAAGAAAATTTTTTGCGAAGGTGCAGAATGTGTATTGAGGCTCGAGGTGGCCAGTTTGAAAACCTATTGTAAATTTTATAAATAAATTTCTTTTTATCTACATGATGTGTGATTTATTGCCATACCTTTTTCCTTTTCTTATCTAAAACTTTTCCTTTAAAGCTAATTTTCATTGATTTTCAGCATTTTCTATCATAGCTTGATCAGAAAAATCTTAAAACGGCAAAAAATAATTTTTGAGTAAACGTCTAGTTCTTTGATTTTTTCCACCTCGTTGACTTTGAAGGCTAATTCTAGCAAAAGTAGACCGTTGAGTACCATTTTTTATTAAAGATTCTGAAAGCTGAGTGTTGAGCGCAGTTTTTAAGCCTACTAAGAAACCATGAAGTAACATGTTTACATTTTTAATTTAAATTTGAAAATTTAGATTATGATCCAAAATACGTAACTTTCTCACTTGAGACCAACATTTTCATAATTTTTATCAGAGTTAACGATGCTGGTTATTTCATGTATAAAAGTACAATTCCTATATACAACAAAAAAATATCAGAAAAGTCTTGTACTTTAAAAAAAAAAAATTTTGAAGATGTTCAAGTTGAAAATTCTCAAATTTCATGAAAAAATTCATAACTCGGAAACCGTGAAAAATCGGATAACATACATGGGGGTGATTCGAATACCCCATGACGTGAGGGACCTTTTTTTTTTTGACGTCAATCGTCCGGCCACCCTGTATATTCTTTTGAATAAGAGAGCTAAAATAATACAATAAATGTTGAAACAAAAAGAACCTAAGCTGAGGTAAAAAAAGGAACGTGGTACCATAACATTTTTAGTATGATACTATAGTATCATACGATACTATCATCACTGGTATCATACGATACTATAGAGCCAGGGGAAAAAACCTCAGCCGAAAAAACCTGTCTCCCCGTAAAAAAAAATTAAATAAAATTGTTGTATCTGAATATTCTATATAGAAGGACATCACGATTATCGCTCGGCTCTTCGGAGGAAGGATTTCCAAACCATACTCCAACCTGAAAATAAAAAAAGACAGAACAGAAAGAGTATTCAATTTATACTTTATCAAATTGATCTAAAATTTTCAACCCATTGCAAAAATGAGTTTGATATATTGTGTATGGCTCTGATGCCATCTTGGAATTTATAAATCGAACAATTATTAATTAGGTGTTCAACTGTTTCCTCTGATTCACCACATTCACAATTAGGACTATCAACTGAATTCCACTTGAAAGGCATGCTATTGGTACGACCATGACCTGTTCTAATTCGATTAAGAAGGGACCATATTCTCCTGGGAGGGTTAAAACCAGGAACTTTATTAGATGGATCAGATATTAGATCTTTAATAGATAAAGAACATGCATCCCATTCGGATTTCCAGATTTCCTTGTAGCTGAAGTTCGAATTCAGACCAAATATAACTTACGGGATTTCAGTACCATAATGAGACGGTTTGAATACAAATGTAACAAGCTGTCGCATTAGTTGAATATTGGAACAAACCGAATAATAACGGTCTTATGTAATGAAATGAAGGCACACTTTTTGTTGTCGGTGTTTCAAATTGAATACTAGTCGACTGGAACAATTTCTCTCGTTATTTTCTGATTGCATTATTCGAATCTTACCTGTTTCTTTTTATCTGAAACTCATAGTATCTTTAAAATTTTATTGATCGAAAGAACTGACTAAATTTCAGAACTTCAACTCAAGATTACGAAGAGATCAATTCTCTCTCTTAATAAAATCAAAAAACGAATTAGTCCAAGAGTCAGTGACTACGAAAAGCTGCCTAAAAGTTCAAAATATTCGCCCAAACTGAGGGAAAGGCGGATTTCTGCACTAATTATATTCTTGCGTTGATATAATATTCACACTATACATATTGAAATCGAAACCATACTAATATCCAAATCGTAATTATACAATTACAGATACTTCTCAGATAAATAGATGAATAAATGAAAATATAATTCTTAGAAATACTCTCAAATCTACTGTCAATTTCAACACAAAGTGAAAATAAATGTGCAGTTGCAAATTTTCGACTTTGAGTGTTCATATCTGGAAGATTTATCAACAGGAAGGTTTTTCAGTCTGACATTTATTAGAATTTCATTTGGAAATCTTATATTTGAGTACTATGCCCCGTACTTGTGCAGTGCCCGGTTACAAAAACAACTATAAATCTACTAATAAGAAAAGAAAGGGTGTATTTTGCATATTTTGTAGATTCCCATATTATGAAAAATAACTCTTATCAAACCGCCTACGGTTCAGTTATAAATATACCGTGAAAAATTCCTAAATTAACTGATGATGCATTTCCTCCAATTTTTCCAAATCATCCGAGTTACATGACGTCTTCAATTACTCCAAAAAGAACTGATCCTGAGGAACGGAGACAAAAATTAGTTGTCCATTCTGACAATTTTTACACCGATTGGGACAAACAAGATGAGATCGATTCATTTTCAGACTTTTGTTGTAATTTCAAACACAAGGCAATCTCCAATTCTTTTCCAACGTTAAAGAAAATAAAACTCTGTTAAATTATAAAATATATTTGAAATGTTTATTTATGACATATTTCCAGCGTATTTGAGATGTTCATCACGACAAATGTCAGCAGCCTTCTGAAAATATCTTGAGCAAATTTTCCCAAATTTTGAGTAATATCTTCCTTAATAATTATTTAATAACGGTTAGTGAATCCCAAGAACTGCTCTTTCCGATAGGATATTACTAAATTTTAGCCTTTAGTTATCAGAATTGTTTTTATTCATTCAGAGTTTATTTTAGTTTTATATAAACTTTTTTAGGATTGAATTCATAGTTTTTAATCATTCAGAGCTTATTCTTGTTGAATTTCTGTTTTATAGGATTTATTTCAAGTTCAAACATAAGCAGTCATTCACCTATTTTATTCGTTTCAGAAAGTAGAATAATTTCCATTCGTAAAAACGGCAACGTCTAACCTTTCGGCCTGTTAGATTCAGTAGGCCGTGCCTAGTCCTATTTATGCAGCTTACGGAAGATCAATGTTTATAGAGGGCGCTCAAATCACTGATAGAGAATCTCTCTCGTAAAATTTGATATTTCGGCCTATTTTGAACTAAAGTCTTCTCGCCACTCCTAACTGCATCTCTTTCAACAAGACGCTTTTTTTTCTCACTCACCTTACAAATTTCTTCAACTTTACACTCTGGAATAGAAGAAAAATATGTCTGGTGACTCTTTGCTCTGGTGTTACAATATTCTCTGGTTTGTTGGTTACCTTTTGACGTTTAATGTCAATATTTTCCATAACCTCAATGTTTACTTGTCAACACGTGCCGGTGTTGAATGTGTTATTGATATTTTCAACGAGATAAACCTAGCATTAGGTTGAAAGATTTCAGCGAATCGAGTGACGTTCACGATAGTTTACCTCGTCCCCTTAGTGTTTAACAAATCGAATCGCAGTGACAAACATTTATTTAGTGATAATCTGGTGAATTATGAAGGGCTTGAAGGAAGACCCCAAATCTTACCCAAGTTGCAGAAATTCTGCGAAATTAACGAACAATTCCGGATATGTTTCGAAGTGAGTGAATCTTACGCAATACCGAAATTGTGCTTAATACATTTTCCGTTTCAGAAAACCGAGAAGAACAGCAATTTTATACGTTTTCACTTGGATGAAATACATATACACTATATAGCTCATGAGTTACTCCACATTCCTCAGTATCTTGACAGTATCGCTTCACATTTCAGCGAGCTGTTGCCAAGACTTGTCTCAATAGCTGTGTTTTTCGACGATGAATTTTATAAATTTGACTACAATCGACACATAGTAAACACTGTCCTTTTAGGAAACATTTTAAAAATCAGACCAGATTTACTCAGGTAAAAAGCAACTATCAATTTTTTCATTTACAGTTCTTTAATTTCTTTAAATTCTAGTTATGCCCTGAAATATTTCAATTTATATCCTTCCCTTCGATGATGAAAATGAAACTGAGGGAAATAAGCGATCTAAGAAAGATTTTACCGTAACAGATATTGAATTTGTGGAGAGCTGTCTGTCTTTATTGCTGAGTGATACAGAATTTTATAGGGCCAAATGGGATTGGTCTAAATTTGTACATAAATATTTGAGGAACAGAGATAATAGTGTGAGATGGTAAGTTGGGTTGTAGGTCGAAAAAAATTGATATAATCGTTGATATTTGTTATAGGATCGCAGGAAAATGCACATGTGTACTTACTAAAATGAATGAAAATCAGACTGAGGCATTCATGTTGAATTTGGTGAAAAAAGAAACTCACAACAAATTCACATATATCTTCAACGAAAAATCAACTTTAATAGATTACGACAGTCCCGAGTTGGATCCTAACCCTATTGCGAACCCTTCAGTGGGGGGAATAATCCAAACGAACAACATCTCAGGCATCTACATCCCGACCAAACCCCATTTTTTCCCCATCCAAACATCGATCGTCGAAGTCGCATCCACAACTAATAATTTAAGAAAAATCGCTTTGGGGCTCACTTTGAACCAAGCGATTTGCTTGCAAGGCCCCGTAGGTTGCGGAAAAACAACATTGGTCGAGTATTTAGCGGCGAAGACTGGAAGAATTCTCGGGAAAGATTTCGTTAAAATTCAACTGGGAGATCAGATGGATAGTAAGATGTTGTTGGGGACTTATAGGTGTACAGATATTCCTGGGGAGTTCGTTTGGCAGGCAGGGGTTTTGACGCAGGCTGTAATTGAAGGTTCTTGGTTGTTAATGGAAGATATAGATTCGGCTAATATGGATATAGCATCGGTTTTAACTAATTTGTTAGAGAATAAAGCTTTGTCGATTCCGGGATTCAGGGATAATGTCCCGATAACCCCGGTTTCCAACTTTTCCTCACCCGGAGATTCTTGTCAACGATCAAGGACACCACAAAGACACTCGAACATCGTCGAGACACGAACACGACGGAATCGCGATGCTAATGACAAGAAGGACATATCGATCGTCGCTTTCACCCCGGAAGAATTGAAGGAAATCGTCGTTGAAAACATTTCGAATCAGGTTATCGACAGAAGGTCGAGGTTTACAAGCTATTCTCGCAGGAAAATAAGTTGCAGAATTCCAGGGGGTCTCGATTGATTTCGACGAGGATTTCTTCAAATGGTGCTCCAGAGCCATCGTTGGTTTCAATCCGAAAAGCCAGGAAAGCGCTTTGAAAGTTCTGCAGGATGCGATTGATATATTTTGTTGCGCTCATCCAGATTTGAAAGAAGCCGTGGATTTGGCTAAACACATCAGTACTTTACTTGGGATAGTCAATCAGAAGGCTGAGTATTTCTGCGAACTTTACAAGCCGGTAATCGAGTCAAACTCGAGTTCTTTCATGGCAGGACGTGCTATTATGCCGAAAAATGTAAACGAGTACGTACAACATATGACTTATACTTTCACCAGGCCTTCCGCGGTTTTACTGGAGAGAATCATGTGTTGCGTAAATTCTTCTGAACCGTTTTGTTGGTAGGTGAAACAGGGACTGGGAAAACTTCAACCGTTCAATATCTTGCCAGCGTAATCGGGAAAAAACTCGTGGTTATCAATATGAACCAACAGTCGGACTCTGCAGATTTATTGGGGGGTTTCAAACCGGTTGATTTGAAGTTTGTGATAACTCCGTTAAAAAAAGAGTTTGATAAAGCTTTCTTCGATTATTTTAAAGTAGGACCGAACAAAAAGTATTTGGACCAGATCGAAGTCTATTTCAACAGCGAAAAATGGTCCGAATTGGTATCAGCAATGAGGGTGAGCTATCAAGCTGCGATGAACAACTTGAATAAGTCACCTTCCTCTCAAAGTAACGGAAACGTTCATCGGAAAGTGAGAAAGAGAAGGATAAGAAAAAGGAGGAAATGAAGGCTCGATGGTCGAAAATTGGAGAGAAACTCGAAAAATTGACCGTACAACTTAAACAAAAAACAGCTCTAGCTTTCGCTTTCATCGAAGGAACTCTTGTTAAAGCGATCCAGAAGGGATATTGGGTGTTATTAGACGAGATCAATTTGGCCAACGCGGAGACTTTAGAGTGTTTATCAGGGTTACTAGAGGGTTCCGAAGGTTCCCTCTGTCTTTTAGAGAGAGGGGACAAGGAGCCGATCGCAAGACACCCAGATTTCACCCTTTTCGCCTGCATGAATCCCTCCACCGACGTAGGTAAAAGAGATTTACCCCCAGGGCTCCGGAATCGTTTTACAGAATTCTTCGTACATGAACTGACCGAAAAAAGCGATCTTCTGCATTTGGTTGTGAGTTATATCCAGAATCTGTCGTTTAAAGAGAAAGCCTTGAGTAGGATCGTGGATTTTTATCTTAAAGTGAGGAAAGAGGCGGAGACTAATCTTTTGGATGGGGTGGGGCACAAGCCGCATTTTTCGTTGAGGTCTCTGTGTAGGGCTTTGACGATAGCTTCGAAGAATCCTTGCGGGGATGATGAAGAGGAGTTTGTACGAGGCTTTCAGCTTGAGTTTTTTGACGCAGTTGGATGCTGAGTCTTATAAGGTTGTGCAGGATATGATAACTAAGTGAGTATAGGTTAAATTTGACGTTGACAGTGACGTATGCGCGAATGTCGTAACTTCTTATTGGTGTGCAGTGGAACTTCACTATAACGAATACGCTAAATCTGTTATACAGAATTTTTGGTAATTATTGAGTACTTTGCCCAGTTGTATTTTTTTTGTGATCTTTAGGTAGGGGAAATGAACCTAACCTAACCTGAATGCAGATCGATGTTTTCTTTTTTTTGTCCCATTTTTTTTTTACATTTTTTACAAATTTTTTTTTCAACTTTAGGTAGGGAAAATGAACCTTACCTAACCTAACATAACCTAACCTTGTTAAACTAAACTATATAAGACTATATCAGAGCCATATCCGAGGTAAATGGAGTATATTTATGAGTTTCATTTATTTTTTTTTCTCGAAATTTACTGCCTCCCCAGAACTGTAATTGAGACTGTAGTATCAGGAAGTCCTATAAATTCACTGTGCAAAAAATTCTTAAAATCGGTGACGGGGCCTATAAAATTTATAATAACCGAATTTTTTTTTTATTGTGTCAAGTGTCAAGAAAAAGCGACGTTCACTTGCATTTTTTCATTCGAATACAACATTATACATAATTTGGAACGTTTGTGAGTGCGTTCATAATATCGTATAGATACATATACAGGGTGATTCACGAATATGGCGCTATAGAATAATTTTAGGAAAGACACAAGGTTCAGGATTGAAATTCTGAAGGTGAGCTTCAAGTAAGAAGACGACATCTCGATAATTTTTTGAAGGTTCTAGGTTTTTCCGGATGCGACGACAACTTTTTTTTTTGAAATGGGAAGACCCATTTTTTATTGCATAAATTGAGTCTTTTTGATTCCAAGAGTTTGAATTTTCCGAGAAAATTCTCTTTAAATGAAGAAATACGAAAAAAATCTCAAAATTTAACTCTGTTGAAATACAAACAAGTTCGAGGTTTTTTCATTAAAAATTCTCATTTTTGAGAATCTCCAAGAAGAAAGGCTGATGCTTCTTTTACGATAGCGTGATTTTCAGAATATGATACAGGAAGTCACAAATTCTTTGTCTAAGTTAGAAGTGACGAGACATAAAAAAATCGTTTTTTTTTCAAATTGGAACCCCATTTTTTCGAAGCATTTTCGAAATCTTCGTCAAGAAATAATTGGAGCATACGTCCAAGACTTTTATCACAAAATGAATATTTTTCGAGATATTCAGGAAAAACGTATTTTTCTACTGGAAAATAATTAGCGGTCAAGTGAAATTTTTGGAAATCTTTGTTATCGAGAAAATATTTTCTATTTTTCTATAGTTCAAACGAGTTAAGTTATTGAATTATCATCTGTAATGCGAGAGCAACAATTGGTTTAAAGTTCTCAATGTGAGTATTAGTGAAGTCAACGTAATAAATTCTCAGGAATGCAGAAAAAAATAATTCGTAATAATTTTCAATGCTTTCTAAAGAATAATTAACAGAACATGTAACAATTTCATTACTGAAAATTCAAATTTCCCTACCATGACAAAAAAGAAATTCTCGAGAATTAAGGATTTGCGGAAATTATCCTACGCTTTAAAAAAATTAAGAAAAACTGAACTCGTTCGAACTATAAGAAAAATTTTCTTGATAACAGAGATTTCCAAAAATTTCACTTTACCACTAATTATTTTCCAGTAGAAAAACACATTCGGAATGAGATTGAAAATTGGAGACAAAATCGTTTTTCCTGAATATCTCGAAAAATATTCATTTTGGGATTAAAGTCTTGGACGTATGCTCCTATTATTTTTTGACGAGGATTTCGAAAAAATGGGGTTCCAAATTGAAAAAAAAGAATTTTTTGGTGTTTCGTCACTTCCAACTTTGACAAAGAATTTGTGACCTCCTGTATCATATTCTGAAAATTACGCTATCAGAAAAGAAGCATCAGCCTTTCTTCTCAGACATTCTCAAAAATGAGAATTTTTAATGAAAAAACCTCAAAGTTGTCTGTATTTCAACAGAGTTCAATTCTGAGTTTTTTTTCTTATTTTCTCATTTGAAGAAAATTTTCTCGGGAAAATTCGAACTTTTGTAATCGAAAAGACTCAGAATTCAATGGGGAATCTATTCATGCAATAAAAAATGGGTCTTTCCATTTGAAAAACAGAGTTCCGGCAGAATTACGGAAAAAATCACCCTTATGTATACTCTGGGAAAACCTTCTTACCAATATGTACTATTTAGAGATTGATTTTCTTGGAATAATTCGTTATAGAGGGAATTCACTTCGTTCTAGAGGGTGTTTTTAACATGGTATTCGTATTCAAAGTGCAATGACAGATACAAAATTCGTTATAGAGACGTTCACTGTAGCCAAGTTCCACTGTATTTTCAAATCGTCATTTCCCTTGTAGGTATCTCATCGAGAAAGATGAGGTGAAAGCTGTTTTGAACCAACCTTACCTAAACCCGATTCTCGTGACCTATCATACATACAGTTCGAAGGATACTGGGTGCAGCAAGGAAAATTGGAATGTACAATTCCCGAGGATTACATTCTTACAGACTATGTGAGAAAGAATCTCAAAGATTTGGTTAGGGTTGTTTCTATTGGAAAGTTGCCTGTTTTGCTACAGGTGAGTTGAGAAAAGTTTCTTACATCGTTAGATTTTTTGATAAGTTTAGCCTAAAGGCCATTGTTAGTCATATATTCTTTTGATTGATAGAGCTAAAATAATACAATACATATTGAAACAAAAAGTATCTAGCTGGGGTTAGTGCAACACAGGAAAACCTTACAGGTCTGTAGTATGATAAAATGAGGAAAGGGAAAAAAAATCCTGACCTCATCCGTGTTTGAAAAAAATTTACGAAAAATATCATATCAGAGGATCTTGGAGGACATCTACGTGATCAGAAGAACATCTTCATGCAGTTCTTCTATGGGCAGCAGAGAAAAACAGACTCTTCACCAATCTACCCGAAATTCTAGATCTAAAATAAAAAAAGACAAAAGAAGAAAAAACTAGCTATTTATAATCAATTAAATGGTTTTTGAATTAACCACCCATTGCAGAAATTCTTTCTTCATCATAAATTAGTTATGACAGAAATGTCACAATGTTCGAAAGAAATGAAAAAATCCAATTTGCCCTTTTTGAATTGCTTAACATGAGAAAACTAATAACACAACAAGCTAAACCGTAATTTGGACTAAGTGAAAAATCAATGAGTACATAACTTTCAATTGTCCCCCTTCACGAAGAAGTTCTTCTGTTGTCATGTGGGTTTCTTAGAAGATCTCAACACCATGTTCAGTGGCATATTTCGGAACGTTATCACTCTTGTCCTTCGAATTCCTCCAATATTCAAATTTAAATTCTCCGCCTTACTCTCTGATCATGAGGGTTCTTTCGAACCAGGTACGACCATCCTAGTGATGATTATCCGGAACTTCAGACGTTTGAAGACCGCTACGGGCACCTGATGAAAGAAAATCATCTCCCATAGATAAACCAAACATCTTATAACACAAGAAAACAGAATATTTTTCAGGGCCAAAAATTACGACATATTCGGAGAATTGTCAAAATGACAATAATATTAATAGCAAAGATTATAGAGTTAGAAAGATAGGAAACGCCCTTGTATCTGTGGTACTAAAATCCGACTACGATTTTTGGCTAGTTTCTTACTTGTGACACAAAGATGACGCTGAAAACATTATTCAGTACAGAAAACTATTTCAATAGGCGCGAAATTCGAAACACATTTCTCATAAATTTTCAATTAATTAAATACTTTGTCGAGCTTTTAAAAAAATATCCTGATCGAACAAAAAAAGGAAGGCTCCGCTTTTTGATCAGGAAGATCTTTACTTCTGCATATTGCTTTGAATCAAATGAAATACGCTTCTGGCTTCTTTATATTTTTATTTGAAATGATTGTGTAAAATCAACTGCAATACAATAATTATGAAATTGAGTACATTTCAAAAATTTGTTCACATATTAGAGAATTATCATAACAATTTCAAGAACTTATTGTGAGTGAACTCTCGATAAATCGAACATCCATAAGTCAAACAGTTGTTCTGGACCCGATTCATTCATATCTTACCCAGTGTATTTTAACCTTAATGAGTCTAGAGGGTCTAGTAGATGAGTCGAACTGCTGGAAGGGTCGTCAAGAGAACCACTACCTCTAACGTCGTTCTTCTGACCACCATTGCCTCTATGAGTGAAACTTTTTGATCTAATGAATGAGACCGAAGAAAATTCGGTTCGCAAACAAATTATCCAGAACAATATATTTTTACCCCGAAACCTCTATCCATTTGACAACACTGAAAATAAAAAGCAATGAACAAGACAATTAAATGATAAGAGTTTCAAAACTTACATTTCTATTCTCTTTGGTAATGAAAAGATGCACATTCAAGATTATTATTTCTGCAATTAATCACCATGCATTTCGAATGTCGGCCAGTTTTTTACACACAAAATTTATAACAGAGAAACACACGAACCAAGATTATAGAGTGAGCTAGTTGGTACACTTGTAGATTTCGAACTATTTCAGTAGAAAATACGCGAGAAAATACAATCATCATTCAGCAAAAATATTTATTCAAGTATTTCTTTCAAAATTGACAACAGCCTACTAATAATCTCTATATAATCTATGCCAAATGGACCCTAATTAAATTTTTTAACCATAGATCGATTACTTTTGAAAAACAGATGTCGCTGACATCACTGTAGTCGCTTCGTTTCCCATCTTTATACTCTATAATCTTTGATTAATAGATTCTAATTTGTGTATAATTTTTCGTATAGGGTGATACGTCAGTAGGAAAAAACGTTTGATCACATATTTGGCCAAAGCCAGTGGTAACAAGTGTGTGAGGATCAACAACCACGAACACACTGACCTTCAAGAATACATAGGATCTTATGTAGCGGATATCAACGGAAAATTAGTTTTCAGGGAAGGTAAGGATGGTGTTAAGGTCATTTTTTTCAGTCATAGTTTGAAATAAACCTATTTTCACAGGTTTATTGGTGGAAGCCATGCGGCAAGGACACTGGATAATACTGGACGAACTGAATTTGGCCCCCACGGACGTCCTGGAGGCTTTAAACCGAGTTTTAGACGATAACAGGGAACTATTCATCCCGAAACTCAGCAAGTGGTCAAGGCTCATCAGAACTTCATGCTTTTCGCCACTCAGAATCCACCCGGAGCCTACGGCGGTAGGAAAATGCTCTCCAGAGCCTTCAGGAACAGATTCGTGGAGCTCCACTTTACGGAAATACCCCGAAAGAGTTGGAATACATCTTGCACAAGAGATGTCAAATCGCTCCTTCTTACGCCAAGAAGATGATCAGCGTGATGACAGATCTTCAGGTGAGACATTGATTTTTTTTATTTTATTTATTTATTTCCAAAGTAGAACACCAACAGGCATTTCAGCCCAAAACAGTATTCACAAATTAACAAAAGAAATATGTCATACATTCTCAGTGAAATAGAAATGAACCTACAACTAAACACTATGAAAAAAAACTCAACAAAATCAGTTTTTTTTATTGCAAGAAGAAAAGAGGAGCAAATACATTGATAAGTAATCAAGCATGTATTAACAAATTCTTTGAACAATTTCTTAAGTTTAACAAGAGAAACATGAAAAATATCAATACTGAAAGATACTGAGTTCAATGTTGCCAAAACTCTGATTGAATAAGACACAAGGAATTCAAGGAGTTTATTCAGTAAGAGTG